>JAIFZK010000083.1:957500-1010000 GCA_027481765.1 Tenualosa thibaudeaui
ACACACACACACACATCCAATCATATCTTATCTATAACTGTAATTCTGAGAATAATCCCCAACACAAACTTACACCTCAGCAAATGTGGCCGTGCTCTGTTGACTGAAGAAGCGTCAGTTCTGTAAGAAAAACAAACTGTCACACATAGAAACCATTTCATGATGGAGTGTTGTCAGTTGTTGTTCACACTATGAAATCTTTTGACCACAACTCTACCTCTCTAGGTTATGCCTCCCAATTTTTTTATTTCAATCATTTCACACAAGGATGTACATTATACATCTCACTGTCTATTTGTCTGTCTGCTCACCTCCCTGTCTGTCTGTCTGACTGACCTCCCTGTCTGTTTGAGTGACTGACCTCCCATCTATTACAATTTTTGCGAATAATTTTCACACTTGTCTCAATGTTTACTTTTGCAAAACTCTTAAACCTTCTCAACAACCATAGGTTGTTTACACTGCTTTAGGACAAATGTATTTCAATCATTATCTGAAATTCATGAATACTTCTCCTAGTCAATGTTCACCTCTACCAAAATGATGTACAACAACAGCAAGTTTTGCAGAAATTTAGATAATCTTTTCAAAACAGTTAACCGTGAAGTCAAAACCTAAAAGACATAAAATACACTGTATTCAATCAATCTACATTCAACTCTATTCACAAATTTGCCCTCTTTATGCTGTTGTAGATCTTCATGTATTATGTTTTGTAGTGGGACATTAAAGCCTCAAGTGATGTAATACCCATGTAATGACTTTGTAAAGCCAACTGATTTTTTTGCAGTGCAATATGCAGGACCAGGAGAAGAGGTAACATGGTGCACTAGTGTACATATTTTATTTCTGTTCATTTCTGTTCCAAAATAAACTACACTGTCAGACCACTGAAATGGCATTCTGCCATGCTCTTTAATTGGCACTTTAATGCCAAGAAAATGTGTGAACATTTTACTACTATACTGGTTTAAATAACAGAGACATCATTATAGTAAACCAAATCATAAAATGAGCTAACAAGTCAAACATACACAAATTCTCTTGATACAAAGGATTCTCGCAGTGGTACTTCCCATGTCTTATGTATTACAGTAAGTAGTACAGCAGTATGCCTTTAGGAAACAGCCACTGTTCTTGTAACTTACATCTGCAGATTCCCTCAGTTTACACAGATACAGAGAAATACTAAGTCAGTCGCTGTATATGCAATTTTCATCTATTGTCAGAGGTCCACCAATACATAAAAATGTCAAATAGTTTCGTATTGCAATATTCACTCAAAATGTATATAATACATAATGCACATAACACATGTAACAGTTGATCTATCAAACTGTATGAGAAAAGTTATATTTTATGTTTTGTTTCAAGTTGTTTCTGTTTTTGTGTTCATGGCACATTGACCGCTATTGTTGTTGTGCTGAGTGACAGCCTGTGCTGTAGTTATGGTGGCATTAGTAATTTTATGTAGAGTTTTGTATGAAGTAGGAAGACTTTTAGTGGCTGTAGTGCATTTTCCAGCAAATGTTAACTGAGGTGCTCAGATGTGTGGACTGTATGAAGAGTTTTGAAAAGGTGGACATTGTATCGAGACCAGTGTGAAAACATTAGCAAACTGTAGTAAAGTAACATAAAGCCAGGTTGGATCTGGCCTCTGGTTTAACCGTTGACAGTAAGGCAGAATGCTTCCAATGGTTGTGAATAATATAAAGCCTGCCCCCTGCTGGAAAAGGAGATGTAATTAGTTCCTGATTCATGTTGATTCAGAAATGAGCTACAAGAGCCTTGTGGCAAAACAGATGAGTTTTTCAAATTCGCCAGTAGGGATGGGCATTGGTTTAAGGAACCTGGGTAGCGTACAAGATAGCCTGAAAAGTTGTGGGTTTGAATCCCACTTGCCACCATTGTGCCCCTAAGCAAGGCACTTAACCCTAAGTTGCTCAAGGGGAGACTGGCCCTGAATAATTGATAGTTGACAAAATGCAAGTCGCTTTGGATAAAAGCGTCTGCTGAATGCGTAAATGTAATCAATGAATTGATAATTGATTACATTTGATAATTGACAATTGATAATCAATATCAATATCATACTCAGTTACCAGCGAGTTTCCGTTGATTTCAAAAGTAATCATGAAGAGGTCACACTGAAGTGTGCCATGGGAACATTTTGAAATTAAAAATGATTAAATTCACTGCCATCACTGCAAAGCCATATATAAGTACAACTCGTCCACAACACAATTGATGTAGCCTACCACTTGAACAGTGCCCGTCCGACTAATTTCATTGTTTTGGAACAAATGAGGGTCAGTTCAGCTGTGTTTAAGAGTGCCGGCACAAAGCTGCAGGATCTTCTGCCTAAGCATTGAATGTCCAGTTTAACTGTTCTTCTCGTAATAAAGATTTCATTTTTGTATTTTCATTGCATTTTTAACATATGAAAAGTACTATATATATATAATAATGTTATATAAAAATATTTTTTAAAATAACGATTAATTGAAAATCAATTGTTAATTCTCGAACAATCATTAATTAATCGAATCCCTATTTGCTAGCACTAAATCTAAATTTACCAAGGGTGGCAACTTCACAAGGTATGAAGACATTAATATATAGTCTTCAAAATGGAGACAATGCCTAAATGTAAAACACTGGGATTCATTTGTGAACCTGAGTACCTGAGTATCTCCAGTTTACAGTGAGGATCATCCTGTCTAGCAGATAACAGCTTAAGTCCTGATTCTCCAGGATGATTGTAGCTCAGATCCAGCTCCTTCAGATGGGAGGGGTTTGAAGTCAGAACTGAAGCCAGGAATCCACAGCCCTTCTCTGAGACAAGACAATCAGAGAGCCTGAGAGAGAGAGAGAGAGAGAGATGACGTTCATTTAAGAAAGGAAATCTGTTTCTGCTTATTACAGGTGTGAGGCTAAATTAGAGAGAAGAAGTAATCCAGAATTTCCCAGGTCATTGTGACTCAGGTCCAGTTCTATCTGAAGTCTTCTCAGTTGTTTTACAGCTGGACAATCTGCAATATGTCATGGAACATTTATGTACAATTTTATGCATGTTCGTCAGTGGTACTGGTCACTGTGATAAACTTATGTTCATTTAGACTGGCCAGGTTAACCAATTCTGTATTAAGGACACAATAGAATTGTGCTCAGGCAACACAGTATAAAGGATCTAACAGCAACCTTAACGACAGACAGACAGACAGACAGACAGACAGATAGATAGATAGATAGATAGATAGATAGATAGATAGATAGATAGATAGATAACTTTATTTATCCCATAAGAAACACAGAGAGAAAAATACTATTTGTGTGTCATAAATGGTACTAATGAGTAACATGTGGAAGTGTGGAATGTGGAACATGTGGAGGTTTATTGGAGAAAGTCTTTGTTAATTGTCTATTATGGGTAGAATAAGATCATGCAGAATAATGTAATAATAAGTGAGTTGTAATGACTCGCAGATGGCTAGAATGTTAGTAATTTGCATGCTGATAAGATGCTACTTAATGAATATGTATACCCTAATCTAAAGTTTTACCAAAAGACGATACTGTCAATATAGAAAGCTGCCAGTGAGGACCAAAAATAAGGCGAGAGACTGGGGCATTGGAGTGTGGAATGGGTTGGTGGGGATGGGGTGAGGTATGGTGGAAAGGTTCAGTATAGCCCGTAAGAAAGTCCTGTCTAGGCATGGATTTATGTTTTTGTGGGTTCTTACCAGGAATCAGTACAAAAATCCAACAAACTAAAGGCAAACACCAACCTTAATATCTTCAGTTTACAGTGGGGACTAGATAGTCCCTTAGAGAGAAGCTGCACTCCAGCATCTCCCAGTTCATTGTGCCTCAGGTCCAGTTCTATCAGGGAGTTTGGTGACTGCAGAACAGTAGCCACAATTCCACAGGAGTCATCTGTGATTCTACAGCCAGCTAGTCTGCAATATAATGTGATATGATGCATATTATTCATATAGGCTTCTCAAGGTACAAGAAGATTGCCCACTCTGCTGTCAAGATTCAACTTCATAATCCCTAAATTTGTGATTTATGCCAAGAGGTTAAAGTTATTTGCACACTGACCAAACAAATACCAACAGACCCAAACACTCTGAAGTGACACTTACTGGTTGCAGTCTTTTACATTTGTGATAAATGCCTCTATCATTGTCCATTATACATAGCAGTCTGTTCAGGGTCCGCTTACATACTAAAACATACTGACATCAGACATTCCAAACATATTCAAGGGACACCTTACTCTTTTCACACTCTTACGCAACACAGTTTTATGATGAACTACACAGCTTTCTCATGAGAATAATACAAATGTCACTGGCATTGTCAACCCGTGGTCTTTGGGGCATGGAGGACAGAGGTGGAGGGAAAAAGGGAGGACTGGTACTACTACAAACTTGTAAAATCTAACTTTTATGCTGAAAAACGTACCAATAATTAGTATGTTAATGCCTATGAACTAAAGTCAATCACCAACCTTAATGTCTGCATTTTGCAGTGGGTATTAGACAGTCCCTTAGAGAGACGATGAATTCCAGCATCTCCCAGGTCATTGTGGCTCAGGTCCAGTTCTATCAGGGAGTTTGGTGACTGTAGAACTGAAGCCACAATATCTGAAGTCTTCTCAGTTATTTTACAGCTGGACAATCTGCAATATGTGATGGAAAATTTATGTACAATGTTATGCATGTACGTCAGTGGTACTGGTCACTGTTATAAACTTCTCATGTTCATTTACACTGCCCAGGTTAACCAATTCTGCATTCAGGACACAACTGAACTGTGCTCATCCAACACAGTATAAAGGATCTAACACCAACTTTAATGTCTGCAGTTTGCAGTGGGGACTAGACAGTCCCTTAGAGAGAAGCTGAACTCCTGAATCTCTCAAATCATTGTGACTTAGGTCCAGTTCTATCAGGGAGTTTGGTGACTGTAGAACTGAAGCCACCATACCAAAGGTATTTTCTGTAAGTCTACAGCTGACCACCCTGCAATATGATGTGATGACAAAAATATTTATAAAGACACAGAAATGTAATTAAATGTTCTTAACATGTCATGATCCTGCTCTCGGCTATCCGGCCCCCTCCTGGACTAATTGTGCATCACTAGTTCCGTGTTTTGTTTACCTTGTCCATGTGCTTTTGTTTTGCTGTCTGCCCTGCCCCTTTTTTCGCCTTCCCGCTCTGCACCCGGTCTTCACGTTCTTGATTGTTGTAATGAGTGTCACCTGTACCTTGTTAGTTTCCTTGCTCTGTTCCCTATTTATTTCCCAGTTCTCCCTTGTTCCTTGTCTGATTGTCTGACCGTGTTCCTCTATGTAAACTTGCTCATGTTTTTCCTGTTCTCGTGTTACCTTCCTGGAATTCTGATTTTCGTGTTTGCCTGTACCCCTGTTCGCTTACCTGTGGATTTTGTATCCTGAATTTTTTGCCTACCTGTTTTCTTGGATTTATTTTTCTACAATCGAGAGGATTGCTTCCTTGTTTGCCGCCTATGTTAAATATTACTAGACTGGATCTTTTGTGGGTTTTCCCAAGGATTTATATGATTTTGTGTTGGACTTCCCTTCTGTTTTTGGATCTTCTGAGCTTTATTCCCCTTTTGGATTTTTTCCCCTGATCATTGTAAAATAAACCTTTTGCTCCGATCTGCTTTTGGGTCCAGTCAGTCTGTCACAGTACAATCAGACCACGAAGATGGACCCAGCGGATCCTGGACAATTCTTCTCGGCTATTCAACAACATGGGTCTCTGCTGGGCCGGCATCAGGCACAGATCGAAGACCTTAGAGCCGAGATACGGAGCCTCAGTTCCAGGGTTCAACCCCTCCAGTCGACCATGGGTTTCTCCGTGCAGCCTGAAGCTCCAGCACCAATCGCTCAAGTGGCATCATTGTTCCGCGAGCCCAGTTTGCCTCCACCCGAGAGGTACGCCGGTGAGCCTGGTACCTGTCGTTCATTTTTATCCCAGTGTTCCTTGATTTTTAGTCTACAACCCGGATCTTTCTCCACCGAGCGATCCAAGGTGGCTTACGTCATCACCCAGTTGTCGGGACTAGCTCGAGAGTGGGGAACGGCGGTTTGGGAGGCGGAGTCCCCAGCCTGCGATGACTTTCAGGAATTCGCCTCCGAGATGAAGCGGGTTTTTGATCGTTCCAAACACGGGCACGAGGCCGCTAGGGAATTGCTCCATCTACGCCAGGGTTCCCGATCTGTTTCTGACTTCGCCATAGACTTCCAGACCACCCTGCACCCGGCTACTGTCCGTCACGTCACCATACCGGTGAGTCTCTGTCTTCTCCACACCCACTGTGAATCGATTAGATTCTTTGTCATTGACTCTCCTGACTCCCCTGTTCTCCTAGGACACCCTTGGCTAATCAAACACAATCCCCATATTGACTGGGTGGAAAATCAAATTATTGCATGGTCTCCCGCCTGTCAGGCTAACTGTTTCCTTGTTCCTAGTGTTTCTGTGAGGTCTGTCCCTGTCCAACCCGAGGAGTTTCCTGATCTGTCTGCTGTACCTCCAGATTACATGGACCTCAAGTTAGTTTTTAGCAAGTCCCGCGCCTCTTCCTTGCCCCCTCACCGACCCTATGATTGTGCCATCGACCTCCTTCCTGGCGCCTCCCCGCCTAAGGGGCGTATTTACTCTCTGTCCCGCACCGAGACGGAGGCCATGGACAAGTACATAAGGGAGTCCCTTGCTGCTGGCATAATCCGCCCGTCCTCGTCCCCTGCCGGAGCGGGGTTCTTCTTCGTCTCTAAGAAGGATGGCTCGCTCCGACCATGCATAGATTATCGTGGTTTGAATAATGTCACCATAAAGAACCGTTACCCTCTTCCCCTCATGTCATCTGCCTTCGAGCTCCTGCAAGGGGCCAAGGTTTTCACAAAATTAGACCTGCGGAACGCATACCACCTGGTCCGCATACGTGAGGGGGATGAGTGGAAGACGGCATTCAATACCATCATGCCTTTTGGCCTAACTAATGCCCCCGCCGTTTTTCAGACGTTGGTCAATGACATTCTTAGAGATTTATTGAATCATTTTGTTTTCGTTTTTCTGGACGATATCCTGATTTTTTCAAGGTCCTTGTCGGAACACATTGTCCACGTTCGAACAGTCCTGAAACGCCTCCTAGATAACCAACTCTATGTCAAAGCCGAGAAATGTGAATTCCACCAGGAGTCAGTCTCCTTCCTCGGCCACGTCATTTCTCCGGGGTCCATCCATATGGACCAGCAGAAGGTGAGAGCGGTTTTGGAGTGGCCTACACCCACCACTCGCCGAGGTCTGCAGAGTTTCTTGGGTTTCGCCAATTTTTACCGGCGTTTCATCCGAAACTTCAGCACCATCGCCGCCCCCCTCACTGCCTTGACTTCTTCAAAGGTCAGGTTTTTCTGGTCGTCAGAGGCAGAGAGAGCCTTTGGAGAATTAAAGAGACGTTTTACTTCAGCCCCTGTCCTGACCCAACCCGATCCTGAACGTCAGTTTATCGTCGAAGTCGATGCCTCCGAGGTGGGCGTTGGGGCAGTCCTATCACAACGTTCCTCCCAGGATAACCGTATCCACCCGTGTGCCTTCTTCTCCCGCCGCCTCTCTCCGGCAGAGCAAAACTACGATGTGGGGAACCGGGAGCTCTTGGCCGTTAAATTGGCCTTGGAGGAATGGAGACACTGGCTGGAGGGCGCCCCAGTCCCATTTCTCGTATGGACAGACCATAAGAACTTACAATATATAAGTCAAGCAAAGAGATTAAACCCCCGACAGGCACGCTGGTCATTATTTTTCTCGTTTTGACTTCACACTCTCTTACCGTCCTGGTCACAAGAACACTAAACCCGATGCATTATCCCGACAGTTCACTTCTGGCAGAGAGAGTCCAGATCCAGAACCCATCATTCCCTCCAGTCGTGTTGTTGGAGCGGCCCGCCTCGACATTGAGTCACTCGTTGTGGCGGCTCAAGCAGACGAGGCGGGTCCCAGTCAATGTCCTGTTAACCGTCTGTATGTTCCCAGCTCTGTTCGTCCACAGGTTCTGCAGTGGGGGCACTCTTCTCTACTCTCCTGCCATCCCGGTACCAGTCGAACCCAGGCCTTCATCGAGAGACGCTTCTGGTGGCCATCCATCAAGAGTGATGTCGTCCAGTTTGTCCAGTCCTGCCCTACGTGTGCACAGAACAAGTCCTCCAACCGACCCCCTGCCGGATTGCTTCAACCCCTAGCCATTCCCCGAAGACCCTGGTCCCACATCGCACTAGACTTCGTGACTGGTTTGCCCTCTTCTGACGGTAACACCACCATCCTCACAGTAGTTGATCGTTTCTCCAAGGCTGTTCATTTTGTTCCTCTGCCCGGTCTCCCCTCAGCCAAGGACACTGCCCAACTCATGACGCTACACGTCTTCCGTATCCATGGTCTCCCTGTAGAAGTGGTGTCCGACAGGGGGCCCCAGTTCACCTCAGCCTTTTGGAAAGCCTTTTGTAAATTACTTGGTGCTTCTGTTTGTCTCTCTTCTGGTTTTCACCCACAGACTAATGGACAGTCCGAGAGGGCGAACCAGTCATTAGAGACCGTGCTGCGCTGCATGGTTTCTCAGAACCCTTCCGCCTGGAGCCGGCAGCTGCCTTGGGTCGAATACGCCATTAATTCCCATGTTTCATCCGCCACGGGCAAATCCCCCTTCGAGTGCTCCTTGGGCTACCAACCCCCGTTGTTCCCGGACCAGGAGGAGGAGGTTGGGGTACCTTCCGCGGAGGCATTCATCCGGCGCTGTCGGCGGACCTGGAAGCGTACCCGCACCACCCTTCTCCGTTCGGCTGTCCGGATGAAAACCCAAGCCGACAAACGTCGCTCCCAAGCCCCCTCCTACCGTCAAGGCCAACGGGTGTGGTTGTCCACACGGGACCTGCCTCTGAGGGTCGAATCCCGCAAACTTTCCCCACGATTCATCGGTCCTTTCCCCATCACTAAGGTCATCAGCCCCACAGCCGTCCGTCTTAAACTCCCTTGCCCCTTACGCCGCATCCACCCCACTTTTCATGTCTCCCGCATCAAGCCCTTTATCTGTAGCCCCATGCATCCACCCCCTGCTCCCCCACCTCCCCCCCGCCTCATAGATGGATCCGAGGCCTACACTGTTAAAAGACTTTTGGACGTTCGTCGTCGGGGCCGGGGCATCCAGTACCTCGTTGACTGGGAGGGCTACGGTCCTGAGGAGAGGTGCTGGGTTCCGGCCCGGCACATCCTAGATCCCAACCTAATCAGAGACTTCCGCCGCCAACATCCTTCCTCTGCCAAAGGGACGCCAGGAGGCGTCCATTAGAGGGGGGGTACTGTCATGATCCTGCTCTCGGCTATCCGGCCCCCTCCTGGACTAATTGTGCATCACTAGTTCCGTGTTTTGTTTACCTTGTCCATGTGCTTTTGTTTTGCTGTCTGCCCTGCCCTTTTTTCGCTCTTCCGCTCTGCACCCGGTCTTCACGTTCTTGATTGTTGTAATGAGTGTCACCTGTACCTTGTTAGTTTCCTTACTCTGTTCCCTATTTATTTCCCAGTTCTCCCTTGTTCCTTGTCTGATTGTCTGTCCGTGTTCCTCTATGTAAACTTGCTCATGTTTTTCCTGTTCTCGTGTTACCTTCCTGAAATTCTGATTTTCATGTTTGCCTGTACCCCTGTTCGCTTACCTGTGGATTTTGTATCCTGAATTTTTTGCCTACCTGTTTTCTTGGATTTATTTTTCTACAATCGAGAGGATTGCTTCCTTGTTTGCCGTCTATGTTAAATATTACTAGACCGGATCTTTTGTGTGTTTTCCCAAGGATTTATATGATTTTGTGTTGACTTCCTTCTGTTGTTGGATCTTCTGAGCTTTATTCCCCTTTTGGATTTTTTCCCTGATCATTGTAAAATAAACCTTTTGCTCCGATCTGCTTTTGGGTCCAGTCAGTCTGTCACATAACATGGGCCCCTCAAATTGCAGGAAGTTACAAACTTTGCGCTCAATCAACATCCAACTTTAAAATGTCTCCATTTGTGATTAAGTTTAAATGAAGTTTGCCAAAGATAAATCATCTTTTTGCTGAGTACATACCGAAGTGCTCCAATTTTACGACATTGATCATTCAGTGAGATATGGTGCAAAGGGTTAATATAAACACTAAAAAAGTCTAGTCTAGGCAAGGGTTTATGCTTATGTGGGTTCTTACCAGGACTCAGCACAAAAATTCCAACAAACTAAAAGCAAACACCAACCTTAATGTCTGCAGTTTGCAGTGGGGACTAGACAGTCCCTTAGAGAGAAACTGAACTCCAGCATCTCCCAGGTCATTGTGACTCAGGTCCAGTTCTATCAGGGAGTTTGGTGACTGTAGAACAATAGCCACAATATCTGAAGTCTTCTCTGTTATTTTACAGCTGGACAATCTGCAATATGTGATGACAAGAATATTCATAAAAACACCCAAATGTAATTAAATGTTCTTAACATGGGCTCCTCAAATTGCAGGAAGTTATAAACATTGCACTCAATCTGCATCCAACTTTAAAATGTCTCCATTTGTGATGAAGTTCAAATTAAGTAAAAATGAAGTTTGCCAAAGATAAATCATCTTTTTGCTGAGTACATACTGAAGTGCTCCAATTTTACGACATTGATCATTCAGTGTATCAGATAAAAGCTTCTGTGCCAATTCTCCAGGATGATTGTTGTTCACATCCAACTCTTTCACACAAGAGGGGTTTAACATCAGAGAGAGAGCCAGACAAACAAAACCTTCATCTGAGATTTGACTCTGAGAGAGACTGAAATAGAGAGAGGGAGAGAGGGAGAGAGAGAGAGAGAGAGAGAAAGACGGAGATATAAGGTTGGTGATCCAAACACAGGGGCACACAGACATCAAGGCACTTACCTAGGATGATTTTTGAGTCACTCTGCATAGCCTGTGTGCAAACTTTTGCAAATAGATAGATAGATAGATAGATAGATAGATAGATAGATAGATAACTGTACTTATCCCATAAGAAACACAGAGAAAAAAAATACTGAGAAAAATTCTATTGGTGTGTCATATAGGGTACTAATGCGTAACATGTGGAAGTGGAGGTATAGAAATGTGCAGAAAGTGCAAAAAAACTGTCAGTGCAAGTATTGGTTAAATATGTTAACCAATCCTGCAAATAGCTTACTCACTTTGAATAAGCAGTAATTAGGAGTTTATATTGGAGAAATTCTTAGTTAATAGTCTATTATGTGTAGAATAAGGTATTAATAAGTAAGTTGTAATGACTCGCAGATGGCTAGAATGTTAGTAATTTGCATGCTGATAAGATGCTACTTAATGAATATGTATACCCTAATCTAAAGTTTTACCAAAAGATGATACTGTCAATATAGAAGGCTGCCAGTGAGGAAAATAAATAAAGAGAGAGACTGGGGCATTGGGGTGGAGAATGGGTGAGATATGGTGCAAAGGGTGAATATTGCCAGTAAGAAAGTCCTGTCTAGGCAAGGATTTATGCTTATGTGGGTTCTTACCAGTAATCAGTACATACATGCCAACAAACTAAAGGCAAACACCAAACTTAATGTCTGCAGTTTGCAGTGGGGACTAGACAGACCCTTACAGAGCATCTGAACTCCAGCATCTCCCAGGTCATTGTGACTCAGGTCCAGTTCTATCAGGGTGTTTGGTGACTGTAGAATAGTAGCCACAATACCTGAAGTCTTCTCTGTTATTTTGCAACTGGACAATCTGCAATATGTGATGGAACATTTATGTATAATTTCATGCATGTGCGTTAGTGGTACTGGTCACTGATAAACTGGCTACTTTCATTTAGATTGGACATGTTAACCAATTCTGCATTCAGGACACAACTGAACTGTGCTCATGCAACACAGTATAAAAGATCTACCACCAACCTTAATGTCTGCAGTTTGCAGTGGGGACTAGACAGTCCCTTTGAAAGAAGCTTAGTTCCAGGATCTCCCAGGTCATTGTGACTCAGGTCCAGTTCTATCATAGAGTTTGGAGACTGTAGAACTAAAGCCACAATATCTGAAGTCTTCTCTGTAATTTTACAGCTGGACAATCTGCAATATGTGATGGACCATTTATGTACAACTTTATGCATGTACGTCAGTGGTACTGGTCACTGTGATGCACTGGTTACATTCATTTAGACTGCCATGTTGACCAATTCCGCAGTCAGGACGCAATTGAATTGTGCTCATGCAACACAGTATAAAGTATCTACCACCATCCTTAAGGTCTGCAGTTTGCAGTGGGGACTAGACAGTCCCTTAGAGAGAAGTTGAACTCCAGAATCTCCCAGGTCATTGTAACTCAGGTCCAGCTCTATCAGGGAGTTTGGAGACTGTAGACTTGAAGCCACCATACCAAAGGTATTTTCTGTAAGTCTACAGCTGACCACCCTGCAATATGATGTGATGACAAGAATATTCATAAAAACACCCAAATGTAATTAAATGTTCTTAACATGGGCTCCTCAAATTGCAGGAAGTTATAAACATTGCACTCAATCTGCATCCAACTTTAAAATGTCTCCATTTGTGATGAAGTTCAAATTAAGTAAAAATGAAGTTTGCCAAAGATAAATCATCTTTTTGCTGAGTACATACTGAAGTGCTCCAATTTTACGACATTGATCATTCAGTGTAGCATATAATAGTTTCTGTGCCGATTCTCCAGGATTATTGTTGTTCACATCCAACTCTTTCACACAGGAGGGGTTTAACATCAGAGAGAGGGCCAGACAAACAAAACCTTCATCAGAGATTTGACACTGAGAGAGCCTGAAATAGAGAGGGAGAGAGGGAGAGAGAGAGAGAGAGAGAGAAAGACGGAGATATAAGGTTGGTCATCCAAACACAGGGGCACACAGACATCAAGGCACTTACCTAGGATGATTTTTGAGTCACTCTGCATAGCCTGTGTGCAAACTTTTGCAATTAGATAGATAGATAGATAGATAGATAGATAGATAGATAGATAACTTTATTTATCCCATAAGAAATACTGAGAAAAACACTGAGAAAAATTCTATTGTTGTGTAATAAAGGATACTAATGCATAACATGTGGAAGTGGAGGTATGGAAATGTGCAGAAAGTGCAAAAAAGTGTCAGTGCAAGTATTGGTTAAGTATGTTAACCAATTCTGCAAACAGCTTATTCACTAGGAAAAAGCAGTAATTAGGAGTTTATGTTGGAGAAATTATTAGTTAGTGGTCTATTATGTCTAGAATAAGATTGTGGAGAATAAGGTATTAATAAGTAAGTTGTAATGACTCACAAATGGCTAGAATGTTAGTAATTTGCATGCTAATACGCTACTAGTTAATGAATATGTATACCCTAATCTAAAGTGTTACCAAAAGATGATACTGTCAATATAGAAGGCTGCCAGTGAGGAAAATAAATAAAGAGAGAGACTGGGGCATTGGGGTGGAGAATGGGTGAGATATGGTGCAAAGGGTGAATATTGCCAGTAAGAAAGTCCTGTCTAGGCAAGGATTTATGCTTATGTGGGTTCTTACCAGTAATCAGTACATACATGCCAACAAACTAAAGGCAAACACCAACCTTAATGTCTGCAGTTTGCAGTGGGGACTAGACAGTCCCTTAGAGAGCATCTGAACTCCAGCATCTCCCAGGTCATTGTGACTCAGGTCCAGTTCTATCAGGGTGTTTGGTGACTGTAGAATAGTAGCCACAATACCTGAAGTCTTTCTGTTATTTTGCAACTGGACAATCTGCAATATGTGATGGAACATTTATGTATAATTTCATGCATGTGCGTCAGTGGTACTGGTCACTGATAAACTGGTTACGTTCATTTAGATTGGACATGTTAACCAATTCTGTATTCAGGACACAACTGAACTGATCTACCACCTACCTTAATGTCTCCAGTTTGCAGTGGGGACTAGACAGTCCCTTTGAGAGAAGCTGAAGTCCAGAATCTCCCAGGTCATTGTGACTCAGGTCCAGCTCTATCAGGGAGTTTGGAAATTGTAGAGCTGATGCAATATTTTTACAGCACTTATCTGTGAGGTTGCAGTCAGGAAATCTGCAAAATGGTGTGAAATAAAATTATAATATTTAGAAATAATATTTCATTTAGTGACAAAAGTGAAAAAATGAAGTAATGAGGAGGATATGGATATTATTATTATATTATTATGGAGGCAGCGCAGATTTTTCATAAAAGTCCCGTTGTTGAATTTCTGTCTATCAAGTTCCAAGTCATTATCAGTTCCATTTGCATTTTGATTTGTAATCGTCAATTCAACATTATGGATATGACTGAAGATGTATGTATAATATTATTCAAATATGTTGGGTTTATTTTGTCACCTCTACAGTCGAATACAGCAAATCTTCACGTCATATCACATAACTTACAAATACCTAGCATTATATTTGGCATTATGGATGTGACAAAAATCTACTTTCCAATATTTGGTTAAATCTGAATCACTCACCGTGCCTTTCTGCAGCACCGTAAGACTGGGATCAGTCTCCTGCGTCCCTCATCTGATGTGTTGTATTTCTTAAGGTCAAACTCATCCAGCACCTCCTCAGTCATCAGAAGTATGTGAGCAAGTGCTGAACAGTGAGCAGGAGACAACTGCCCTTTGAAATCCTTTGGCGACTCCAGATATTCTTTAATTTCTTGGTGCATGGAATGATCGTTCATTTCAAGTAGGCAGAAAAAAAGATTGATACATCTCTCTGGGGAAATATCTTCTTTGTTGAGCTCTTTAATGTATTTGCATGTTTTCCTGATGCTCTCTGAGCTGTCGAGGGGGTGATTGAGAAGTCCCTTCAAAAGTCTATGATTCCTCTCTACAGAGATGCCCATAAGGAAACGAAGAAAAAGATCCAAGTGTCCATTTTTACTCTGCAAAGCTTCGTCTGCTGCGTTCTCCAGCAACTCTTCTAATGGTAACGGTGCTACCTTGACAAACAGTTCAAATCCATCCAGGTTCTTATTCATAGACTTAAAAGAGACAAACACATGAAGTGCTGCCAGGAACTCCTGAATGCTCAGATGTACAAAACTGTATATCTTCTTCTGGTGAAACAAAGATTCTTCTTTGAAGATCTCAGTGCACAAGCCAGAGTACACTGAGGCATCACAAACATCAATGCCACACTCTCTCAGGTCTTCCTCATAAAACATGAGGTTCCCTTTAAGCAGATTCTTTAAAGCCAGCTCTGCAAGTTTCAGTATTACACCCTTATGTGAGTACAGGAACTCTTGGTTATCTGATTCACATCTTCCCTGATACTTTGAATGTGTCCTTTTGATCTGGATGAGCAAGAAGTGTATGAACATCTCAGTCAGAGTTTTAGGGATTTCCTGGGTGTTGTCCTGTTTCAGCAACTCCTGAAGTACAGTGGCTGCAATCCTACAAAAGACCGGAATGTGGCACAAGATATGGAGGCTCCTGGATGCTTTAATGTGTGCAATGATTTTGTTGGCCTGGTTGACGTTACTGATTTTCTTCCTGAAGTACTCTTCCTTCTGTGGGTCATTGAATCCACGCACTTCGGTCACCTGGTTGATATACTGAGCAGGAATTTGACTGCTTGCTGCTGGTCGTGAGGTTATCCAGATGAGTGCAGAGGAAAGCAAACTTCCCTGAATGAGGTTCATCATCAGAACATCCACTGATGATGTTTGTTTGATATCAGACAACTTAATGTTTTGCTCAAAATCCAGAGACATTCGACTCTCATCCAAGCCGTCAAAAATGAACACAACCTGACAGTCTTTGTATTCTTCACCATGATTCAGCTCCTTCAGCTCAGGGTGGAATTCAAGCAGGAGCTTGTGAAAACTATACTGATCACCCCTGACCAAATTCAGCTCACGAAAAGAAAGGGGGAACATGAAGTCTACATTTTGATTGGCTACCCCATCTATCCAATCAAGAATGAACTTCTGCACTGAGACTGTTTTTCCAATCCCAGCAACACCTTTAGTCATCACAGTTCTGATGTATCTCTCCTGTCCAGGTAAGGGCTTGAAGATGTCATTGCAGTTGATTGGTGTATCCTCTATGGTTTGTGCTCTGGATGCTGACTCTACTTGCCAAACCTCATGTTCCTTATTCACCCCTTCACTCTCTCCCTCTGTGATGTAGAGCTCTGTGTAGATCTCACTGAGGAGTGTCTCAGCTCCTGGTTTGATGATGCCTTCAGATATATTTTCAAATCTCCTCTTCAGACTGGCTTTATGATTCTCTTTAACTCTCCTCAGGACCTCATCTGTTCAGCAATAAGTCAAGAAAGAAAAATAAACTTTGAACTTTGTGATGCATATACTTTTGTCTAATTTTGTCCATTCCAGTAAATATTCCCAAACATTTTCTGCCTGCAGGCTGTCGACAGCGGCCTCCTAGCATTTTTATGGTCGGTTAGATGGATAGATAGATAGATAGATAGATAGATAGATAGACAGACAGACAGACAGACAGACAGACAGATAGACAGAATCTATACTCTAAATCTATACTCACCTTTCTCTCCCTTTCTGCCTGATGTATGTTGAGTGTGTGGGTCTCTGCTGCTTCCTGCCCTGTCTGTGTGTTCATCATCCAGAGGAGGCTGTAGAGGAGGTTGGATTCTGCATGTCTTTCCACACTGGGGACAGTTTTGGTCTCCTCGTGGTCCAGGCTGCTCCCAGTAGCTGCTGATGCACTGCCTGCAGAAACTGTGTCCACAGGTGGTGGTGATGACTGGGTCCCTCAGTACCTGCTCACACACGCCACATTTGGTCTGATCCTGGGTCAGATCAGTCCTCACAGCGCTGCAGAGACAATCAAATCGTGATCCACTGTATACTGGTATATGTGTGTGTGTGTGTCACTTGAGTGGAGTGCATAATTACACTGTTGTGCGTCATTACGTCTACATCTCAGCCATACACAAACACAGTTTAGTGGACTGTTTCTATTCTCATGTCTGGTGGTGACCACTAAACAAGGGAAGGTAACTGATATTTAGCAGATTTATGTTTTTGTTCAAGGTGAAACAAACTCGCAATGTGGGATTCAGGAATCGAACCAGGGTTGAACGGTTGTCAGTTGGTGACGCCATCATTGCTTCACTATTGAGCACAATATGTATTTCCTCTCTGCAGTCTAGTTATTTTGTGATAGCCCCGTCTCAGTGACATGACCCAGAGATGTCAAAGAAGTAAGTGACACATACCAATGCCATTTGCCCAACATACTGTTACAAATAAATCTCATTATCAGACATAATTTGAAGTAGACTGTATTTTTATCAGATAAAGAAAATTATTTTTGTATTAAAATGTGTAAGAAAATGAATTTGCCTGACATACTGTCACATTTATAGTACATTGCCAGACAATTTGAATCAGACTTTGAGCTTTGACAGATAAGAAAAAACTGGATATTACTATCAATAAATCTCAATGGAATCACTAACACAAAAAAGCAACACAAAAAACACAAAAAATGCAGTTCTTACATGCTACATGCTGATAGCTGCTACATGCCCATATGTCAAATACTCACCAACAATCTTTCAGTGTTTAAAAAAATCTGCCATTTTACAATAGCAAGAACAATAAATTGTCTATGTTTACATGCAGTGCTGACCACAATATTAACAATATCCACAGTGTGCGACAGTCACGTAAACTACTCATGCCAGCTGTCATATTCCACATTTGGTTTCTAAAAACCTATAGTAACCAGAATACTGGATCATATAAACAAAAGATCTATAAACTCATTATGAGCTAATTATGAGTTAACCCTAGACTTTCAAGTGTCACTATCAGCGGTGGTAGCATAGTGGTTAAGGAACCTGTCCAGCGTGCAAGTAGCCTGAAAAGTTGTGGGTTCAAATCCCAGCTGCCACCGTTGTGGCTCTGAACACTTGATAGTTGATGAGTTGTAAGCTTTGGATAAAAGCGTCTGCTAAATGCGTAAATCTAAATGTCTTGTGTGCATTCTGTCCTGACCACCCGCATCCTTGGAAAATGGTGTTTCACATGATGGGTACATGATGTTTCTGACACAAAACTTATTAATTAAAACAGTACTTTATATTTTAATTCTTCTAGATTGCAAGAAATAAATGTAAGACCTTGCAAATGACTTCAAGAAATTTTCAAGGCCTTGATTTCTGAAATTCTGAAATTAATACCCTGCAGGAATCCTAAAAGTTACAGTGGTTTGTTATCAGCATGTTTAATTCCATTGTGGGCATCCAGTGGTTTAGGAAACTAGTTCACAGGCCTGTGTGTGTGTGGTCTAGAAACACAGACATCAAATCATCAACAATATTCAACGGATTCAGTTCTACGGTTCAGTTCTGGGTATCTTTGTTTTTGTATATGTGTGTCTATGTGTATATATGTGTTTGCTTGTGTGTGTGTTTATATGCATGTGTTTGTGTAAGTGTGTGTGTATGTGTACATACATGTGTGTTTAGTGAGTGTGTGTGTGTGTGTATGTGTGTGTGAGTAAGTACAACTCCATGATCACCCCCATATGTCTAAACTCACTTTACACCTGGTGGATCTGTTCCACAGCTGAAGTTTGGAGGTTCAGGCAGGGACTGATCACTCTTGATAGACACACAGCTGGGCACTGGAGATACAGGCCTGTGTGTGTGTGGTCTAGAAACACAGACATCAAATCAACAGGAATAATTCAACGGACACAGTTCTACGGATTCTGGATGTGTATGTGTGTTTTTGTATATGTGTGTATGTGTGTGTTTATTTGTATGTGTGTTTATATGTGTGTGTATGTGTTTGTGTGTTTGTGTGTGTGTGTGTGTGTGTGTGTGTGTACATGCATGTGCGTTTAGTGTGTGTGTGTGTGTGTGTGTGTGTGTGTGTGTGTGTGTGTGTGTGTGTGTGTGTGTGTGTGTGTGTGTGTGTGTGTAAGTACAACTCTATGATCACCCCCATATGTCTAAACTCACTTTACTCCTGATGGATCTGTTCTACTGCTGAAGTTTGGAGGTTCAGGCAGGGACTGATCACTCTTGATGGACACACAGCTGGGCACTGGAGATACAGGCCTGTGTGTGTGTGGTCTAGAAACACAGACATTAAATCAACAGGACTAATTCAATGGATACAGTTCTACGGATTCTGGATGTGTTTTTGTATATGTGTGTATGTGTGTGTTTATTTGTATATGTGTTTATATGTGTGTGAGTTTGTATATGTGTGTATGTGTTTGTGTGTGGATGTATGTGTACGTGCATGTGTGTTTAGTGAGAGTGTGTGTGTGTGTGTGTGTGAGAGTAAGTACAACTCCATGATCACCCCCATATGTCTAAACTCACTTTACTCCTGATGGATCTGTTCTACTGCTGAAGTTTGGAGGTTCAGGCAGGGACTGATCACTCTTCATGGACACACAGCTGGGCACTGGAGATACAGGCCTGTGTGTGTGTGGTCTAGAAACACAGACATCAAATCAACAGGACTAATTCAACGGACACAGTTCTACGGGTTCTGGATGTGTTTTTGTATATGTGTGTATGTGTGTGTTTATTTGTATATGTGTTTATATGTGTGTGAGTTTGTATATGTGTGTATGTGTTTGTGTATGTGTACATACATGTGCGTTTAGTGAGTGTGCGTGTGTGTGTGTGTATGTGTGTGTGAGTAAGTACAACTCCATGATCACCCCCATATGTCTAAACTCACTTTACTCCTGATGGATCTGTTCCACAGCTGAAGTTTGGAGGTTCAGGCAGGGACTGATCACTCTTCATGGACACACAGCTGGGCACTGGAGATACAGGCCTGTGTGTGTGTGGTCTAGAAACACAGACATCAAATCAACAGGAATAATTCAACGGACACAGTTCTACGGGTTCTGGATGTGTATGTGTGTTTTTGTATATGTGTGTATGTGTGTGTTTATTTGTATATGTGTTTATATGTGTGTGAGTTTGTATATGTGTGTATGTGTTTGTGTATGTGTACATACATGTGTGTTTAGTGTGTGTGTGTGTGTGTGTGAGAGTAAGTACAACTCTATGATCACACCCATATGTCTAAACTCACTTTACTCCTGGTGGATCTGTTCCACTGCTGAAGTTTGGAGGTTCAGGCAGGGACTGATCACTCTTGATGGACACACAGCTGGGCACTGGAGATACAGGCCTGTGTGTGTGTGGTCTAGAAACACAGACATCAAATCAACAGGAATAAGTCAATGGATACAGTTCTACGGATTCTGGATGTGTATGTGTGTTTTTGTGTATGTGTGTATGTGTCTGTGTGTGTGTGCGTGCATGTGTGTGTGTGGATGTATGTGTACGTGCATGTGTGTTTAGTGAGAGTGTGTGTATGTGTGTGAGAGTAAGTACAACTCTATGATCACCCCCATATGTCTAAACTCACATCACTCCTGATGGATCTGTATGTGTGTGTGTTTTTCTATATGTGTGTATGTGTCTGTGTACGTGTGTATGTGGATGTATGTGTGTGTGCATTTGTTTGTATGAGTGCTATATGTGTGATCATGTGATCTGTAAGGAATTGTGTATATCAATGGCTGTGTGAGTAGGGAGAATATTCATTGTCCATGTTTAGGAGCTCTGTCTTTTCAAATAAATGCCAATTCCTTCATTTGAAATATTGGTTTGGTTTAAAACTAGCATGACATGAGTAGAGATGCGGTGGTTTGTCATCAACCTGTTTGATTCCATTCTGGCCATCCAATGGTTTAGAATAAAAAAACTTCTCTATATTTTTGGTCTAAGTGTGTGTGCATCCCTCTGTGTGTGCATCTCCCCCTGTCATTGAACATACATGGATAAGTGTGTCTTTGAGCAAGTTTGTGTGTGTGTGTGTGTGTGTGTGTGTGTGTGTGTGTGTGTGTGCAAACTCACCCTGCATTTAGATATTTTGCTCTCGTGTTCCTGTTCATAGGTGTAGCCTTGTGCTTCTCTGTCTCCATGGTAACACAGCTATGTTCTGGAGACTCTGGTCTCTCAGATCTTCACTGTGACCTGCTGCCCCCTCAGCCTCTGGATTCACTTCATAAACAGTCTCTCACTGGGCCAGAAACCACAGACAGAATGCACTAAAAATAATGTCACACCTAGGAAAATAGCAAATTAGGCCTGTATGTCAGCTTATTCGAGGATGTGTTTCAAAACACATATTCAATGAACAAAGACTAGAGCTGTGTACTTGGAGCTACAGGAACTACACTAGCTTATCTCTTAATAATTACACAGAAAGTTACAGTGGCATAAAAGCCCACCTCTGTCCAGACAGACCATGAGATCTCCATGCAGCACTGCTGGGATACAGATGCACTGGTCTAGGGCTGCCACTAATGATTATTTTCAAATATAATCAACTAATACATCAGCCAATCAATAAATCAATTTACTAGAAATTATCAATCAGTTGTTTGGTCAATAAAATGATAAAAAAAAAGATCATTTTGTCTCCCAAAGCCCCAAAATTATGCCTGCATATGTAACTTCACATTGTTTTGTCATTACCATAGTACAATGGAATGAGGCTAACACAAGCTGCAGTAAGAACATTCAAAGGTTTTAGAGGCCATTTAATTCTTGAAGCCTTCAAAAGAAATTTCATACTGTATCTATATTATTCAATCACACTTTTTCTAGGCCAGCTGTATTGTTCTTGTGAAAAACGTTTGTTCCTCAATAACTCTCCATAACTCCATTGCAGAACTACAGGCAACTCTGCCATCTCCTGGTCAAGAACTACCCATTAAAAGTTCCTTGTTCCGTGTTCTAATCACAGACAGTAAAAGAAGTAACTTTAACTTTATATAATGGCCTGCACTTCTGTGATGATGTTAGACCCAATTGGGATTACACGTACACGTAGCCTAATGCGCAGCGACATGAAAGTTTGATGACTTTGGTAAAGTTGGAAATATATTGACAGACTTCCGGGATCAATAAATCTGAGGCAAAACGTCCAAATACAAAGGTTGAATCTGTCCCATAAGCATAGCATGGGATACTAGCTACAATGACCAAAAACACGATATGTAATAAATAATAACCCGTCCTCTGAGCGAGACGGATCAAATTTATCTTTTCGCCAACCAGCAGTGGACCGAATACTCAGGGACAGTCTGCAAATTGCAAAACGCTGGAAATAAAAAAATGTATTCCATTGTTGTATTGAGCATGGACTCCAAATTCACTACACACATCAGTGTTCTCCTTATAATCATACCACAACTGCTATTTTGGAAATAAAACATTTTTTCCTAATTGTGGTACTACAACTGCTGTTTTGGTAAAATGTGCTTTTTTTCTAATTGTGGTGAATTTTTATTCATATTTATCATTAATAACCTCAATATTAATCAAAAACTCCGCTGTTGTACAGTGCAGGGACTCTAAAATCACTACACACATCAGTGTGTCTCCTCATGATCATACTACTGGTGTCTCTACAACAGTGAAGTTGTTGATTTTTTTCCCCACCTGCGTACTCGCCGATCAGCCGGCTGTCCATAGAGATGACTTTTATACATCGAACTCGAAGGACGGCTTAATTTTGTACGAATCGTGTTTTTGGTGATTGTAGCTGGTACGCCATGCTATGATTATAGGACAGTCATCATTTGTTTTGCCTCAGACTTATGGATCCCGGAAGTCCGAATATGTCAATATCTTTACAAATTATCTTAGTTTGACAGGGCATTGCCAAAATGGTGAGAACCATACGGTGATCCTTCATTCGTTTTCATTAGTTCTTATTTATTTGTTAATGTCATTGATGACAAAGTAAAGTATTTACAGACACACTAAACAACTTGTTTACTAATGGCGCAAGTGGGCTACAAATAAAGGCAAGAGTTTTGTTTTCAAAATTAAAAAATCGGCACCAAAAAGGCATAACGTTAGACGTATGTGCCCCTTTTCTCATTTATATATTTTCCCCATTAGGTAGGCTAAAATGTGAAAATAGCATTGTCAAACACAGAAATCGGTCCAAATCATGGCTTTCTGTAAAGCTGGTTTTCCAAATGGCCAAATGTAGGGCGAAAGAACGTGCCAGAAATCTGAGACGGCCTGTGTAGCCTAAATATTACACTGAACAGACTGAACACATTAACGTTACCCTATGTTGTCAACAAGTGGATATTTAAAAATGTCAAACCAAAAGACAGCTGACTAAACCAGTGGCCTAACATACAACTAGCACATACACGTTCACACAGCATTGCCAAAGCCTTACAGCTCCATTTTCCTTACTGCATTTCTGACGAAGACACTCGACTTACCCTTGTCTAAAACTTCTTTCCGGCGTGGCCAACAAACTCATTATTTTCCTCAAAAAATACGAAGTGATCGATTACTGCACTTCAACATGAGAAAACAAGAATGTGTTCGAAAAGCTGACTGCTGCGTTGTGGAAACTCAAAATGTCTCTGACGTGGTATTCCGTTTCGGTTTCTGTTTCTTACTGTGTTCACGTCAATTCGTAGATCCACAATACGGACCCAGACCTCCCCTTTTTGTTTCATACATATAGTCGCCCCATTTCAGACATAAAAATGTTACTTCCACTAGTAACAAGCTGCATGCTGTTCAATTTCATCAGAAATAGTGGCAAGGCACAGGATTTCAGCATCTGTATTCATGCAAGCAGAATTAAAAGCATAGCCA
Organism: Tenualosa thibaudeaui; assembly: GCA_027481765.1. Taxonomy (NCBI): domain Eukaryota; kingdom Metazoa; phylum Chordata; class Actinopteri; order Clupeiformes; family Clupeidae; genus Tenualosa; species Tenualosa thibaudeaui. The sequence continues at coordinate 981,260 of JAIFZK010000083.1, forward strand.
CAAACAACCGGTTCTCACACCTGTCAAACTCAAATCGATAATTCTATTACTCGGAACAACAGGGCTATGGATTGACAGATTTCTCTTTTACGTTGTACACACATTTATCACAAGGAAATAAGTATTGAATGCATTTTTCCGTCAAGGTACTAGCAATTGGACTATTAGCATGACCAGACATTGGTATTAACATTAAAAAATCCTTAAAGTCCAAAAAATAAAGTTATATGCAATGACAATATTTAAAATTATTATTCACATCAATTCAATTCAGTTTTATTTATACAGTGCCTTTTACAATAGTATTGTCTCGTGGCGCTTCACAGAAGGAGCACCCAAGAGCAACAGGGGCAAGGAACTCCCTTATGTTCAGTTAATCTTGGAAGAAACCTTGGGCAGATCCACGACAGTTAAGACATATAAGACAGAACAAAAAATGGAATAACCTGAAATGACATCCTCACCCTCCTTTCCTGATTATGCCATTGCTCAAGGTGATGCATGAGGATTTGTGGATAAAATATTTTTATGTAGTGCTTTTTTTCCCCCTTTTTTAATGTATTGGTAAATTTACAGTTGGCCAAATGATTCCTCTTTCTAATGTGTCTTGGACTGCTGTGGAAAAATATTATACGTGCTAAGAAAAATACACCAAGGTAAGAAAATGAGACAATGAGTGAACTGTAACCTATACGACTATAAGTAGTTTGAAAGTCATTCTATCTGATATCTGTGAATACTACACATATTTCTTCATTTCTTCCTTCATTTTTTTATGTGTATGTGTGATGTGTCTATGTGCCTGTGTATGTTGTGTATAAGCTACACCGTAATTTTCTTCTGGATAAATACACATTTTTGGCTAAGGTGTTGGATAAAGGCCAAAAGATTTCCCAGGACATTTTTAACATCATTGTTGCAAATATATACTAATGTAACTGTTTACATATTTCAATAACTGATACTTCCATTAAATGCCATCAGGGCTGTTATCTTGGAAGTTTCCTGTTGAGTTCAACAGGGAGGATAGTCAGAAGAGTAGAGGTCCTCACGTCCTGAGGATATCTGCTGGATCTGGATACTTTTCAACCTTTTGCTTCAAAAAGGTTTGCCTGAAAAAGCCACTGGATGAGAACATTTTTTTCTGCAATAATGCACACATCTGATACACTGGATTGGAAGATGGTCACTGTGCTTAGAGTGTCGACATTGGAAAAGGTAAACAAATGTATGGAATCTCTTTAGTCACAGATTACTATGATCAATACTAAATAAACACCAACAATGACGGTTAAAACATTTTATTTAGATGTGATATTTTTTACACTGGCAAACAGACAGACAGTGTAAAACCACTATTTCAATTTAAAAAAGAATAAGTCTATACAAAATAAGAAAGAAAAAAAGAAATATACACAAAGCACAAAGGAAGAGATGACAGAGGGGTGAGAAAGAGAGGAAGATAGAAAGGAGAAAGGAAGGAAGGAGGGGGGAGGAAGGATGGAACACACAGGACTAGCAGCAGAGGAGAGAGAGGGGGATGGGAGAGACAGAGGAGTGGACAAAGGAGGAGAGACCAGAGACCAGAAGGATGGAAAAGAAAAAAGAAAAGAGAAAGAGAGGAAGACAGAAAAGGAGAAATGGAGTTAAGAAGAGATGGAGGGAAGAGACACTGGGGAGGGGTGGGTTCAGAAAGAGGGAAGGAAGAATAGAAAAAAGGGAAGAGAGTGGAGTTGTGGAAGAGAAAGGAGGGAGGGGGGAATAAAGAGAGGGGGAGAAAACAATCAGGAGTAAGAGAAAAGGGCAGGATGGAAAGATGGAGGGATAGAGAGAGAAGAGAAAAAGGAAAAAGAGAGAAAGGAGGAGACAAAGTAAAAAAGAAAAAGGAGGAAATTACAGAATAGAGGGATGAGAATAAGAGGGAAACAAGAAGTGGGGAGAAAGAGAGGAGAGAAAAGAGTAGGGAGAGAAAGAGAGAGGGGGAGGAAAATGAGAGAAGAGGAGAGAGATAAATAAGGATAGGAATGAGAGGAGGCAGAGGAAAGGGAAGAGGAGGAAGAGAAAGATGTAAGAATGAGGAAGAGAAGGGATGAGAGAAAAAGAGGGGGGAGGGAGATGGGGCAGAGGACAAGGAGGACAGATAGGAGGAATGCATTCAATCACCAATTTATCTGAAATTCATGAATACTTCTCCCAGTCAATGGTCACCTCCAACAAAATGATGTACAACTACAGCAAGTTTTGCAGACATTTAGATAATCTTTTCAAAACAGTTAACTGTGAAGTCAAAACGTAAAAGACATAACATACACTATTCAATCAATATACATTCAACTCTATTCACATATTTGCCCTCTTTATGCTATTGTAGGCCTTTGTGTATTATGTTCTGTTGTGGGACATAGGTAACATGGTGCACTAGTGTACATATTGTATTTCTGTTCATTTCTGTTCCAAAATAAACTACACTGTCAGACCACTGAAATGGCATTCTGCCATGCTCTTTAATTGGCACTTTAATGCCAAGACAATGTGTGAACATTTTACTACTATACTGGTTTAAATAATGGAGTCATCATTATAGTAAACCACATCATAAAATGAGCTAACAAGTCAAACATACACAAATTCTCTTGATACAAAGCATTCTCACCATAGTACTTTCCATGTCTTATGTATTACAGTAAGTAGTACAGTAGTATGCCTTTAGGAAACAGCCACTGTTCTTGTAACTTACTGTAACAGACTGACTGGGACCCAAAAGCAGATCGGCGCAAAAGGTTTATTTTACAATGATCAGGGGAAAATTCAAAAAGGGAACAAAGCTCAGAAGATCCAAAAAACAGAAGGGAAGTCCAACACAAAATCATATAAGTCTTTGGGGGGAAACACACAAAAGATCCGGTCTTGTAAATATTAAACATAGACGGCAAAACAAAGAAGCAATCCTCTCGATCGTAGAAAGTTAATCCAAGAAAACAGGTAGGCAAAAGTTCTGGATATAAAATCCACAGGTAGGCGAACACGGGTGCAGGCAAAACACGAAAATCAGAATTCACAGGAATGCAACACTGGAGCAGGCAAAACATGAGAAGAGCACACATCAAGGAACACGGTCAGACAATCAGACAAAGAGCAAGGAAAGAGCTGGGGGATATATAGGGAACAGAGCAATGACACAAACAAGGAACAGGTGAAAATCATTACAATAATCAAGGGCGTGAGGACCGGGTGCAGAGCGGGAAGAGAGAAAGGGGCAGGGCAGACAGCAAAACATGAGCACATGGAAAAGGTAAACAAACACGGAACTTGCAACACTTAATTAGACCAGTAGGAGGCCAGATGGTCGAGAGCAGGATCATGACACATCTGCAGATTCCCTCAGTTTGCACAGATACAGAGAAATATTAAGTTAGTCGCTGTATATGCAGTTTTCATCTATTGCCAGAGGTCCACCAATACATAAAAATGTAAAATAGTTTGGTATTGCAATATTCACTCAAAATGTATATAATACATAATGCACATAACATGAGAAAAGTTATATTTTATGTGTTTTGTTTCAAGTTGTTTCTGTTTTTGTGTTCATGGCACATTGACCGCTATTGTTGTCGTGCTGAGTGACAGCCTGTGCTGTAGTTATGGTGGCATTAGTAATTTTATGTAGACTTTTGTATGACGTATGAAGACTTTTAGTGGCTGTAGTGCATTTTCCAGCAAATGTTAACTGAGGTGCTCAGGTGTGTGTTGGTAAAGTGGACTGTATGAAGAGTTTTGAAAAGGTGGACATTGTATCGAGACCAGTGTGAAAACATTAGCAAACTGTAGTAAAGTAACATAAAGCCAGGTTGGATCTGGCCTCTGGTTTAACCGTTGACAGTAAGGCAGAATGCTTCCAATGGTTGTGAATAATATAAAGCCTGCCCCCTGCTGGAAAAGGAGATGTAATTAGTTCCTGATTCATGTTGATTCAGAAATGAGCTGCAAGAGCCTTGTGGCAAAACAGATGAGTTTTTTCAAATTTGCCAGTAGGGATGGGCATGATTAATCGGGGGCGGTGGTAGAGTAGCGTTTAAGGAACCTGGGTAGCGTACAAGATAGCCTGAAAAGTTGTGGGTTTGAATCCCAGTTGCCACCATTGTGCCCCTGAGCAGGGCACTTAAACCTAAGTTGCTCAAGGGGAGACTGGCCCTGAACAATTGAACAATATTTGGATAAAAGCGTCTGTTAAATGTGTAAATGTAATCAACGTATCGATAATTGATTACATTTGATAATTGACAATTGACAATTTGACAATTGATAATCAATATCAATATCATACTCACACAGCTGCAGGATCTGCTGCTTTAGAGCCTAAGCATTGAATGTCCAGTTTAACTGTTGTTCTTCTCGTAATAAAGATTTCATTTTAGTTTTTTTCATTGTATTTTTAACATATGAAAAGTATATATAACCAATAATGTGATATAAAAATATTTTTAAAAATAATGATTAATTGAAAATCAATCATTAATTCTCGAACAATCATTAAAATCCCTATTTGCTAGGAGTAACTGGCAACTTCACAAGGTATGAAGACATTAATATATAGTCTTCAAAATGGAGACAATGCCTAAATGTGCAACACTGGGATTCATTTGTGAACATACCTGAGTATCTCCAGTTTACAGTGAGGATCATCCTGTCCAGCAGATAACAGCTTCAGTCCTGATTCTCCAAGATGATTGTAGCTCAGATCCAACTCTTTTAGATAGTAGGGGTTTGAAGTCAGAGCTGAGGCCAGGAATTCACAGCCCTTCACTGAGACAAGACAATCAGAGAGCCTGAGAGAGAGTAAGAGAGAGAGATGATGTTAATTTAAGAAAGGAAATCTGTTTCTGCTTATTACAGGTGTGAGGTTAAATTGGTTCCTCTCCCGCTGCTATATGATTGTCACTGTACTGTATTGTCACGTGATGTAAGACAGTTCCATTTCTCCTCCCTTAGCACTAGCACTTGATTTCGAGTGCCCTCCAAAAGAAGATACCCCTCGATGAAATGAGAAGTGTTAGGGGTAGAAATATGTACCTACTGATTGGGATACCACTTCATAACAATTTGCATATCTGGTGTCTTTACCAATGTAACGCACATATAGACAACATGGGCTACCGACAGTGGGCCTATATTTCACACTGTTTGAAAATGCCGGTTCATGTCTACAGGATTAATCAGATTTCTCCGCGTTTCTAAACGCCACAATCCAAAAATGATCTACAACCTATCAGAAGCCCTACCGGGATACTTTTGTTTACAAACATACATTCATACAGGCAGCTCATAAATTAGGCTTTTGGGTAAAAAATTCAACTTTTATTTATTTGTTGGCCTCTCAAAACACTCTTAAATGATATTTTTCTGCTAATCCTGAACGATTTTCTAATGTTCATGTTCCAACTCAACATAATTTCTTTACATTTGCACCAACCCCGTCCCTGGCATATTTTGAATTGAGACAATATCCGTGTTCATCTTTTTTTAGCTAGGACTAAAAATCGAGTGGAAGTTGTACAAATGGGACAGGACCAAAGTGTAAAGCTCTTTGAATGCTCAGAAGTGGAAAAGCACCGTATAAATGCAGTCCACTTCCCATTTACAAATGGATCCACTGGTAGAATTGCCTGCAATAAGCAAGGTCAAATCAGCTCTAATGTGTGTAGTTTACAGTTTGAAAAGAGACCGTTTATTTAATTCATGTTGTCAAGATACCAAATTTTGAGTGAAACACCAACCTTAATATCTTCAGTTTACAGTGGGGACTAGACACTCCCTTAGAGAGAAGAAGCAATCCAGAATTTCCCAGGTCATTGTGCCTCAGGTCCAGTTCTATCAGGGAGTCTGGTGACTGTAGAACAGTAGCCACAATTCCACAGGTGTCATCTGTGATTCTACAGCCAGCTAGTCTGCAATATAATGTGATATGATGCATATTATTCATATAGGCTTCTCAAGATTGGTCTTTGGGGCATGGAGGACAGAGGTGGAGGGAAAAAGGGAGGAACTGGTGCTACTACGAACGTGTAAAATTGAAAAAAAACTTTTATGCTGAAAAAAGTTCTTACCAGCAATCAGTATGTTAATGCCTATAAACTAAAGTCAACACCAACCTTAATGTCTGCAGTTTGCATTGGGGACTAGACAGTCCCTCAGAGAGGAGCTGAACTCCAGAATCTCCCAGGTCGTTGTGACTCAGGTCCAGTTCTATCAGGGAGTTTGGTGATTGTAGAACAGTAGCCACAATATCTGAAGTCTTCTCAGTTATTTTACACCTGGACAATCTGCAATATGTCATGGAACATTTATGTACAATTTTATGCATGTAGGTCAGTGGTACTGGTCACTGTGATAAACTTATGTTCATTTACATTGGCCAGGTTAACCAATTCTGCATTCAGGACACAACTGGATTGTGCTCATGCAACACAGTGTAAAGGATCTAACACCAACCTTAACGATAGATAGACAGATAGATAGATAGATAGATATCTTTATTTATCCCATAGCTGCCAGTGAGGACCAAACATAAAGCGAGAGACTGGGTCATTGGGGTGTGGAATGGGTTGGTGGGGGACGGGGTGAGGTATGGTGCAAAGGTTCAGTATAGCCCGTAAGAAAGTCCTGTCTAGGCATGGGTGTATGTTTATGTGGGTTCTTCCCAGGAATCAGTTCAAAAAATCCAACAAACTAAAGGCAAATACCAACCTTAATGTCTGCAGTTTGCAGTGGGGACTAGACAGTCCCTTAGAGAGAAGCTGAACTCCAGCATCTCCCAGGTCATTGTGACTGAGGTCCAGTTCTATCAGGGAGTTTGGAGACTGTAAAACTGAAGCCACAATATCCGAAGTCTTCTCTGTTATTTTACAGCTGGACAATCTGCAATATGTGATGGAACATTTATGTATAATTTCATGAGTGTACGTCAGTGGTACTGGTCACTGTTATGAACTGGTTATGTTCATTTAGACTGGCCATGTTGACCAATTCTGCATTCAGGACACAACTGAATTGTGCTCATGCAACACAGTATAAAGGATCTAACACTAAGCTTAATGTCTGCAGTTTGCAGTGGGGACTAGACAGTGCAATATGATGTGATGAGAAGAATATTCATAAAGACACGAAATGTAATCCAATGTTCATAACATGGGCTCCTCAAATTGTAGGAAGTTACAATCTTTGCACTCAATCAGCATCCAACTTTAAAATGTCTCCATTTGTGATGAAGTTCAAATGAAGTAAAAATGAAGTTTGCCCAAGATAAATCATCTTTTTGCTGAACACATACTGAAGTGCTCCAATTTTACGACATTGATCATTCAGTGTAGCAGATAACAGCTTCTGTGCCAATTCTCCAGGATGATTGTTGTTCACATCCAACTCTTTCACACAAGAGGGGTTTAACATCAGAGAGAGAGCCAGACAGACAAAACCTTCATCTGAGATTTGACACTGAGAGAGCCTGAAATAGAGAGAGACAGAGAGAAAGAGAGAGAGAGAGAGAGAGAGAGGGAGATATGAGGTTGGTCATCCAAACACAGGGGCACACAGACATCAAGGCACTTACCTAGGATGATTTTTGAGTCACTCTGCATAGCCTGTGTGCAAACTTTTGCAATCAGATAGACAAACTAAAGGCAAACACCAACCTTAATGTCTGCAGTTTGCAGTGGGGACTAGACAGTCCCTAGACCCTAGAGAGAAGCTGAACTCCAGAATCTCCCAGGTCATTGTGACTGAGGTCCAGTTCTATCAGGGAGTTTGGTGACTGTAGAACAGTAGCCACAATATCTAAAGTCTTCTCTGTTATTTCACAGCAGGACAATCTGAAATATGTGATGGAACATTTATGTACAATTTTATGCATGTACGTCAGTGGTACTGGTCACTGTGATAACCTGGTTATGGTTATTTACACTAGCCATGTTAACCAATTCTGTATTAAGGACACAACTGAATTGTGCTCATGCCACACAGAATAAAGGACCTAACACCAACCTTAATGTCTGCAGTTTGCAGTGGGGACTAGACAGTCCCTTAGAGAGAAGCTGAACTCCAGAATCTCCCAAATCATTGTGACTCAGGTCCAGCTCTATCAGGGAGTTTGGTGACTGTAGAACTGAAGCCACCATACGAAAGGTATTTACTTTAAGTCTACAGCTGACCACCCTGCAATATGATGTGATGACAAGAATATTCATAAAGACACAGAAATGTAATTAAATGTTCTTAACATGGGCTACTCAAATTGCAGGAAGTTATAAACTTTGCACTGAAAGGCATCTAACTTTAAAACGTCTCCATTTGTGATGAATTTAACTGAAGTAAAAATTAAGTTTGCCAAAGATGAATCATCTTTTTGCTGAGTACATACTGAAGTGCTCCAATTTTACGACATTGATCATTCAGTGTATCAGATAACAGCTTCTGTGCCAATTCTCCAGGATGATTGTTGTTCACATCCAACTCTTTCACACAAGAGGGGTTTAACATCAGAGATAGAGCCAGACAAACAAAATTTCATCTGAGATTTGGTGCAAAGGGTGAATATAAGCAGTAAAAAAGTCTTGTCTAGGGAAGGGTTTATGTTTATGTGGGTTCTTACCAGTAATCAGGATATACATGGCAACAAACTAAAGGCAAACACCAACCTTATTGTCTGCAGTTTGCAGTGGGGACTAGACAGTCCCTTAGAGAGAATCTGAACTCCAGAATCTCCCAGGTCATTGTGACTCAGGTCCAGTTCTATCAGGGAGTTTGGTGACTGTAGAACAGTAGCCACAATATCTGAAGTCTTCTCAGTTATTTTACAGCTGGACAATCTGCAATATGTGATGGAACATTTATGTATAATTTTATGCATGTGCATCAGTGGTACTGGTCACTGTGATAAACTGGTTATGTTAATTTAGACTGGCCAGGTTAACCAATTCTGCATTCAGGACACAACTGAACTGTGTTCATGCAACACAGTATAAAAGATCTACCACCTACCTTAATGTCTGCAGTTTGCAGTGGGGACTAGACAGTCCCTTTGAGAGAAGCTGAAGTCCAGAATCTTCCAGGTCATTGTGACTCAGGTCCAGCTCTATCAGGGAGTTTGGAAACTGTAGAGCTGATGCAATATTTTTACAGCACTTATCTGTGAGGTAGCAGTCAGCAAATCTGCAAAATGGTGTGAAATAAAATTATAATATTTAGAAATAATATTTCATTTAGTGACAAAAGTGAAAAAAGTGAAGTAATGAGGGAGGATATGGAGCATTATTATGCACATTTTTAGTGCACATTTTTCAAGTCCCGTTGTTGAATTTCTGTCTATCAGGTTGAGAGCATTATCAGTTCCATTTGCATTTTGATTTGTAATTGTCAATTCAACATTATGGATGTGACTGAAGATGTATGTATAACATTATTCAAATATGTTGGGTTTATTTTGTCACCTCTACAGTCGAATACAGCAAATCCTCACGTCATATCACATATCTTACAAATACCTAGCATTATATTTGGCATTATGGATGTGACAAAAATCTACTTTCCAATATTTCGTCAAATCTGAATCACTCACCGTGCCTTTCTGCAGCACCGTAAGACTGGGATCAGTCTCCTGCGTCCCTCATCTGATGTGTTGTATTTCCTCAGGTCAAACTCATCCAGCACCTCATCAGACATCAGAAGTATGTGGGCCAGTGCTGAACAGTGAGCAGGAGACAACTGCCCTTTGAAATCCTTTGGCGACTCCAGATATTCTTTAATTTCTTGGTGCATGGAATGATCGTTTATTTCAAGTAAGCAGAAAAAAAGATTGATGCATCTCTCTGGGGAAATATCTTCTTTGTTGAGCTCTTTGATTTGATTGTATTTGCATGTTTTCCTGATGCTCTCTGAGCTGTCGAGCGGATGATTGAGAAGTTCCTTCAAAAGTCTTTGATTCCTCTCTACAGAGATGCCCATAACGAAACGAAGAAAAAGATCCAAGTGTCCATTTTTACTCTGCAAAGCTTTGTCAGCTGCTTTCTCCAGCAACTCTTCTAATGGTAACGGTGCTTTCTTGACAAACAGTTCAGGTGCGTCCAATTTCTCATTCATAGACTTAAAAGACACATGAAGTGCTGCCAAGAACTCCTGAATGCTCAGATGAACAAAACTGTATATCTTCTTCTGGTGAAACACAGATTGTTCTTTGAAGATCTCAGTGCATAAGCCAGAGTACACTGAGGCTTCACAGACATCAATGCAGATTCTTTAAAGCCAGCTCTGCAAGTTTCAGTATTACACCCTTATGTGATTCCAGGAGCTCTTGGTTATCTGATTCACATCTTCCCTGATACTTTGAATGTTTCCTACTGATCTGGATGAGCAAGAACTGTATGAACATCTCAGTCAGAGATTTAGGGATTTCCTGGGTGTTGTCCTGTTGCAGCATCTGCTGAAGCACAGTGGCTGCAATCCAACAGAAGACTGGAATGTGGCACAAGATATGGAGGCTTCTGGATGCTTTAATATGCACAATGATTTTATTGGCCTGATTCTCGTCATTGATTCTCTTCCTGAAGTATTCTTCCTTCTGTGCATCATTGAATCCACGCACTTCTGTCACCTGGTTGATATACTGAGAAGGAATTTGACTGGTTGCTGCTGGTCGTGAGGTTATCCAGACAAGTGTAGAGGAAAGCAAACTTCCCTGAATGAGGCTTGTTATCAGAACATCTACTGATGATGTTTGTTTGATATCAGACAACTTAATGTTTTGCTTAAAATCGAGAGCCAGTCGACTCTCATCCAAACCATCAAAAATGAACACAACCTGACAGTCTTTGTATTCTTCATGACTCAGCTCTTTTATCTCAGGGTGGAAGTCAAGGAGGAGCTTGTGAAAACTATACTGATGACCCCTGATCAAATTCAGCTCACGAAAAGAAAGGGGAAACATAAAATCTGTATCTTGATTTGCTACCCCATCTGTCCAATTAAGAATGAATTTCTGAACGGAGACTGTTTTTCCAATGCCAGCAACACCTTTGGTCATCACAGTTCTGATGTGTTTCTGCTGTCCAGGTAAGGGCTTGAAGATATCATTGCAGTTGATTGGTGTGTCGTCTGTGGTTTGTACTCTGCATGCTGACTCTACTTGCCAAACCTCATGTTCCTTATACACCCCTTCACTCTCTCCCTCTGTGATGTAGAGCTCTGTGTAGATCTTATTGAGGAGTATCTCAGCCCCTGGTTCTATGATGCCTTCAGATATGTTCTCAAACCTCTTCTTCAGACTGGCTTTATGATTCTGTATAACTCTCCTCAGGACCTCATCTGTTAAGTAATAATAAGTCAATAAAGTGAAATAAATTTTGTACTTAACGATACATACATATATTTTTGTCTACTTTTGTCTATCTTAGAAAATATTCAGAAATTGCCTACGGGCTGCCACCAGCAGCCTGCTGGCATTTTGCTCATTCTTTCTCCAATGGTCCTCTGGTGATATTTTGCCATATATAGAATTTTTGCTATCTGGGAAACAGTAGCAGCTTGCGGCAGACCGCTGGAGTACCAACAAGCAAAAATGCCAAGCGGATCCCCAGCATTTTGCTATCAGGGTGAGCTATCCACTCGCATAAGAAGCATAAAAAACTCGCCTATATCACCCACAAGAACCAATAAATAAACAAAGACTTATTTGATTTGATTAAATTGATTTCTACACATTGTCAACAGAATATACAATCATAAAAAATCCAGAATTGAAAGCAGAAATATATACTCACTTGGTTCTTTTTTTCTGCCTGGTGTATATGCATTGGCCAGGCATCTGCTGCTTCCTGCCCTGTCTGTGTGTTCATCATCCAGAGGAGGCTGTAGAGGAGGTTGGGTTCTGCATGTCTCTCCACGTTGGGGACAGTTTTGGTCTCTTGGTAGTCCAGACCCCTCGCAGAGTTTCTCTGCCATGTCCTTCCTGATGCAAAGTGTTTTACAAAGTTTAAACCATAACAATAGTATGCATCTGACTGGTTTACATCTCAGTCATACACAAAAATAAACCACTGTTTCTGTTTTTATATCTAGTTACTGTTGGTGACTGCTGCAACTAAACGTAAACTTAGTAAACTCAACTGGTATTTAGCAGTTTTATTTGGTCAGACTTAGGCCAGATGATCGTCAGTCAATGACCCCACCACTGCTCCACAGCTGAACACACTATGTATTTCCTTAGTGCAGTTTGGTTGTTTTGTGAAGTGCTTTGTTGGTGTTCCAAATACTGTCTATTTTTCAATGCAATGAGAATACGCTAGCATGGATTTGAGCTGCAATTTGTGAGATTCCTTGCTCACCTAAAAGGCATAGTTCAGCAGCAAAACAAACTTCTCAAAACAATGCATCAGAGTAACCAAGCCCATCTCTCCACCTTTTACTATTGTAAAAATACACTTGCAAATGAAATGTTTCGCAAAGTTATTTTTAATTAAACTTGAAAGAAAAATGAAGTCTGCTCTGTATCACATATAGTCTGCATAATGGGTGGTGGTGGCGTAGCGATTAAGGAACCAACAAGCGTTTCACGTCAGTAACAAGCAAGATTCTCTCCTTTAAAATGTAGCCCGTTCACAGACTACCCAACTAGGATCTGCTCATTCTGCAGGCACGAGTGGAGATGTCTGCTTGGGATGTTTGCTGTAGCCAGTGAAGTTCTGTGTAGTGACAATTATTAATTGTTTTATTTTAAACCTGTAAACCTGTAACATAAAGTATGGCTATGAACTATGAACGCTCTGAACTATGAACACTTTCTGACAGTTTCCTACCTTTCTAGTAGTGTAGCCAAACGATTGCTTTTAGCCATCTTTTAGACATCTTCATATATAATGTGCAATCATGACAGGTATACTCAAAATGGTGGACTTTACATGAAACATGGATATAACATGGATGTTATACATGGAACTAAACCATAAGATGAGAGTTTTAATGGATGGTCTGTTTGCTGGGGGACACAGAGATGGTAATGTTACGTGCAGCCGTCAAAATTTGATTTATACCTCTCACCTAGCAATAGTTAACATTACTGGTACTTTAGTTCCCTAAAATGACAATAGCCCTCGACAATCAAATTATTTTCATTTTTCTAAGCTACAATGGCCCACTCATAATAGTAGCAGTAGTAGTAGTTTTAATAGTAACAGCAGTAGTAGTAGTTTTAATAGTAGCAGCAGTAGTAGTAGCAGCAGTAGCAGTAGTAGAAGTAGCAGTAGTAGTAGTAGTAGGCGTAGCAGTAGATTAGTAGTTTTAATAGTAGCAGTACTAGCAGTAGTAGTAGTAGTAGTTTTAATAGTAGCAGCAGTAGTAGTAGCAGCAGTAGCAGTAGTAGTAGAAGTAGTAGTAGTAGTAGTAGTAGTAGTAGTAATAGTAGCAGTAGTAGTAGTAGTAGTAGTAGTAGTAATAGTAGTAATAGTAGCAGTAGTAGTAGTTTTAATAGTAGCAGAAGTAGAAGTAGCAGTAGTACTTTTAATAGTAGCAGTAGTAGTAGTAGTAGTTTTAAAAGTAGCAGCAGTAGTAGGTAGCTGCAGTTGCAGTAGTAGAAGTAGCAGTTTAATAGTAGCAGTAGTAGTAGTAGTAGTAGTTGTTGTTGTTTTAATAGTAGCAGCAGTAACAGAAGTAGAAGTAGCAGTAGTACTTTTAATAGTAGCAGTAGTAGTAGTAGTAGTAGTAGTAGTTTTAATAGTAGCAGTAGTAGTAGTAGTAGTTTTAATAGTAGCAGCAGTAGTAGGTAGCTGCAGTAGCAGTAGTAGTAGTAGCAGCAGCAGTAGTAGTAGTAGTAGTAGTAGTTTTAATAATAGCAGTAGTAGACGTAGCAGTAGCAGCAGCAGTAGTAGTAGTAGTTTTAATAATAGCAGTAGTAGACATAGCAGTAGCAGCAGCAGCAGCAGTAGTAGTAGTAGTAATAGTAGCAGTAGTAGTAGTAGTAGTAGTTTTAATAGTAGCAGCAGTAGTAGTAGTGGCAGTAGTAGTTGTAGTTTTAATAGTAACAGTAGTAGACGTAGCAGTAGTAGTTTTAATAGTAGCAGCAGCAGCAGTAGCTGTACCAGTAGTAGTAATAGTAGTAGTACTCAGAGTAGGGGGGGATGGGGGAGATCATCCCCCCCTCTGGTTTTTACCTCTGCTGAATGAATTTTATCCTCGGGGGGATAAACCCCAGTCAATAATTGAAAATCAGGTTGTGACAGTGTCTTACACAGCTATAATCTACATTGTTGGTAGCCTACTAACTTTAAACCTGACCCGAATAGTCGGTAATCTTGTTGTTCGCGAACGTCCCCATAAATATAAATACATTGTTTTTGCATTCTAAACGAGGGAAAATTTTCATCGCTGTTAATGGGCAAGACGTGTGTTCGTTCCCTGCGCAGGTTTGCAGAGACGTGGATAAAAGAAGGACGACACGCTGCAGATGACGCGCCAACGGGAAAATGAAATCCGACATCAGAGCAAACTGTTTATTTAATTTTATAATTAGTTACTTTAACATAACATGTGAAATCATATTTTATGACATGTGAAATCATTATTGTTACATTTTACAGACTGATCCTGTCAAAGGGCACGTGTTATGTTGGTTGGGTTTTTTATACACTTTGTTGTGTAATGCTTTGATCTTTTTGTGTGCTGTGTGAACATTTTTGTTAGTAGTGATTGCTAAATTGCCAGTTGAGAGTGCAAGGGTTTGTAGATCGTAGATCCAATCACAATTACTAACCAGCCTATAGGTTGGCGTCCTTTCACGTGCGATTAACCACATGGTAACGTGAACACCTGAGACTATCCCAACCAATGATCTAATTAGCCGGTCATTGGCCAAAGCATTAACTCCTCTCACCATAAAAAGCCAGAAGCTCAGACTCTCGGCGTCTCTCCTGGTGATCGAACGGCTACCCAGCACCTCTCGCCTGCCCACCAGCAATCGGATCCAGAGTGTCTCTCTCACCCGCGCTACCTTCTGATCAACACCGCCAGTTGCCACAGCCTCCTTCGATCGTCTCGCTGCTGCCTGCCTGCATCGCACTCAAGCTTCAGCGGACGCGGAAGTGACTGACTGATGAGTGCAACCTCCCTTGCTGAAGGGCCGTAAGATTGTCACCTACGTGTGTGTGTGCGACTCTGGCTTAGATTGCGGCTGATCTTGCTGTTGATTACTGCTCTTCATTTTGCAGCTCTCAACCACGACCCTAGTGCACGGCGCAGTGCAACTAGGACGTCCTGGACTGGGCGTGGGCTACACAAAGGGGCGGATCCCGATTGCGAGGGCTTGGACTGAGCGGCGTTGCCCCCAGTCTGGCCGTGGACTCCATAGCCTCAGGCACATTTTAGTCTAGTTACCCTCTTTTATAGGTTTTGGGGACTTTGGACTTTTATATTCATCCTAATAAGCTCATTTTTTTTTTAATATTTGTTCATAGTTGTTGTGGCCCGGGGTCTGAACCTGAATTGACTGATCTGTGACATTGATCCCATTAGGCTAATGTTCCTCTGCCAATCCTCTGACATGTTTGTGTGATCGGACCTTATCCATGGTTCTGAAACCCAAATAAGCCATCACATTGTGGCCAGCACAGAAAATTAAATGTTTCATGTCTTAAGTTTGCATTGAAGATGAATGCTCATCTGTTCATAATTAAGGCACATGGGGTCTACCATTAACCTAAATAGCAATTAACCTGTTGATTGCTTATTTTTTTCATGATTAAAAAAACAACCAAAATACCCCCCCCCCTTTTTTTTTTCAAATCGCACCCTGGTAGTAGCAGTATCAGTAGTAGTAGTAATAGCAGAGTTTAAAACTCCACAAACGATAGTTCACAAAGCCTGACTATACTGGACACTAGATTAGAACAGATACACAGACAGAACCGAGCAACAAATGCATCCTCAGAATCCTCTGTCATGAGGGTTTGATGGTGCTGGGGAGCTGTGTATTTGCACAAACATTTCATTCTGCTTTCCCTTTTTGAGACATAAACAAACAAAGTGGAATATTGAGTAATATACTTTGTACACCGGGTCACCCTTTTTGTGGGGAGAACCTGTGTCTGTACCTGTGTGTAAAACACCCATGTGTCTAAACTTACTCTAATCCTGATGGGCCTGTTCCACTGCTGAAATTTAGAGATAAAGGCAGGGACTGATCACTCTTCATGGACACACCACTGGGCACTGGAGATGGAGACCTGTGTGTTTGTGGACTGTAAACACAGACACACAACATATCAGATCAACATTAATGACCGCATATATTATTATTATTATTATTATTATTATTGGTAGTGGTAGTGATAGTACTGGTAGTAGCAGTAGCAGAGTTTAAAACTTCACAAACGACAGTACACAAAACTTGAGCATACTGGACACTAGATTAGAACAGATACACAGACAGAACCAAGCAACAAATCCATCCTCAGAACCCTCTGTTATGACGTGTGTGTGTGTGTGTGTGAGAGTGAGTGTGTGTGTGTGTCTGTGTGTCTGTCTGCCTGTGTGTGAAACAGACAGCACTATCAGAAATACATTGCTAGTTTAGTTGGATGGTTTGGTCAGCAGGAAAAAAATGTGTGCATTATGGGATGCAAACCGGGTCACCCACCCATCTGTTGGGTTGGGGAACATTCCATGAAAGTAGTTTTGGTTCTCTGAAGGGATGCTAGGACATGTTTTTCTAGGGAAATACAACATTGGGTTAGTTCAGCATTTCTCAAACTGTGGGGTGTGGACACGAAAAGTGGTGCGCATCCCATGATGCACGCATTTTTTTGTCCTGCTGACCAAAACATTCAACTAAACTAACAATGTATTTCTGATAGTGCTGTCAATTGAAAAATGTATGTAATTAATCACAATTTTAAACAAAATTTAAGTTAATCACAATTAATTACAATTACTGTAATCACACATTCCACAAACTAAACTGAAAGACTGAAAGAAAATGGTGCAAATCTAAACTTCACGTCCATTATCAAATCCACAGAGATAAATGCAATGATTTGCATCTTTCTTCAAGGGCAAAAATGTATAAAATAAGACAGAATATAATATCTCAGCTGTAAATAACTCAAACTCTGCAACAACCACAGAAAAAGAATTTCAACTCAATGTACAATTCAGCCTGATTGATAATGAGACTCTTGAAAACACTGTACAAAATCTCAGCTCTTTAAAATCTGAATTGGACATCTCTGGCATCTGAACTACAAAGAGCAGTTGTAAAGCCCCTGCTCAAAACAAAAAAAAAAATAACCTGGATGCTTCAGTACTGAACAATTACAGGCCATTTTCCAATCTACTGTTCATTGGGAAAAACCTTGAAAAAATTGTTATCAATCAATTAACTTCTATATCATATAGCTACTTTGATAACTTTCAGACAGAATTTTGTGCCAATTACAGGACTGAAACAGCACTGATTAAATTTATAAATGACATACGTCTTAATACTGATGCAGGCAAAATATCTGTCTTGGTGTCATTTTCACAGAAAGGTGGTTCATCAGTGGTCTACAGCAACCTAATTCTCTTAAAATTATGTTTTTATATTTCATCCATTTTATTTAGTTTACTTATTTTGTTTTCTTTTTTCTCAATCATTTTAGGCCTTTTTCATCTTATTTTCTATTATTCACTGTTCTTCGCCTTTGTAAAGCACATTGAACTAACTAACTAATGAAATGTGCTATATAAATAAACTTGCCTTGCCGTGCATTATTAATTTCATGGCCATATGGCCTCAAAGGCCATGTCCTCTGGATTGTTTCTAGAGCTGATGAGTTTTATAATCTCTGTTTCAAATCTACTGTCTTTCAGATATATCTAACTTTTAAAAACAAAAATTTGTGGAGTGGGTGCTTGCCTACTTCTCAAAACAAGAGCATCTATGCGGGCAAGAAATCGAGTGTGTGATATTATAAAAAAGAGCACTTCCAATGCGCATCACAGCTGCCATGACCTTCAATACACTCAAACTCAGTCACAAACAAAGCTGCTGGCATTTGTCTTGGTGAAGCAAAGATACCATCAGTCTTCTGCTAGAATGAGATGGTAAACTGCAAATCACAAAGAAAATCTTTTGCAAATGGGAGAGCACAGACGCAGTGCCAGAGGGAATGACAGGAGGAGCCATTTTGATTTGGGCCGTTTGGTATTTTGTGACTACCGCTGAAATCTCTCCTCTCCTCCTCCTGAAATCTGTCCTCTCCTTAAGTCTATGCAGGTGCTGGACAAGACTCATTCAGTCATGACACCAAGTCAAGGGATACTGAAATGCATGTAAACCCAGTAATTCTTTTACACCACCTTAATTTTTAATATGTTCAAGACAATCACTTACCTATCTATTGTGTGTGGCAATTATAGGCCAATGAGACGTGTCACGGACTGAGCCATGACGCTCACGCAAACAATTATTCACGTAAGCACACAGTACATAGGCAGCCAATTGCCGGCAATGTTAAACATCAAAGCTGACCTGTTGCTGTGAGTTTCAACTTTGTTCGCATTACCGTTTTGTACTGTTCGTAATTCTGGTTTCAAAACATGTCATTCCCCACCATTTGCAATAACCTGTCTTCAGCCTTACATTGTTATGAGGGTGCAGGGAAAGGCCTACCAGCATTTCAAGTAGCAATTGTTTGGTCCTAAACTTACGTCTACCATCCACACTTCATGTTCATAATCATCATCGTCTCATCTGTTTTAAGCATGTCTGGTTGCAGAGAATCACAATTATACACACTGGCTGTTTAAAACGATGAAGTTTATTAGTATTTAGCATTTACAAAAACAACTGTCTTCTGTTACTCACCGCGCTATCCGAACTTCCCGGTTATCGTGGAGAAACCGAGGGAATGTTCCATTGGCTAGTTATGGTAGAGTTCCCGGGTGTTTCGTGGACTGCGCCATTGTGACGGGGGTGTTTTAATGGTGATGGGGAAACAGGTATTTTATTATGCACCTAAGGCTTCTTGTTTACTGAAAATAATTTTGAGTTATTGTGTATTTTGTTTTTGTTTCTTTCAGTTATTATTGGGCTATCACAATGTTGTTATTTAGTTAATTAATTTATGTTTGCATTTGGGCTACCCTGTGGGAGGGGCTGCAGCTAGCACTGCTCTGTATTAGGCCCAGAGCCTCAGTTGGGAAAAGGAGTCTTGAGTGGAAGGTACATTACTTGGCTATTGAGAAATGTTGTACAGGGTCTTTTGACGTAGCCTGGTGAACCAATGCCTATTTAGTTTTGTGTACTTCACAAGTTTTCTTTTGCATTTTGGGAAGTTTATTCTTCACTGTAAATATTTGCACAATTTTTAAGAAAAATTTGAAAAGGGAAAAAAATAATAAATATTCCTTCTGAGGATCACCGTTTTGGCCTCCCTCTGTCTGCTCCGCCGCCGACTATCCTGCAACAAGACGCTACCAGTTCACACACAGAACACAACACCATATTTTGACACCTATTTGACATTTGACACCCTCCTTATTTCTTTATTTTTGTCTAGTCTGCATATAAGATGACTGCCCTTTTAAAGAAGTATTTACAGGAAAAAAAAATATATATTCTGGCTAACACAGTAAAAGGCATTTCACCCTGTATGGTCGCAGCACAGTGTAGCCTATGGGTCTGCTTTAATGACAACTGAGTTTCTTCTGTGTTATTTAAAACTAGTATAATTTTTGCAGGGTAGGATGTCTGAAGCTGCATTCTGGAGGAATTTCATGCCATATTTTGCTCATGAATAAAACTGTATTGCACTATACTGCATTTAGCCCACAAAAAAGGCAGCATGTTGGACATTAAAATTGTATTGTAGGCCTGTGCATGTACATGTAGTCCATGGTTTTAGCTAAGCATCATAATAGATCCAAAATATTGTCCCATAACATTACATGGTGGTCAATCCATAGGTGGTTATCAAGAATTATGGCTGGACAGTGTAGTAGCAGCCAGACATAGCGTTAGTCAAGGAGTGAGATAGCTTTCTATTGAAATTCAGTGAAGGGTATGCCAACCTGACCTACACTGATTGATATTAGGCCTGTGATGATTTGTTAAGTAATGTGATGATGGATTGAATATCCTTTTATGTCAAGTAACAGCTGCAAGGGATCAGTTAAGTGTTAATATATGAGGGATCTTTAATACCTTATATGCAGCAATAGTCTAATTAGAAATCACCACCATATATCATTTTGTGTGTTTATTTGACTAAACTCACCCTGTATTATTCTTGTCTCTGTCCTTCTTCCTGGTCCCACTGCCGTGTGCTGCAGCCCCTGAGTGTTTGAGAGTTTTACAGTAAGCTGCAGCCTCCTCTCTTTTCTCAGAGAAACTCATCTTAGCAGCGGTGCGAGATGAGGAAGAACTGAAAAGGATAACAGACTTTTGCATGTATCAATTGGTACACATGTTTTATGCTCATTCATGCTAAAAAACTAAAACAACATCCATTATGATATTAGATGTCCAAACGATATAGCAAATGCAGCTCAAATTATAATGCCATAATCAAATTAAAGTAAACACTTGGCATTTGATGTTGTTCGCTGTCAAGCTAGAAAACATTGATCGACCTGTGATCAGAGTTTTAATCACTTACTTTGCTTGTTTACGTCTTCATTTTATGCAAGCTCAGACCTGTGTAGAAAAAGAATGAAGCTGGTCACATGACCTAAGGTGTGTCAACAGAAGGAACGTTTAACTCTTTCCTCCCAACTCAGCGCTTTCTACAGTATTAAGAAAGTTAAAAAGTCTCTCCTTTCTTTCTTTTTCTTAGTGAGCATTTATTTGTAAATGTGTACAATGATGAATTGTTTCCCTTTTGAGGGAAAAGGGACTGTACATATAAGCAATTTGTTGTTTTTTCACTCTATCAACATATAAAGCTTTATTGTCATTTGTTTGTCTAGTCTGTATTAAATTGAATTGAAATCGGATTGGCTGTTGATTTCCAATTTTTAACACTGCCGGAAAACAATTGCTGTCTCTCCTATATAGAAACATTGTAGATTATTGGAACAAACTTAGATTATTTCACCAGAGTAAAACAAGTATTTACTGAGTTCTGCAGACTATTCAGCTCGCCTCCTTTAAATTACACTGTAATTTATACTGTTATAAAACTTTAAGCAATAAAACACTTTTTGTCCTGTGAAATGCAAATACAAAATGTCTATCACCTATGTTACTAACAAAACCTGCTGCTCAATTGTAGTTTGATAGGTAATTGCACTCTGTAGTGAAGGTTTTAAACACAGCAAGGTATTTGTTATAAAACTTTTGTCATTTTTGTTATCAGAAAGATTGCAATGACCACCAGGTGTGTTACACACATTGTAATGATGTAGATTGTTTACTTCAAATCAAATCACATTATATGTTGAAAGGTGACATTGTCTTGTTACAAGTGGTCATCTTAGCTAAACCCACCATTTGAATTACTGAACAAAATTACAAAATTAAGTGCAAAGTAACCAAGGGACCAAATAAACAGACACCTAGATACCACAGCAGAAAAAATAATTACCAGGACCATGAAACCCATCTTTTTATTAATTAATTTTAGTAATTTATGTGGTTTGGTACCAATCCCATATTTTGTGAAAAATTACATTTTTGGAAAATTACTTGTGTGTAATGTACGGGAATACTAAATATCTGATGTCATTCATCGACAAAACATAGTAGTCTGAAATAGATCATATAATTTTCTTGCCATTTTCAGCAAAGCATTACTCGGCAAATGTGCAACTGTGAAACAAGAATCTCGGAATTTAAAGATGTCTACTACAGTAGAATAGTTCCTGAAAGTTTTGAAAATGTAGCATGAAAACTCCAAGAGTAATACCTTATGGAACATGGACTTTTTTCAGAGCTCCATTTTATTCAGACATGACCCCCTTTTTTAAGACCCCATATCTCAAAAACTACAGAGGATACAATGGTAATATTTTGCATTATAGGTCCTGGGTATAGTAACATTATTCACATAAAGTATGAAGCAAATCCATGATAGTCAGACATATTTTTTTCTGAAATTTGTTGATTTGGCACGGAGAAGACACTTTTATCCCAAGCGAATTACAACAGAGTATTAACAATTAAGTTACATAGAAAAAAATCTTAGAAAGAATACCATTAGCGGGGTTTCCAAAGAGTGAGATTGCAGTCAAGTGGAGTGGAGTCAAGTGCAGAATGAGAGAGTGCACTTAAGACGTTTCATTTTGTTCTGTTTTATTTTAATCTGTTTTCAGACTAAAGATTTCAGACTTTAGAATTGATGAACACATGACGTCATGGTTGTTGTGGTCCAAGGGATGTGGGGGGCGTGTCGTGTTTGAGCTGGGAAACTCGGTCAAAAAAAAAAAACAGCCATTTTTTGCGGAGTGTTCCCCTCGTCTGAAGTTAGCTAGGTGTCCCTATTTCGAGACCCTATGTAATGGCCTTGCAGAGACAACGAATATGAGGTCCACAGAGACCTGTGTACGATTTGTCTTTCATTTCAGCGGTATATTGCTATCTGAATCTGCTCCTGGCTTCTGATAGGCATAGCCATTATGGATGTGCAGCTAACGGGCCATTGCGGCAGTAAGCAAGGGCCGAAAACAAATAATGCGAATGTAACTGCCGGCAGAGAGTCTGGTTTGGTCCAAGGTAATAACAGGACGAAAAAAACGAGAAGAGGCAAACGAGGCAAAAGAAGAAGGGGGAAGAAACCGAAGGATGAGCCGCCACCTTATTTGCCCCCGGAGGTAGTTAGCTAACGTTATCTGTTTACAAGGCTTAACACCAGCTAATGGTTTAGCTAACAGTTAGCTTGGTGCAAGATGTAGTTTATACTAACCTATTATATACTGACTAAAAAGAGATGTACTAAAATCTAAGAATGATAGGAAATAAATACGACAAACACAATGTTGCATGTATTTCTGCGGTGTATTGTTTGCGTAGCCTCGGCATGCTGATGTGTTACTGAGGTTCTACTGCTACGCGCACACAATGAATGACATGCGCACAGTTCCAAAAATGACAGTAGCCAAGACTACTGCAACATTGCTTCATCGATGTACAAATAAGGACCGTTTTTTTCAATTTCGTGCAACGTGTGTAATGTGCCTGACATTGCACTGCTGAGCGTGCATGAAGATTACTGTACGGGGAGCCTATGTTAGTCTGCAGTGCACTGACGTTGATGCAATCGCTTGCAATTGGAATGGGATACGTGTAAGCTACTAGCACCACTCAGCTAGGTAGCTTCGCTGTCTTCAAATGATAATACATTTTGTGAGTGTGGTGTCTTTTATTAGACACTGATATCCCTGACTGATATGGATGTGTAAACACGACCCACTCCTTCCCCGGATGCAAGACGATGAGCGACTGTTTACTTTTGTGTGTTTGTGACTGATAATTGGAGATTGTGTCAGTCGGTGACTGTTTACTTTTGTGTGGATTGATGGGTGAGCACACATGGCTCGCTTGTATCTTGCGCAGCTGCGTGTGTAATGACTAACTTTGTGTCTTACTTTCTCAGGCGGAAGAGGGCAATATTGAGTACAAGGTGAGCTCCGTTCCTGTACACACTCCTATTCACGTCAGGCCTGGCGGAGCCTGATCAGGGGCCTATACTAAACGAGATTACTGGTTATCCTGGGTAGCTTTGGGAGTTACCACTGGGGTCTGTACTACTAAGCGAGGTTACTAGTTAACCTGGGACCCTGGGTAGCTTTGGGAGTTACCACTGATCTCTAAAAGAATCTCTGATCTCTTTCTGAAGTGACATGCTGTTTTTAGATCAGGGTTACTCCAAAAGGTACCCAGCTTAGCCAGTAACCTGGCTTTGTGGTATACCCCCAAGATCTGTAGTCTACCTGGTATACGCCATATAGCCATTGGTATAACCATTTAAGTTCTTGGGTTTGCCTATGTCCAGTGAAACATAGACTGCAATACTGACAACACTATAATAGCAGTAGCTGTGGCAGAGCCCTATCACAGACAGTGTACCCACTACAGCAAACTAGATTACAACACTGAGCCTGATTAAAATCTCAATGTGCTGGTTGACTTTCGTTTCTTGGTAATTCATTGATTTCTGAATTCTCCTGTCCGCTAATCTCCCCTTATTTGCATTGTCTGTGGTACTCACTTTGGCTCTCCTCTCTCCCCTTCTCCTCTCCTCTGCTCTCCTCTCTCCCCTTCTCCCCTCCTCTCCTCTGCTCTCCTCTCTCCCCTTCTCCTCTCCTCTGCTCTCCTCTCTCCCCTTCTCCCCTCCTCTCCTCTGCTCTCCTCTCTCCCCTTCTCCTCTGCTCTCCTCTCTCCCCTTCTCCTCTCCTCTGCTCTCCTCGCTCCCCTTCTCTCCTCCTCTCCTCTGCTCTCCTCTCTCCCCTTCTCCTCTGTTCTCCTCTCTCCCCTTCTCCTCTCCTCTGCTCTCCTCTCTCCCCTTCTCCTCTCTCCCCTTCTCCTCTCTCCCCTTCTCCTCTCCTCTGCTCTCCTCTCTCCCCTTCTCCTCTCTCCCCTTCTCCTCTCCTTTATCCTCCCTACTTCTCTTCACTCCTCTCCCCCTTCTCTCTCCTCCGTACTCCTCTCCTCTCCTTTCTCCTCTCCTCTCTACTGATCTTCTGTCCTCTGTTCTGGCCTGCAGCTGAAGTTGGTGAACCCCACACAGTACCGCTTCGAGCACCTGGCCACACAGCTGAAGTGGCGTTTGCAGGAGGGGCGCGGCGAGGCCGTCTACCAGATCGGCGTGGAGGACAACGGACTGCTGGTGGGCCTCAGCGACGCCGACATGAAGGCCTCGCTTAAGACACTCAGGCGCATGGCTGAGAAGTAAGGATACACAATCACTCATACACACACACACACATATACATGCACACACACACATATACATGCACACACACACACATACATGCACACACACACACACACAAATACATGCACACTCACACACACACACACATACATACCAAGGCCTCACTTAAGACACTCAATTGCAAGGCTGAGAAGTAAGTATACACAATCACTCTCACACGCACACACTCAAATATGCATATTTACAAATATGGATGGACCAATCCAATATTTGGATTGGATATCAGTCCTGATATGGGAAAAATACTTGGATCGAAAAAATTTGCAGATCAGGGGGCTGATCTGTTTCCTACACTTAGAATTAATGATGCAACAAACCCACTACTTTGCTGCACTACTGTTACTGTTACTGTTACTGTTACTGTTAATGTTAATGTTAATGTTAATGTTTCTGTTGCTGTTTCTGTTTCTGTTACTGTTACTGTTACTGTTGCTGTTGCTGTTACTGTTACTGTGCGCTCAGCTGGCTTGCAAAGGACAGACATGTTATAACACGTCACCTAGGTGCCGCTGACACAGATTTTGTATAGCTATGAAGTGCTATTAATAAAATCAAGGTCAATTATAAAGTGAAGGTCATTTACTGTAAGCTTTAATGAGCAAACTGCAGATGTTTAACCTGGATTCCTGTTAGCGAACTTAGCTCATGTTGAGTCTGCTTGTCAGTAATGGAACAGCTAAAACGTTACTCACCAAACAGATGGCAAAAATTGCCTATTACAACACATCTCTCCTATAATTCAATGACGATTCTGCTCAAGTTGTGTATGAATGTTTATTTAAAAACTGATGCAATAGAAACCATAATCAACATCTGCAGCAGCCTACTGAATGCCACCTTGCATAGAAAGCCTTGTTTCACTGAAGTCCTGTAACATTAGGTTCATGCAGAGAAATTTAAAGTGACAGGCGCCTAATTAGACCTAGGCCCTCCAACATCAAATACAATGTAATGACACTGGCACATACTTTTACGTACATTTACACTTTTATTTGTACTCCAAATAACTGTTAATTATATTTATGTCAATGTTATTGTGTTGTTTATTATATTTATGCCTGTGTTATTGTGTTGTTTATTATGTTTATGTCTATGTTAATGTGTTGTTTATTATATTTATGTCTGTGTTATTGTGTTGTTTATTATATTTATGTCTAAGTTATTGTGTTGTTAATTATATTTATGTTATTGTGTTTTGTTTTATTCTTGCTGTGTAAATTATGCCCAGTTAGGAGAGTAGAGCAATACAAGCTGAGGATGATGCCTATCTTCTAATTTAGTGGGGATATTGGATCAGTATTGAGTATGCAAAATCAATGTATCACAATTGTGATCAGAACTAAAAGAGTCGGATTGGTGCATTCCTACCCACAAACACACACACACACTCTTTCACACACACACACTTGTACACATACACTCAAACATGCATACACACAACACACATTCACACTCTTATGCACTCACACTCGTACACATACACTCATACACATGGGTACACACACACACACTCAAACATGCATGCACACACAAATACACACACACACACACTGAGGTCTTGCTCAAGCATATGGCTGAGAAGTAAGGATACACACATACGCAAACGCATACACTAGTACACACACACTCAAACATCCATACACATGCGGGACAACACAGGTCACAATAACAACACACACTAGTACACACACATTCAAACATCAACACAGGTCACAATAACAACACACACTAGTACACACACATTCAAACATCAACACAGGTCACAATAACAACACACACTAGTACACACACATTCAAACATCAACACAGGTCACAATAACAACACACACTAGTACACACACATTCAAACATCAACACAGGTCACAATAACAACACACACTAGTACACATACATTCAAACATCAACACAGGTCACAATAACAACACACACTAGTACACACACATTCAAACATCAACACAGGTCACAATAACAACACACACTAGTACACACACATTCAAACATCAACACAGGTCACCATAACAACACACACTAGTACACACACATTCAAACATCAACACAGGTCACCATAACAACACACACTAATGGACACACACAGGTGCACAGCTATGAAGACACTTTGATAACAACAATGTGTGTGTGTGTGTTTAAAGGGTTGGTGCAGACATCACTCTTCTCAGGGAGAGGGAGGTAGATTACGGTTCAGACAGAAGCTGCCGAAGAATCGCCGAGGTCCTGGTCCGGAAAGTTCCAGATGATCAGCAGGTTTGTTTTCCTCTGGTGTGTGTATGTGTGTGTGTGTGTGTGTGTGTGTGTGTGTGTGCTCGTGAGAGAGAGAGAGTGAGTGAGTGAACACTTGCACCATAGATATTGGTGTATTGATTTTGTGTGGTTTATTCTCGCATAGATACACCATATTGTGTGTGTGTGTGTGTGTGTGTGTGTGTGAATGAGTGAGCAAGTGACTGCACCGTAGATATTGTTCATAGATACTGGTTTGTTGTGTGTGTTCTCATATTGATCTCTGTGTACATGCCATGTATTGTGTGTGTGTGTGTGTGTGTGTGTGTGTGTGTGTGTTTGTGTAAGTAAGTTTAGTGTTACAGCTTGCATTGTATTTATAGATAATGGTTTGTTGTGTGTGGGATTTACTGTCATGTTTATCTCTGTGTACATACCATGTATTGTTTGTGTGTGTGTGTGTAGTTCTTAGACCTGCGCGTGGCAGTCCTTGGTAATGTGGACTCTGGAAAGTCGACTCTGCTGGGGGTGCTGACGCAGGGAGAACTGGACAATGGCCGTGGCCGAGCGCGACTGAACCTCTTCAGACACCTGCACGAGATCCAGTCCGGCAGGACCTCCAGTATCAGCTTTGAGATCCTAGGCTTCAACAGCAAGGGAGAGGTGAGGGGGAAAAGGTGTGAGATAGATAGATACAGTAGATAGATGGACAGATAGATAGATAGAGAGATATGCAGATGGTTAGAAAGATAGATAGAAAGTAAGATAGATTGATAATAATTTATACTCTTTTGATCCTGTGAGGGAGATTTGGTCTCTGCGTTTAACCCAATCGTAAATTAGTGAAACACACACAGCACACGGTGAACACACAGTGAGGTGAAGTACACACTAACCCGACGCAGTATGCTGCCTACTACAGCGGCACCAGGGGAGCAGTGAGAGTTTAGGTGTCTTGCTCAATGGCACTTCAGCCCTGGTCCGCTCCTCGGAGATCGAGCCGGCAAACATTCGGTTTGAAGCCAAAGTTCTAACCAGCACATAAAGTGTGACATTTAAAATATATATAAAAAAGACATTTGAGACAGGCTACATTTAGTGCACACTTAAAGTATAATTAGTGCATATAATTAAAGCACTACATTTAGTGCACATTTAAAGTATAATTAGTGCATATAATGCATACTTAAACTGTAGGGATGAGTAGGGATAGGGATACGACAGGCAACAGACACCAAAAGACAGGGCATAAGT
Organism: Tenualosa thibaudeaui; assembly: GCA_027481765.1. Lineage (NCBI taxonomy): Eukaryota > Metazoa > Chordata > Actinopteri > Clupeiformes > Clupeidae > Tenualosa > Tenualosa thibaudeaui. The sequence goes on from JAIFZK010000083.1 coordinate 1,009,702, forward strand.
AGACTCAGTAGACACTGATTTTTATAAGTTAAGTTCACAGTGAGGTAAAGATAGAATATATAGAATTTAGAAGCAGAGAAAAGTGCAGGAGTGCATTTCAGTTCCGTGTAAAAAAAATATATTTTCAGTTGATTATTATTGATCAGTGTATTTCTATGTGCGTTTCTCTCCTTTTGCTTATCTTCCTCTTTTGCTTCTCACCCCTACTCTTTAACTCAACTCAGAGAAGTAGCCTTGGAGACATGACCTTTGACCTTTCCGTCTGACATCCTCTCCGCAGGTGGTGAACTACAGCGACT
>JAIFZK010000083.1:1015000-1065000 GCA_027481765.1 Tenualosa thibaudeaui
CTGTGCTATCTATCTGCCTTGCTGTTTAGGGAACTGAAGTCAAACTGGAAAGCGCAGAATGTAACATCCTTTCCTGAATTTATTCATTCATTCGTTCATTCACACTGAGCTACTCCCACATTTGGTAGGGAGAATGCGTTCGAATTAGACTATAGGCCAAAGGTTTGGGCTCAGAGTGATAAAGACAGAACAGAGCAACCAGTGCCACTTTTTAGCACCTGGTTTTAAGTGGTCTACCATGTCTCCTTCAAAGTAAATGGTTTTAACAGTTGTGGCAAAATGTCTTACAACACACAATAACATGTTCGTTTTAATGCAATTTTAACACATTTCTTCTCTTAAAAAAAGAAACTGAACAAGCAGTGTGTCATTTATGCATTGATTTATGTATTAGTTTCAGTGTCTGGGCCCCAACATCTGGGCTATTATGTACATGTACTCCAACAGCCTGAATTTTACACAACTATTGTTTACGTGCTTTTCTCTCTCTCTCTCTATCTCTCTCTTTCTTTCTATCCCTCTCGTTCTCTCTCCTTTTTTAAATTTTGGATAACTGAGGAGAAATTTGTTTGTATGGTGTTATGTAATGGAGCCATTTCTTTTATTTATTTATTTTTATTATTTTGTTGCTCTAACTGGGTGATGATTATTGCTACACATGGGCTTACATTCACAAAGTGTCTGGCTCAGGCTGGGCCATTTAAAATGTGAATATAGGCAATCAGCCTCAACATGACATCTTCAGACATGTCTTTGTGTAGGTGTCACCCAGAGTAGCCTACCGACAGTGGTGCCAGTAGACTTGCCTCGTCCTTGACTGAGGGTTCTCATTCTTGTCTGATAATTGTCTTTCTTGACTGAGGGTTCTCATTCTTGACAGAGAGTTCTCATTCTTGAGGGTCCTAATTCACAGTGTCTGGGAGGTAAAAGTAGGCGCCAAGCAGCCTTAAGTCTGGCACTTTACAGTGTGTGTGGCTAAGGGAAGTTGAAACATTTGGTTGTTGTGTGGATTATCTGTACAATGTTTGTATAAAAGATTATAATACCTAATAAAATATGTGAAATATGTTTTTCTGCTTGATCATTCTCTATGTATAACAAAAAAAGCAGGGTCTTTGAAAACATGTTTATTTTGAATTAAAGAATCTAATATGGCCACGAAATATATCTATTATCAATTGTCTATTGTTCGTGGTGTGTAGAGGTAGAGCATGTTCCGCTCATGCCCTCTATCCCCTCTATCCACAAGACCAGAGCACAAAGTTTCTGGGCACACACATAACTGACGACCTCTCATGGACACTCAACACCACACACATCACAAAGAAAGCCCAGCAGCGTCTGTACTTTCTGAGAAGACTGCGTAAAGCCAATCTCCCAACCTCCATCCTCACAACTTTCTACAGAGGGACGATTGAGAGCATCCTCAGCGGCGCCATCACAGCGTGGTTCGGCAACTGCACTGCTGCAGACCGTAAGGCCCTGCAGCGGATTGTGAGGACAGCCGAAAAGATCACTGGAGTAAAACAATACAAATATCAACAAGACAACACCTTTCATTGACAGTTGTAGTAAATAATTTACCTTGTTGACCTGCTGAAATGATGATCCAGTGAAGTTGATAGCTGCAGCAAGATGCAGGTTGCCTGCTGGGGTGCTCCCAATGATGGGCTGACTGTTCCACTTCCTTGTAAAGTCACAGACTAGACAAGACTGTGTGACTGTCAGGAATGTTCCTCTGACATGCCTCAGTACTCAGTATTCCCACAGGTTGGACAGTCAGAAAACAAATGGAACAGGCAATCCTCATAAACAATATATTTTGTGACCCTTTGTATTGTTGTGGGAGGGCTATAGAGAAAACCAACGATTATTCACGAGGTAGGCAAATTGCTGAATACGTCGTCTTCCACAACATAAATTGAATGGTCTTGAATGATTTGTAGAGCTACTCCACATATTCACTTCAATGGGCCCTATTGTGTACTCACTGTATAATATAAATGTGTGCAGAGGCTGATACCACTATACTATATGCTATAGTATATATATGTTGTCAAAACTTGCTAATAGTTGATTCAGAGGAGGTAGATTGTGACTGTGTTGTATTGGGGTGGTATGTGTTGTCACAATCAGGTGCGTCAGAGTCTGTGTCATCCAAGAATGCCTCCAAGCGTTTTCTCTTCAGTGGGGGAGTCCTTTCCCTCACAGGGTTAGAAGTGGATCCAAGGTAAGCTGCCATGTCGATGTTGGACCCAAAGACACGGGTAAATGACCTGAATACCTGGAACAATGTCAATGTAACAGTTATTCTCTATGTCAATTCAACAGCTGTATGTTTGCATAGAAATCTATAACACAATTATCAGGTGTGCCCACACCAATCAGAAGATATGATTTATGTCAAAATACTTGGTTGAGATCTCCTTAACTATACTAACCCCTCAGATGTAAGAATCATTTGAGCTTTTGGTTCAGCCACATTTAAGCCTCTGAAAATCTTATTTGTATCCATATTTTTTTACATGTATTTACACAGACACTCACTCACACATATCTTCCTGTCTTTGTCAGATAAAACTCAACTTAATATTTATTTTCCATCCTAATGCTAAAATGAAGTTATGTTTTCCTGTTCTTTTGGGAGGAACAAATTTGTGATAGAGACCAACTTAGCAAAAATACACTGTACCACCCTCAGTTCCTAATCATATCATTGTTTTTTTCTTACAGTTACACTGTTAGACATAATAATAACACTGGCAATGAATTGCATTGCTTATTGCCATTTCATTGAGAAAAATGCAATATAAGTTAACAAACACTTCATACAGACTGGAAAAAGCATGACTGACAAGAAAACAAACCAAAATAACTCAACTATTAATCCTAACCACCAACTACTGCTACTTTTTCATTTGGAAAGTTTTTATTGTTACTCTACATATTATATACATATATACTTTTACATTGTTTTCTTGTTGTTTTCTTCCTTTCCATTTTTTCCATTAAAAACAACACATCTTTCCCACACTTCACAATTTCTCACAAATAAAATAATACAAATGTCCTTTTTTTACAATAAAATCACAGTGTTTTGGGATGTATTGTGTCTGTGTCTGTGTAGGGTGCTACAAGGTTGTGTTGTTAAAGAGTCCAGGGTATTTGTAAAAAAACAATAAATAAATAGGGTAAAAGTCCAATAAAATGAAGCCCTCCGTTGTGCAGGACCAGGCTGAGCCACTATGAAGAGGCTCCACCCAGTCCCCCAGAAGAGTGAGGCAAGTGAGAAGTGAGGTGTGAGATCCCCCTTTGCCCGCTGCTCCATCCCGTGGTGTTAAAGGTTGGGGTGCATCGGCAGGAGCCAGGTGCTGTGGGGGGCTACGACCTTCATTGTGTCTCTCCTGTGCGCTTCCCCACCAGCAGGTTGCGGGAGGTCCACAAGGCGGCCTTCACGCAGTTCAGGGTGAGCCAGAGCGCTGCAAAGTCGGCGGCTGGAATGGTGTTTGTGCCCTGGCCCACTCCTGCGACCATTAGATGGTATAATGGGTGGACCTCCCCTGCTGGCAGGCTCGGGCATTCTAGGAGGCCTGTCACGGCCCACAGGTCCCTCGCCGCTCCGCACTCCCAGAGCAGGTGCTGCACGGTCTCCGGGTGGCCGCATCCGGGCCGTGGGCAGGTGGAAGTCCTCGGCATGCCCCGGGAGTGCATCACGACCCTGACCGGAAGGACCTCATGGAGCGCCATCCACGCCAGATACTTCAGCTGGTTCTGGAGGGCTGGGTGGGCTGCGTTCCTCCAAGCCTGCTTGGCCTCACCTAAAGTGAGGCCTGGAACGGGGCTCACTGCTTCCTGGTCCTGCACAAAGGAAGAGAAGAGACTTTGCATCAGTTAAAATAGTAACATCCTGCCCATCTAAATGATATTTCATTAAAAATTTCTTGATAAAATTATACACCTGGGGCAGGTCAAAAGCCACTGGACTTCTAAAATCTGGGGTTAAAGTCTTGATCTTCCTTAGGTAGGACCCCATCCAGAAATGGGCCAGAGCCAATGATTTGTGGTCTCTGGATGGGCCGTGGCATACTTGATGTGAAGGGCGGTGAACTTTGAGCCTAAAACTTTTCCACCATTTTCATGCTTTTTCTTAACCACTTCTCTCTTTAACCTCTCCCACTTGGACCCCCACAGGAAGTAAAACACCCTGTCCAGAGCTAAAAGGAAGTGCTTCGGGGGACTAAAAACAGAACACACCAATAAGAGCAGGGGTTATGTCACAGCTTTGATGATTAAAATTTTATCCTCCAAAGTCAATGTTCTAAGTCCCCAAAACCCCAGTCTTTGCCTAACTTTCATGTCCGTCCAGTCCCCCCCGTCCCCCTCCCTCCCTGTCAAATTTCATCCCTAAAATGTCAGTTTCCTTAAAATCCAGATCCAATCCTGTCGGCATGTCACCCCATGGTCTAAAGAGTTGGCCTCGGCCTTGCTCCTATTGAGCTTGGCGCCCAAGGCCTTTCCAAACCAGTCCGTCACGTCAAGTGCTCTTTGGACCGATAAAACGTTCGCACATAAAAGGGTTACGTCATCCATGTTTAAAACACACACCGCCGTCAGTCCAATAAAGTGGAATTGTCAGTCTGCTGAAAACCTCCCTGGGAAACCCCAATTTTTGCAGTACCTTTAAAAGGTACTGGTGCGGTACTTCTTAAAATGACCCCTTTAGCTTTTTTCTTAATTTCTTTTTACTTCTTTTATTTCTTCGCTAAAATCAAATCCATTGTTTAAGAGTTTAAAATACCTCTGCAGTCTTTTTGCGGCCCCATCATGGGTCTCCTCTTCCTATTCTTTTTCTCCTTACCTTTCTTTCTAAAAAATGTCTTGGTCCTTCCCTTCACCATCTCCCACCACTGTGTGTGTGTATCGTAACGGTCCTGGAAGGACTGCCAGAGACCGTACTGCCCCTGTATTCACTTACTATCTCCTCATCCTGCAACAGGGAGCAATTCAGCCTCCACAGCCCTCCCCCTACTGTCACACCTGTTGGGAGCGAAAGGGTGCTGGAGAGCATGCATCACTACTGAACCAGGTGAAGCCCTCCTCTCTTTGATGCAGAGATTTAAAACAGTCAATTAATGCAAGTAAAATCCCCTGCGACCACTAGGGGAACCGTACCTAGCATGTGGGGCTGCAGATCCTCTAAAAGCTCACGTTGGTCGTTCTTGTCATTAAAACCATACACACACAACACATTAAAATCCCTATCTAAAAAGTTCAGGTGGGTTAAAAGTGCCCGCTCTGGCCTCACCACTGTGCTGCCCTTCACCGAGATGTGCACATTTTTGATTAAAATGGCAACCGCATCTGCCCTGTTAAAATTGGATCCGCTCCGGATGGGGTCCACATCTCTTCCCACTTTTTGTAGTTATTTAAAAAGGGCAGCGAACACTCTTGCAGCAGAAAAATACACTGTGGTTAAAATGCTCTGTGCACATGTATGAGTCATCACACTTATAGTGGAGACTATGAGACTCAGGACCAGTGTGAGTAAAAAAACAAGAACAACTTTTTTTCAAAACTACAGATATAAAAAACAAGATCAACCGATCTCCTGTGACTCCAGCTCCTCCTTGATCTCCACTAAGGGATCTGGAAGTTTGCCAGAATCATCAGCCTCAGGCTCCACAGAGAACCTCCTATTTTCAGCGCGACGTGGTAAAAGGCCACCCCATTTGAGGGGGAGTCAGTGGGCAACAGGTGATTCAGATCTTCCTAAGAAGAACTATCTGCTGCCTGCTTTACCCGCTTTTTATCCTCAGTCATTTGGACATTAGGGAGTGAAGCAAGAATTTCACTCCCACTGGAGACCACACTCCCCTCTGGCGCAGTCACCAAAAAGAAGACTCCTCCTCTTCCTCTGCTGACTCCTCCTTTTCCAGTTCCTGAGCCTGCTCTTGAATGAGCTGGGAGGATGTGGCCTCCAGTGCCTACCAACTACCACAACTGTGGACACAATGAACAAATCACTCACACATTGCTGCCAGGTTAAAGCAAAAGAGGCTTCAATATGGCAATCCTTCTCACTAGGGGTGACAAAAGGATACTGCTCACCTTCAATTGTTCATACTCAGACACTTTCACATCTAAATAGCAAAACATAGAGGCCCATTAAATGTAGCATAAAAAATAGAAACTCAAATTTTAACTTCATTTCTAGGCCCTGATACTGCAATAGGCCCTGATATAGCAATGAATTCTGTGTTCTGACTGTGGGTGTGGCTGTGTGTGGATATGCTCACCATTACTGAGAAGCTGATCTACAATGGTGTGCACTGGGAATTGCTAAGTAACCATTAAGCCTTCCAAACTTCTTGGACAGTCATTTACATTGTCACGACAGGCTTGGTTGATAAACCATATATAGATTTATAAAGATGTGAAAAAAATACACATTGTATTTTCATTAGAAGCAACTGGAAAAAAACGAAGTGTTTTATGGAGAAATAGGACAGCTCAGAAATGTGGTGCAGACCAGTAGATCGTAAACTACTGCCCAGCTTGGCAACGACTGCACTATTTACATGCCTACAGAGAATAAAAACATGACCATACAGCCCATGAATTAGAAGTAATAAATTGTTGGCTACATGTGTAATAATAGGGGATATTGTATGATGAGGCGTACCATGTAAATTACTGCTTATGCAACAAGGTTTTACAGTTTGGTGGGGTTTTTTTTTACATTATTATTATTATTTTGTTTGTTTTTGGCTTGTTTTTTTTTCAAACTTGCCACTTATGAAACAAATCCTGACTAAGTTGCGTTGTTGAGTTGTGAGAACTTCCATGCAGAGCAAACGTTTTTTTCAAATGTGCAAAATGGCTGAAGAAAGTTCATTGACTTTTCTGAAGGCTACTTTCTGCGGAGCTGCTATGAAAACGCGCAGGATCATCAGAGCTAATTCATTTTTTAGCCCGGATAACCTGTTGTGGTATTGTGATAACCACTGGCTGGCTAGCTAGCAGTGTGCGAGGTCTGGGCCAAGTCAGGCCTTGTGAATTTTCACAAAATGCAAGCTGTGTGCCAGCATCACTTCTACCTCCCTCAAAAAGCTGGCAGTAACGTTATCAGGATAACACAGGCTACACGACAGCACTATTTATCAAAGTAAAACAAACCTTCGCTTGTGTGTTAAAGTAAAGTCTGGATGGAAAAGCGCAAGTGGATACAGCACAAAAAGCATGGAGAATGAATTTACCGATTGATCAACATGTCTCCTTGAAGTTGCTAAGTCCTCCGGATAAACTGATGGAATGGCATCGGAATTCATAAGCCATTTGCTGCTATAACCCATCTGCCATCTAAATACATTTGAAAAGCAGCTATCCGGGAAGTGCAGTCTGCAGACTCTAGTTCGCCAGGATTTTTGATGATGGCATTCCCTCCCATATGAACTGAATCCATTTCTGTCGTCTCTGTTTGCCTCGGAAGTGTATGTAGGCTTATGCCTGAATCTGACTTTGAGCTTTGACAGCCAAGCACAGAGCATCTATCCTCACGTTTCGATGACATTTCGGCAACCCAAGCCTAACAATCCTCGCGGTAACATGCAAATGACTTGCTATTGAGCCCTACCTCACGCAATATGACACGCCTCACGCCTGAGTCCCACCCGCGAGTACAATGATTTTTTGAGCGTACTGGTGAAAATACGGTTTCAAATTAATAATATTCTGCCAAGCACTGACTGCTTCTTTGCCCTTGATATGTTTTTACAACACATAACACATTTTAGAAACATGATAAGAATGCAAAACACTCAACTTTCATCGGAGGAGGTCTTTAAAATCACTAGGTGAAATTTTTTTTCCACAATGTGCATAATGTGAATGCATACAAACACGTAGTAAGTCATAGTCACTCAATCAACAGAGGACCAATCCTATAGGCTCCGAGATCAACTTTATCCTTATTTATATTTCCTTTATTGTGAATTATTAAAAACTTAAAAACATTTTATTGTATTTTGAATATGAAAAATACAAAATGTAGGGGGAGATGAGAGAGTGAGAAAGAGTTAAACATTTACAACATCAGCTGGGGTGCTGCTGACACGCCCATGTCCAACCTGTTTTCCCCATCGTCAGCGTCTGAGCTTCAAGGAAATGACGACGGAATCTTATGAAACAGCAGCTGTACAGTAAGTTCTTCTAACAAATACAATAACATCTGCAAAGACGTTTATATCACCTATTTGGGGTGATTTCATTTGACTGTACTTGGATACTCTACCCACAGAGACTAAACAGACCAGTTTCAAGTTCTGTATAGTTGTTGTTTAATAACGACTAAACACAACCGTATCCGAATCCAAACCGAAACTACGCATTTTTCTCTATTTTCGAGTTTGAAAAGACATCTTGTTGATAAACTGAGTTTCTGGAGGAAGGCAATTCAACTCAAGTGTGACATTTAAAAGAGCAGAATTGGACATTTTAGTTTGAACAGCATAGGACATTTACTTTGATTACGGTCACTTCTGACTGAAAAAAACCTTGTTAATCGGTATGCCATAGCATATACCTCATTGTATAATAATAATAATATAAGAATAGGTCCTTAACAAATAGTGGTTTCTAATCTGTGTTAATCGGTGATACACAGCTAAAGCCCTTTAAATGTCTTTTTAAAAATTATTTGTTTGAAAAAAAAAATAATTCAGCAGATAATACTGTAATAATTGAACTGTGCATAAGTAGAGGCAGTTCTTTTCATTTGACCTCAGAGGATTGTATTTGTTGGACAGAGACTGGTAATTACCCCGAAACAGAGGGTATATATATTTTTTTTTATTTAAATTAAATTTATTTTTTAACATTTTCCTGCATACAGCAAGTGAGACTGAGAGTTGTAAAGTGAAGAGGCAGAATAGGGAGGACCAGAAGGGCTGTGTGGCCATGGAGCATCAGAAGGAGGATCCTGCCATGGATGATCCTGTGAACATGAACAAAACGTCAACACAGACCAATGCAGAGTGAGTATAGAAGACTAAAAGCACATTAACCTATTCCTTATCCCCTCACTCCAGGGCCAAATTTTTTTTGGGGGGAAAACCTCAAACCTGACCCAGGGCAGCAAAAAGGCAAGAGCCGGCCCTGCCTCACTCAAACACGCAAAAGCAAACTGTCTCTTTCACTTTCTCTCTCTCTCTCTCTCTCTCTCTCTCTCTCTCACACACACACACACACACACACACACACACACACACACACACACAATTACAAATAGGTTTCATTGTGTCTTAGAAGCTTTGAACAGTTATTGTTCCATGATTATGTGGTATGTAAAGAATGCTTAGGGTACGGCCATACACACTTGGGTATCTAACCAAACCAGTTGCAGCTTGTACTATACTATACTATACCATACTATACTATACTATACTATACTATATAGTGTGTGTGTGTGTGTGTGTGTGTGTGTGTGTGTGTGAGAGAGAGAGAGAGAGAGAGAGTTAATATATTGTACATTAGTGTAGAAAGTGTTGGTAGAGTGTGTCAGTGTCATCATTTGTCATCATCATCATCATTTGTCAAGGTTAGTTTGTGTTTATATATTTTTGTGTCTCTTGTTTATTTAGACCTCAGACTCAGAGACCTCCATCTCCAGTGCCCAGCTGTGTTTCCATGAGGAGTGACAGGTCCATGGATCACCCTTACAAATTCAGCAGTGAACCAAAGTCACCAGGTCTACAGTGAGTTATCTGCCATTAGTCTTTACTACACACACACACACACACACACACAGCCGACATGCGTACCGTAAAATATGACTGTGTCTTTATTTAAACTTAACAGTTAGGTCAATAATGATTGAATAGTTCAATTTGATACACATTTACAGACTGATTTAAGACTTTTACGGCTATGTTTTCCAGCCCCATATTTGTGGTAAATAATGTGTTAGTTAGAATGTAAGGTAAAACAATAAAAAAATAAGGACTATTTTTTGTGTCTCTTGTTTATTTAGACCTCAGACTCAGAGACCTCCATCTCCAGTGTCCAGCTGTGTTTCCATGAAGAGTGACAGGTCCATGGATCACCCTTACAAATTCAGCAGTGAACCAAAGTCACCAGGTCTACAGTGAGTTATCTGCCGTTAGTCTTTACTGCACACACAAACACACACACACACACACAGCCGACCTGCAGACAGTAAAATATGACCGTGTCTTTAATTAAACTGGGTAGTTAGGTTGATACTGATGATTGAATAGTTCAATTTGATACACATTTACAGACTGATTTAAGACTTTTACGGCTATGTTTTCCAGCCCCATATTTGTGGTAAAGAATGTGTTAGTTAGAATGTAAGGTAAGACAATAAAAAAGGAATATTTTTTGTGTCTCTTGTTTATTAAGACCTCAGACTCAGAGACCTCCATCTCCAGTGCCCAGCTGTGTGTCCATGAGGAGTGACAGGTCCATGGATCACCCTTACAAATTCAGCAGTGAACCAAAGTCACCAGGTCTACAGTGAGTTATCTGCCATTAGTCTTTACTACACACACAAACACACACACACGCACACACACACACACACACAGCCGACATGCATTCCGTAAAATATGACTGTGTCTTTATTTAAACTTGGCAGTTAGGTCAATAATGATTGAATAGCTCAATTTGATACACATTTACAGACTGATTTCCCACTATGCTTTCCAGCTCTATATTTGTGGTAAAGAATGCATCTAGACCTCAGACTCAGAGACCTTCATCTCCAGCGCCCAGCTGTGTGTCCATGAGTGACAGGTCTATAGATCAGCCTTTGGAATTCAGCAGTGAACCAAAGTCACCAGGTCTACAGTGAGTTACCTGCCGTTAGTCTTTGCTGCACACACACACACACACACACACACACACACACACACACATAGTATATGTCGCTGCACTCCCAAAGTATTTTTCACAACATTGTGTGAATATAGGGATGTACTCAGAAGTAGTTGGACATAGTGAATGTCTGTATGGTGCATAGACTCTTGGATGCAGCTAGCCTGACAAACCAGACTATAACATCAAAATGTATAGTCTGACCATGACCGATAGACAGAGCTCAATCCTAGGGGCAAAACAGCAAATACGTCCTTGTTTGAAATGAATGACTCAAGCTTTTTCTGTTCAACTTTCAAAAAAAATCCCAAGTCTAACTATTCCAAAGTCGGTGCCAAAGTTGATTCAAACTACCACTATTCCTTGGCCACTTAGTCGATTTGCATCGTCACAGCCCTGTCATTGTCATACCAAACCCGCCAAATGACTCTCTGAAAAGATAGAGCATTGTGATTGGTCTTACCAAGCCTGTGTAAGACCAATGGTATACCCACTAAGGTTCCAATGGTTTGTGGCTAGACGTATCGGCTGAGAAAAATTATTTGCTACCGCAAGTGCGCATCTAGATTTCTGGGCTAGTATCCAGTACTCTTGCCCTGAAATATGTGTGGGAGTTTACAGGCAAATTTCGGCCCTGGTCCAGGACTCTCTTTTTGGAAAGGACTCTTTTTGATGAATTGCAAAACATTCCCTACATGGTGAATACACTGTGAATACACAATGAATAATGTGAACTGACTCTGAATAAGTAAAGGCAGAACTGGAAAATTTGTTTATTTCAAAGATATTTGACATTTGATATTTCAGCCAAATCAAACATCAATCAAACATCAAATCAATCAAACATCCCTGTTCTTTGAGTTTGTACAGTGTAATTTCTCTGACTCATGAGATCACTACACAGCAAGTATTTTTAACTTTGTAAGTGTAGACAATAGGGTTATGCGATATGGACTTAAAAATGTATCACAATATTTTCTGCTTTTTAGCACAATATCGATAACTAACGATCGAAAAGTATACTACAGTTTAACCCCCGTGTTGTTTGGGTGTACAGCTCGCACTGAGTCTGCAGAGCCTCATAAACAATTATTACTCTAAAACATACCCATAATCAAATAAGCTCACTACATTACTCAAATAAATATTACATATAATGATTCAAACAACAGTTTTGAAATGTAACATACATTTAGCATTTATTTATACTACACACAATTACAATACAATGAAAAGTTACACAATGAAATGTGTGTAAAAATGTGGAAATAAACAGCAACAGTAATGTTCAGTAGTGCAACATATGCTATAACACACACAGATGAAGCATGTGATTTTTTTTTAAATCACACTTCAAGGTTTTTTGTCAAGAAGACCAACATATCAACTGTAGTCGGTTTCAAAAGTGACCTATGGCATGTTACTATATATAAAAACTTGTCTGCAGACAGCATCTGGCCATAATCCAGTCATTTCTTATCCGAGTCCGTGAGGCTAATGTATGGCTCAGACGCGCTGCTAATCCACATATCCGTAGTTGATGAAAAGAACTCCACTGTAGACAGCTTCATCTGCAAGTCCCTACATAGCTGGCAGGGTTGTGTTCGAAAAATACGTCATTTAAGGCATTGTGTATCTAGCATCAAATTTGTTTAACATTCGCTGAAACCCTATTTTTTCCAACTGTGTAGACTGAGTCTGAGTAATTTTCAGTTGAGTAGGCTTAGGTGTTTTTTCAACATTAGTCGAACCTGTCATTTAACGCATCTTCTGGCATTCCTCGTGTTCATCAGTGTGTTTGTGTCTGGGGTGGTGGAACAAATTAGATGTTACCATGCTTTGTTGACACTGTTTTCTTGCATGCTCCGCAAATAACTGTTTCTTGTTCCACGTCCGACTTTTGGTAACCAAACCAGTTCCATACAACCGACGTAGCACCGCGTTTCGTAGTTAGCTCCTCTTCTATGTCCAGCTCTCCCGATTCTCCACTTTCTGCCATAGTTCAAGAGCTGGATATGAGCCGCAAGTCAGGCCCAGAGTCCGTCACGGATGCATACGTCATCAATTAGACTTTCTCCACCACATTCAGCTCTTTACGGACTCTAAAGATTATCTAATTTATTGTTTTTTATCGCCGGATGAGAAATTTTCATTGTGATTTTTTTTCAACGGTATATTGCAGTCAATATGATATTGTACATTACTAGTACAGAAAAATATAAAAATCACTTATTCAGCTATGTATGATGTGTAAACAGGCTGCTCAACAGTAGATTATCTTCATTGTGTTTGCAGGTTAAGGACTGATCTGATCCAGGATCAATCCAGGTGTGGAGTGTGTGAGGACGTACTGAGGGACCCAGTAATCACCACCACCTGTGGACACAGTTTCTGCAGGCCGTGCATCAGCAGTTACTTGGAGCAGCCTGGACCACCAGGAGACCAAGCCTGTCCCCAGTGTGGAAAGAAGTCCAGAACTCTACCTCCTCTAGAGCCAAACATGTCAGAGAGCAGCAGACATCGGCACAATGAACACACATCAGTTAGACAGAACAATACAGGTAACCAGACTGCAATATATACATAATGTTGGAGTAATAATATAATAACTTAAATCAACTGATTGTTTCAATGTATTGAGAGGCAAGGAATGAACATCTTTATCTATACTTTTGTTTTACAACACAATATGTCAATATGATACTTACAATTCTTTCTTCACTTGGTACTTAACAAATGAAGAAAATCTGAGGAGAGTAAAAGAGAATCATAAAGTCAGTCTGAAGACGAGGTTTCAGAACATATCAGACATTAACAAGCCAGGGATTCAAACATCCCTCAATGAGATCTACACCGAGCTCTACATCACAGAGGGAGAGAGTGAAGGGGTGAATAAGGAACATGAGGTTTGGCAGGTAGAGTTGGCATGCAGAGCAATAACCGCAGAAGACACACCAATCAACTGTAATGACATCTTCAAGCCCTTACCTGGACAGGACAAGCACATCAGAACTGTGATGACCAAAGGTGTTGCTGGGATTGGAAAAACAGTCTCAGTGCAGAAATTCATTCTAGACTGGGTAGATGGGATAGCCAATCAGAATGTAGACTTCATATTTCCACTGTCCTTCCGTGAGCTGAATTTGGTCAGGAATGATCGGTCTTGTCTTCACAAGCTTCTGCTTGACTTCCATCCTGAGTTGAAGGAGCTGAATAATGCTGAAGGATACAAAGACTGTCAGGTTGTGTTCATCTTTGATGGTTTGGATGAAAGACGGATTGAACTAAATTTGAAACAAAACACCAACATATCTGATGTTACACAAACATCATCAGTGGATGCTTTGATGGCGAGCCTCATTCAGGAAGTCTGCTTCCCTTTGCACTCATCTGGATAACCTCACGACCAGCAGCAGCCAGTCAGATTCCTGGTCAATACATCGATCGGGTGACAGAGGTTCGAGGGTTCAATGATCCACAGAAAGAAGAGTACTTCAGCAGGTTACTCAGTGATGAGAGTCTGGCCAATACAATCATCTCACACATTAAGGAACACAGGAGTCTTCATATCATGTGTCACATTCCAGTTTTCTGCTGGATTACAGCCACTGTGCTTCGTCAGATGGTGCAAAAAGACAACACCCAAGACATTCCAAAGACTTCGACGGAGATGTTCACACATTACTTGATCATCCAGATTACCAAGAAGGTTCAGAAGTATTACAGCAGAACACAGACAAATGAAGAACAGCTTCTAGAATCACAGAGAGAAATGATATTGAAGCTGGCAGAACTGGCTTTCAAGCATCTAGAAAATAGCAATGTCATGTTTTATGAAGAAGACCTGAAAGAGTGTGGCATTGATGTCAGTGACGCATCAGTGTACTCTGGTATGTGTACTGAGATCTTCAAGAAGGAAACTGTGTTTCACAAGAAGAAGGTCTACTGCTTTGTGCATCTGAGCATCCAGGAGTTTCTGGCAGCACTTCATGTCTTTGTCTCCTATAGCAATCAGATGGAAGCCATTGGATCATTTTTTTGCTTGGAGGAGTCACTAAAGTTGGCTGTAACTAAAGTTCTTGAGAGCCAGAATGGACACCTTGATCTTTTCCTTCGCTTTCTCATGGGCATCTCACTAGAGAGAAATCAAAGACTTTTGAAAGGACTTCTAAAACACCAACACAACAGTGCAGACAGCATCAAACAAATCTGTCAGCATATTAAGGAGCTGAACAAAGAGAATCTCTCCCCAGAAAGATGCATCAGTCTTTTGCAGTGTTTATCTGAAGTGAATGATAATTCCATGCATGAAGAAATTAAACAGTACTTGGAATCACCAAAAGGCTTCAAAAAAGAATTATCTCCTGCCCACTGTTCAGCACTGGCACACATGCTTCTGATGTCTGAGAAGGTGCTGGATGAGTTTGATCTGAAGAAATACAACACATCAGATGAAGGACGCAGGAGACTGCTCCCAGCTGTGAGGTGCTTCAGGAAGGCACAGTAAGTTTCTGTTTCACAATTTTGCTGATATAATATAGCTCATAATTTGCTGCAAAAACAATGCAGTGCACACACCAGACAGATTTTAACTTTTTAACTTGAGCATGTTTATTTTAATTTTAAAGTGAATATTAAGTTATTCATTGTTTTCTGAATAAAAGTTGTTTGAAAGCTGTATTATCTAGGGCAAAATTAGTGATTGGGCCAACTTGGCCCAGGCCCAGGGGGCCATATAGGTTAGAGGTGGCCATGACATTGGTCCCATCAGTAAAACCATGCATTCAAACAGTAACGTATGAAGTCTCATTCTGTCTGAAACAGGTTAAAAATTAGGTGGAGGGTGTCATCTAAATGTTGTTAAATGTTTCTTTATTTATATAAAGATATATAAAATGTCTTTACCATTTGTATATTTATATGCCCTAGTACCATCCAAATGTCTTTACTATTTATAAAAGCTTTACATTTAGCAAGTCACTTTGAGCATCAATGTTATGTCTGAAATGTGTGTTATTCCATTTGTTTTGCTCTCTTACAGACTTGATGGATGCAAACTCAACAAGATGTCTTGGGAAACAGTGAAGAGATGTCTATTGTCTCCTAACTCACTGATACACTTGGATCTTAGTCATATTACCCTATACGATTCTGGAGTTCAGAATCTTTCAGCAGGACTAACTAGTCCCCACTGTAAACTCCAGACCTTGAGGTAAAAAAAACATATATAGCATAATACTTGAGTACAACTTGCTTTTTCTGTCCTCAGAAAAATCCTCAATTTCTTGAGGATTTCTTCAATCCTCAATTTCTGTTTTCCCAGAGCAAATATTTTAACCATTTCCACTGGCTCCTGCTGGCTCAAAGCAATTTATAATAAATTAAAATGAAGTTCAGACAGTTGTCCTGCAACTTGCTAAAAACGGACATGGTTAACTTTAGGAATATACTGTGAGTAACCTGTGATTTGTTATCTTTTCCCATATTATAACTTATCATATTTTTGTAATAGGCTTGGTGTCTGTAACCTCAGTGATGAATCCTGTAAGACTGTAGCCAGTGTTCTCCAGTCTCCAAACTCCCTGATAGAACTGGACCTGAGTCACAATGACCTGGGAGATTCTGGAATTCAGCTTCTTTGTAATGGACTATCAAGTCCCCACTGTCAACTGCAGATGTTGAGGTTGGTGTTGAACTTCATTTTGTGTGAAAGATATGGCACTTCTGGGAGATATATCTATTATAAGGAAGCCCGTACCCAAGCTGCGGGCCCTGGCCTTTTTTGCACTGGATAGAGTGGAGACATGGGTTCATTCAGAAATTCACTACAATTATTACTGGGACTCCCTGTTGTTCCATATAAGCCTCCATATTACTCTCTGTATGGAAGATGATTGTGAATTTTTGTTTATCTTTCTCTCTCTTAACTTCTTTTTTTCTTTTTGTCTCTGTCCCAGGTTGTCTGGTTGTCTCATCTCAAAGAAGGGCTGTGGATTCCTGGCTTCAGTCCTGACTTCAAACCCCTCCCATCTAAGAGACCTGGATCTGAGATACAATCATCCTGGAGAATCAGGACGGAAGCTGTTATCTGCTAGACTGAAGGATCCTCATTGTAAACTGGAGACACTTAAGTATGCACAGAAAATTAATTTGTGCATGTACTATATGTACAGTATATATAATTCCATGATAAAGTATATAGCTAAGACATGTCCTTTGCATGTCCGGATGATGAACACAAGTCCATTCTGGTATCTCAAATGTCCCTCTCTCTTTGTTTTTTCTTAGTGTGGACCACTGTGCTGAAATCAGACTCAGACCCGGTGTGCAGAAATGTAAGTCCTCACGTGTTTCTCCAGATGTTGCTCAACAAGGGATGTGTTCAACATGGTGACTGAAGTAGACCAATTTAATTCTTAAATGATCACAATAGTTCAAATTAAATTTAATCTGACAACAAGAATCTGACAACTTTTTGAGGGATTGGAAGTGGTCTAACTTTGAGGCAGCATCAGCTATGATAAATTATTGTCTATCGTTGCATCGAGGAAGTGACAGAAGAGTTATAGAATTTCAGTAAGGTCTTCTTTATTCCTGTGAAGACAAGAGACATTATTTCAAAGTTAAATGAGTTTTGTGCTGTCTCGTCTACAGATGCCTGTGAGCTCACACTGGACCCAAACACTGCAAACATAAACGTCTCTTTTTCTGAGGGGAAAAGAAGGGTGACACGTGTGAATGAGGAGCAGCCATATCCTGACCATCCAGACAGATTTTACTACTGGCCTCAGGTGTTGTGTGGAGAGGGTCTGTCTGGACGCTGCTACTGGGAGGCTGAGTGGAGTGGAGGTGGGGCTCATGTGGCTGTGACCTACAAAAGCATCAAGAGAAAAGGGGGAAGTTTTGACAGCCAGCTTGGACATAATCCCACTTCCTGGAGTCTGGATTGTGCTCCAGACAGTTACTCTGTCTGGCACAATAAAGAATGCATACCAATACCTTCATCTTCCTCTCTCCCCAGAAGAGTAGGAGTGTACCTGGACTGGCCGGCTGGCATTCTGTCCTTCTACAGCGTCTCCTCTGACACACTCACCCACCTGTACACGTTCCACACTAAATTCACTGAGGCCCTCTATCCAGCATTTTGGGTTTGGGATTTCGATTCATCAGTGTTGCTGTGCCAGATTACTTAATCTCCTTGTGCTGAACGAATAACAGATTTACAAATAGTCTCAGTTGTGTTATAATGAGGGAATGGCAATATTTTATAGCACAATATCAACATGTGCTATAACATGTATTATAACTTGTCATAATATAAGCCTCTCTTGGTGGTTTGGTGTAAGTAATTGATTTATATAGCACATTTTTTGATTTTCCAGTGACTATAGTTTGGGTCAAGGTCATCCCACAGGGCACAATACTCATCAGTGTAGAAATCATGTTTCATCATTACTGTAATACTGTAGTGTCACGGTAATACTGAAGAGTGCAGAAAATATTATCTTTTGAGATACCCAAGTTTGATATAAGATATCTATTTGACCTTAGATGTCAGTATAAGATTAATAAACTTTCTCATTTACTCTGAGACCATACAGGAGTTACCTCTGCATCCCTCCTGTTGTGTTTGTTTCATGGTTACAACTTTGGTCTTCTGGTCAAAAATGACCAAAGCATGTTTAACTTGGTTAATAATATTTGGAAAATTGAGTTGGTTAACCAATCACTACTACACCCTTTTGTGTGGTCTCAAACAACTTCTGTCAATGGCTAGGTAAAATACAGGGGTTTTGCAGATACAGGAGTGTCCAGCAGAGGGAGCTGTTCCTTATCCAGCACAAGTGGCAACATTCTAGGTCAACAAAGAAACCAAAACTGAACCAAAGATGAAAAATAGGCGGAGCAAGATACCTCATCTCCGTTCATGTCTATGGGAGCAAAATGGGGATCAGCTTCAGTCTGCATGACGAGGTATGCTGTCACGAGACATTTATCTAGAAGGTTCAATGATTTGGATGGAATACAAGAGTTTCACTTGTTTAATCCCATTCAGCAGTGGTGAATTTCATGTTTCTGTGAATTTCACATATGGGACGCCAGCTCTTCATAGTGCTGAAACAGCTAGTGCATCCCAAAATTTTAAATTCACATTCAGTATGGCTAGAGCTTTTGCTGAAAGGTGTTTGGGTGGATGCACAATAAGCCTATCTGGCCCATGGTTTAGGCCCATAGTCTATGGTCTGGCACAGTGGTAGGTTTGTGGAATGTGCTGCCCACTCCATTTGATCTGATTTTACTTAATTTTAACTCCTTTTAATTATTATACCTAAAACCTTTTCATTTGTTTTATTAACTTTTCCCTTGTTGCTTGTGTATTCATTTTATATCAGTTACCTTTCCACTTCTTCTTTTGCCTTGCCGCCAACTCTGTGTGTCAACCACTTTTGTTTTTAAAAAGTGCCATAAAAATAAAATGACTTTGCATATCAGAAGAATCAATGAGGAGGACTGAATTATTATGTGCTGTTATTTGTGCAAAAATGAAGCCCCTAAAGAATTGTCTGGAGAGAGGTTAAGTACAGGAATCTATCATATGAAAAAGAATGCATTCTCATTGGTTGATGAAACATTTTGACTGAAGGAGCTTAATTAAAGGGATAAGCATCAAAATCATACAGTCATACATATAAACATAGTACCTAGAGTCATTGGGATTGGAAAGAATTCAGATTCCAAAATATATTTTAAATATGTATATTATATCTTCCTAAACACTAACAATTTATTCTGACAGAGAGAGAGATAGGAGAGGAAAGAGTTAAACATTGACGTCATTGGCCATTTTAGGCTAGTCGTACTGACATGCCTTAACAGGGAACTGTCTTGCCAGTTTCCTTTATAGGAAGTGTTTTTACTTGAAGGACAATGGATTTCTGTAAAACAGACAAAACTCAAAACATACGGTAAGTAAATAAAAGTTATGGACTTGATTTTTGTAAATCTATTTCATCGCCTATTGTGGCTGATATTTTAGCATTTAAATAGGTCCAGAAATGCATAATAGGACGATGACATTTGTTTCAGTTTCCAGATCAGTCTTGACTGATTTACGCGTGCATTTATGCATTTAGCAGACACCTTTATCCAAACTGACTTACAAATAGGGGAAACTGGTCAACATTCCGTGCTGTTTTTAGGTTAATTTACAAGCTTCGTAGTCACTTCAATGGTTAAATGGCTCATTACAGGGTGACTTAATGCTCTTGACTTTCTGTGCAGATTCATGCATTTACAGGGCTTTCAAGATAACAACCTTGATGCACATCTACGTGTGTTAGTGAGAATTTAGGATGTATGTCCTAAAAAAAAAAAAGATGGGAGAGCTCTGCACGTAAAAATACGCCTTAAATAACACCTTAAATTCCCACCAATAGAGTGGCAAAGTGCCTCCCTTTCCTGTAGACCCTCGCTGGACCTGTCGTCTGAGAAATCTTGAATGGGAGTGAATGGACAGAAAATAATTATTTTCTGGTCCTAGTCAATATAAATCTTGAATTACACATATGATGTGAATTTGTACATATTTTTTTTCATGTAAAGAAAGTAAAGCATTGTTAAAGTTTGTAACTTCAGGAACTAACGTTACAGCCTGTCAGTTGCAAAAGTAACTGAAGGCAAAACTAGTAATATCAGGATTCACAAGCAAATGAGCAACAGGTCTCACTGCAACTTTGGCCTACTCTTTGTTATAAAAAGGTCAAGAGTCATAGGATAAAACACATCAGGTAAAGAGTATCTTTCCATAAACTGCTGCAAAGTGACATAGCAGGTAGTAAGATGCAACCATTAGTTAGCATGGCAGCTAATCTTATCGTTGATAGTGACGTTTATTAACCCGAGATTGTAGTCTGCTGAGCGGCCTTGCACAAAACCTAGCATATCTCTCAAAGTCTGACGAACAATAGTCCTGTCTTAATGTGGAAAATTATCTTAAAAATTTGCTAACAACATATGTGAAATTTATGGTACATCTTACAATATTTTTAATATTTCCATTGACTCCCATTCATATTTTTCAATAAAAAGGTCCCATGGACCAGAAGCAGAAAGGCAGGTCTTTGCCAGTCTGCTTTCATTTTAAACTATCAGCTCGCCTTGTCTCAAGTCCACAGTATCAGAGAATAAGAGGTCTGTTGCTGCATCACCTAGCCAGGCCTTGCCTTCCTAGCACCTCCATGTGATTATCATCTGCCTACAGTGCTATTCTGTATTTGATCCCATTGAGCTTGTTGTCTCGTGAGGCATTTTAAACTGTCGAATCAGTGAACAGAGGGAGGCGTTGTAAATGCAGAGATAGAATACTATCAGTCAAGGCAAGCTATCAGTTAGCTGATCCAATCCTTTTTAAACTTAAACTCCTCAAGCAAGCAATCGGATCTCACTACCGAATGTCCAGACCCTCTGTACGAGATGAAAGAGTAGAATCAGGGTCTGGCTTTATACCAGGCTGTGCATTACATTCTATGGCTGTTCCTGAAACTGATGCCATGCATCTCACAAATTAGCTTTGCTATTTGACAGCCTGTCTTAGGAACCTATGACACTAAGCCTTCTAATGATGTTTTGGCCCAATAACACATATTAATTTAATTTTAGTTAACTAGAAATTGTATACTATTGCCATTGCATGGTAGGCTATCATTATCTTATTTCTAATTTCACGGTGGTATTTAAATATTTTAAAACCACAGGAGTTAATTCAATGTGGGCTCACCTTTCTTGAGAAAGAAGTTTGTTAACAGTTTTTTTATAGTTTTTTAATTCTTTCTTGCCTGAAAACTGGATTTAACTTCCTTTGCCATAGCACGGACAGCCTACAGTGCGCACTGCCACTTCAACAGAATGAACGCTAAATTAAATGTGCCTTGTTCAAGAGCCCGGTGAAGGCGGACAAAACCATTTTGTGCAAGGGGTGAGGGTGACATGTATGCCCCATGTCCCTGCCCATATATGTGTAAGCCAGCTTCATTTATCAATCTTCATCAGAATTTCAAGGAAACTTGAACAGACTTTATTTTTCTGTGCAGGTGAAGTGAGACAGAAATGAGTAAAGAAATAAGTACTGAGGCAGATAAGGCATCAGGCTTCAGTGAAACAAACTTGGATCAAGAGTGTGCACAGGACAGCTGTGTGACTATGGAGAATGAAATAAACATGGCTGATCCTGCAGACATCAACAGACCCTCTACACAGACCAGTGCAGGGTAAGTACATCCTTTGTTTGGACAGCCCTATCATTGGAAACAGCTGTTTGAACAGGTGAACAAAACAATCTCAATTAGGTATTCCCACAATACATCTTCACCTGATTATTTACGTTAAATCACATTTTTGTTTTGCAAGTTTTCTGAACTATTATGCACAAGAATGTGAATAAGTCATCATATACTTAAATTTAAGCAATAATTTTGAAGAAACCTAAACACTGGATATGTTTCATTTTCACCCTAAACACATTAAATCACATTTCTCTTTCATATCCTCTCTACAATCCTATCCCATCAAAGGAGAAATCTGGTGTGAATCAGTACATAGCCCTGTTGTTAGAGGTCACCAACTGCTATCTGTAAGAAAAAGAAATAGAAAATTTAACACAACATACACCAAATAGCGAATCAACAGCTAACATTAATTGAATGGGGCACAGAAACTCACTTTCATTTTCATTTCGCTATGCCCCATACAGTTAATGTTTGTTATTGGTTCACTATTCAGTATTTTGGATCAAATTCTCTGGCTCTTTTTCCTACAGCCAGCACTTGGTGACCGTGAACAACAGGGCAATTGACTTGATTTTCACCGGATTTCCCCTTTAAAGGCGAAGAGGCCCAAAGATATACTTATTTTAAAAAGAAAATGGATAATACTGAAACAGGAACACACACACAACTAAGAGAAAGGGGAGAGTGTAGTGTTTATGTACAATATCCTTGTTTCTCCAGACAACAAACCCACCGAGTTCCATCTCCAGTGCCCAGCTGTGTATCTTTTAGGAGTGAAGAGTCTATGAAGAACCCACACAACTTCAGCAGGGAACCACTGCCATCAGGTTTAAAGTAAGTTTTAATGAATTAATGTAGAATGTAGCAACTTGGGATTGCTTGGAAATGTCTTTGTTTTACTTGGAAACACTCATGAAATTAGTGTGACTTGGAAACACACTAACTTCCCTTGCCTACATTGTTGAATTACTGTAGTATTATCACAACATTATCAGAGTCCCAAGAGATGAACTCTGCATTGAGAACACCATTGGTGTACAAAGAGTTTATCCAAATCTCGATTAGCTAGGAACCGGGTAACGAATTCAGTCAATGCTGTACCACATGATGTTATCCTTATTCCTACTGACAACACTTGGCAACCTCAAACAACAGGCCTATGGGTTGATTGATTCTGGACCTTTCTTTTCAAGTGATAGTTTGGGGAAAACTTGAAGCCAGGCTATTTTCACCATAACAACCAGTCGAATACCCCCTCTAGAGTTTGATTATGCTGACTGAAGCTTTATCGAGTTTGACCGTCATTTGTGTTCACAGCCTGGCACAACACTCACAACATAGGCTAACTATTTAACTATTTAACGCTATTTTGAGCCACTAAGAAAAGCTCTGAAGGGCACTACATTTAGGTAGCCTCTACACAGTAAGTGCACTGAAAGTTTATTAAAAAGATGGTTTTGCAAGACTTACCCAACATCTTCTGATCCATGTTGTGGCAAAATCCGTAAGTTGATTACTGAATGCAGCACAAATTGAAGGAGTGCAGTGAAGAATAACCACAGAAGCACATGCAGGCTTTGCTGTTTACAGTTTGTAACAGTTTGTAAAAACATTGATATAACCTAAGCATTCTCTCTTCACTTGTAGTCTAGCCTGACCATGCCTTTCTATGCATTTCCACTCGATCGTCATCTTCCTACACTGATTTGATCCCATTGAGATTGTTGTCTCAGGAGGAACAACAATGTCTCATGCAACACGTCACACTGCAGACAGAGAGTTTTGCAGTAGTTAGCAGTAGCCTACTTTTAGAACACTTACAAAATTCTCTGTACTTGATTTTATATGTAGAGACTTCATTAGTGGCTAAAATAGCGTTTTGGCTGTGTTGTGAGCTTAGAGCCGGGTCTGTGAACACAAAAGACGGTCAAATCTGACAAAGCTTCAGTCAACGTAATCAAACTTTCAAGTATTTCACTCTGTACTCTGTACTTGGTATTCAACTCACTGTCATAGCCTAGCTTCAGGTTTGCCTGAAATACCACTTTAAGACAATAGTCCACAGTACTTCCAGCAATAGCCCTGTTTTTTCTCATCTTATTTACCTTATCTGATATACCGACTCGGACCTGGGTTTAACTCTATTTTTCTCTTACAATCATATCCTGTCCCTCTCTACAATCCAATCCCATTAAAGGGGAAGAGGCCCAAAAATATGCCTTTAATACTGAGACAAGAACACATACACAACTAACCCCTCCCCCAAAAGGGAGAATGTAGAGGTCATGTATCACATCCTTGTTTCTCCAGACAACAAACCCACAGAGCCTCTCCTGTGCCCAGCTGTGCATCTCTCAGCAGTGAAGAGTCCATGAAGAACCCACACAACTTCAGCAGGGAACCACTGCCATCATGTCTAAAGTAAGTTTTAATGAATTAATGTAGAACATAGCAAATTTGGATCGCTTGGAAATGTCTTTGTTTTACAGGACATCCATTGAATTTCTGCTCTCTGTAACTCGGCCATATTTACAGATCTCTACTATGCACTACATGTAGCCTACTGATCTTATTATTAAGGACATTTTTTGTAGAATGACAAAAAAAGAGAACAAAAAAGTAGCGTTTACTCATAGCCCCTTGAGTCATAAACATTAGTCATTATTACTACTGGTGCAGTGTCCATACAAATAATGTTTTCCAGGAAATTGGTAGACCTGATACCTGTGTGCATGTAGGGTGATATTGAATCTGTGATGTAGTTTCTGGCCTGTGCAGTTAGAAAAGCACTGTAGCATATCACTGTGTTGTAAAATAATGCTGTATACCCAGGGCTGGGTGTGGCAGAGTTGAAACCTGACAAGGGAGAAAGTGTACAGAGTTTCAGATGGAAGTGGAGTGGCAACCTGAGTGAACATTCCTATGAACATTCACATCAATCACACAGTGAACATTCTTCTATGCACAACGATAATAAAACCTAAGACAAAATAGCCTACATGCATTATTTGTTTGCTAAACACCTGCACATCAAAAGGGAAGGGAAGATAACCCTGAAGCGTCAGATAACTTGGAGTAGTCTCCTCTGTATTCCCACCTATGGTTGAGACCAGAATAGAACAGGAAAGGTTAACAACTGGCTGCACAAACATAGGTTACCACTTGCAGAAATATTCAGATTGGAGAGGAAAGATAGGGGGTTTCAAAATCAGCGGAGAAAATGAGTCTGGTAACAGGGCTTTATAAATAATCTACAACTAATCAGAAATAATTTAATGGAACCTATTTAAAGATTTTTTTTTTGTTCACACCTATTTTGAAAAACAACTGCCATATTGAAAATTCATGACAGTCCAATATCCAATTAGCTATACTCAATTTCATGTTGGTTCACACTTATCTGCCCCACTATCAGTTTCGGGGACCTGTAAGTAAGGGATAATGGCCGCCAAGGTGTGTTTGTATACAGAATTAATGAACGAGGAGTAGGCAAAATAAGTTCATTAAGTAAATGATAACGCCCGACACAGTGTGCTGTTATAGGGAATTAATGAACGAGGCAGAGGTGAATAACTTAATAAAGACGCCGAAGGTAGAGTGAAGTTCCTCTGCCAAGTTCATTAATTCTGTATAACAGTACAACTCAAAGGCCATTATCCTGCTTATCATCTGGTTGCAACTTATGCGTGTAAGGAATAGATGTCAATTTATAACTTAGAAAAGCTTGCAGCTTAGTTATAAAGAAACCTGTTCAGTTGCTGTACTAGTTTCTTTTCAGCAGTGGTTAGAGCTAACAGCTGATTCCATTGTTACTGTACACTGCACTGACAGTTCACAAATGCAATAAATAAATCTTAACTTGCATCACTTTTCTGTGGACAGTGATATATTCTTGAGCGTTTGTTCAACACACACACACACACACACACACCAGCACATAGATGATAGCTTGATTGCGTGTTATCCCATCTCTCTACAGTGAGTTTAGGACTGATGTCACCCGGAATCAGTCTAAATGTGGAGTGTGTTTACTGAGGGACCCAGTCATTACTACCACCTGTGGACACAGTTTCTGCAGGCAGTGCATCAGCAGCTACTGGGAGCAGCCTGGACCACCAGGAGACCAAGCCTGTCCCCAGTGTGGAAAGAAGTCCAGAATTCAACCTCCTCTGGATGATGAAGGCACAGACAGGGCAGGAAGTGGCAGACACCTGCAGAGTCAACACACATTAGACAGTGAACTCAAACCAGTTAGAAGAAAGAATACAGGTGAGTAGACTGTTCTGAACAGAGCCAACCATATAATTTAATAATAATGCTGAATTACATGCAACTGGAGTGCTTTCTAAAATTGATCATATGAACTAATTTGATTAGTTTACACAGACGCAACACTAGACTCGGAAGTGTGGTGCAAGTTCAGCATAAACTAATCAGTTAAGATTAGTTTATTTGTATCTTTCCTTCCAAAGAAGGAAAGATAAAGGTGTGCTATTCAAGTGAGCATGGACTACCCAACTCTGTGCGACACCTTTTATGTCCTTTATTGTGTACCTTTATTGACCTTTATGTCAATTTGTCATTGAGCCCAATAATATATCTTACAAATGTAATCACTCACGTTTTTAGAAGATTACTTAAGTATACCTATTGAAAATATATCTTCCATAATAATGCTACCTAATTGTATTAAAGTAATGTATCTTTTTGTTATTGTGATGGAGGCAGCCAAAATAATTTTTACAGTGCTGTTATATGGAATTAATGAACTATTTACCGGTGTACAAGACATCTTTTGGATTTTTGGTATATAGAACAATGAAGCAGATGGTTCTGAGTCTTAAACTCACCATCAGTCAGTTGTCACTAATTTATGGCTGCCTCAGAGTAGCAGTATCAGTGATCACTGAAAGAATAAGTCATGAGCAATGGAGACGAAAATGTATTTAGCATATTTTGTGACATACTGAACCCAATACAATTCAGGAACCAACAATATTCATCCATATATATATATTGTTTTTTGTCAACAACAAAACAGGTAATGAAACCCTGAGGAGAGTTAAAGAGTGTCATAAAGCCAGTCTGAAGACAAGGTTTGAGAACATATCTGAAGGCATTATAAGGTCAGGGACTCAAACTCCCCTAAGTGAAATCTACACCGAGCTCTACATCACAGAGGGAGAGAGTGAAGGGGTGAATAAGGAACATGAGATTTGGCAAGTAGAACTGGCATGTAGAGGACAAAGAACAGAAGACAAACCAATCAAGTGTAATGACATCTTCAAACCCTTACCTGGACACGAGAAGCATATCAGAACTGTGCTGACCAAAGGTGTAGCTGGCATTGGAAAAACAGTCTCAGTACAAAAGTTCATTCTTGACTGGACAGATGGGGTAGCCAATCAGAATGTGGACTTCATGTTTCACCTTTCTTTCCGTGAGCTGAATTTAGTCAAAGATCAGTACAGTCTACACAAGCTCCTCATAAACTTTCACCCTGAGCTGAAGGAACTGCATGATGATGACGAATACAAAGACTGTCAGGTTGTGTTCATCTTTGATGGTTTAGATGAGAGTCGGATGAAACTGAATTTGGAGCAGAGCATTAACTTATGTGATGTGAAACAAACATCATCAGTAGATGTTCTGATGGCAAGCCTCATTCGGGGAAGTCTGTTACCTTCAGCACTCATCTGGATAACCTCACGACCAGCAGCAGCAAGTCAAATTCCTTCTCGGTACATCAATCGGTTAACAGAAGTTCGAGGGTTCAGTGACCCACAGAAAGATGTGTTCTTTAGGAAGAGAATTAGAGATGAGAATCAGGCCAGTGCAATCATCTCACATATCAAGGCATCCAGGAGTCTCCACATCATGTGCCACATTCCAGTCTTCTGTTGGATTACAGCCACTGTACTTCAGCAGATGCTGGAACAGAATACCCAAGAAATTCCTAAAACTCAGACTGAAATGTTCATACAGTTCTTGCTCATTCAGATCACAAAAAAGGATCAGAAGTATCTAAGAGGAACACATACAAACAAAGAACAGCTCCTGGAATTGTACAGAGAAATTATACTGAAGCTGGCAGAGCTGGCTTTCAACCATCTGGAAAATAGCAATGTCATGTTTTATGCAGAAGACCTGAGAGAGTGTGGCATTGATGTCAGTGAAGCCTCAGTGTACTCTGGTATGTGTACGGAGATCTTCAAGGCAGAATCACTGATTCTCCACAAGAAAGTCTACTGCTTTGTGCATCTCAGCATACAGGAATTTCTGGCTGCACTTCATGTCTTTGTCTCATATAGCAATCAGATGGAGGCCATTGGACCATTTTCCTGTTTGGAAGAGTCACTCAAGTTGGCTGTAACCAAAGTTCTTGAGAGCCAGAATGGACACTTGGATCTTTTCCTTCGCTTCCTCATGGGCATCTCACTGGAGAGAAATCAGAGACTTTTAAAAGGACTCCTAAAATGCCAACACAACAGCTCAAATGCCATCAAGAAAATCTGTCAGCATATTAAGCAGCTGAACAAAGACCATCTCTCTCCTGAAAGATGTATCAGCCTTTTGCAGTGTTTATCAGAAGTGAATGATAATTCCATTCATGAAGAAATTCAGCAGTACCTGAAATCACCAACGGGATTTAAAAAGGAATTATCTCCTGCTCACTGTTCAGCACTGGCACACATGCTTCTGATGTCTGAGGAGGTGCTGAATGAGCTTGATCTGAAGAAATACAACACATCAGAAGAGGGACGCAGGAGACTGATCCCAGCTGTGAGCTGCTGCAGAAAGGCACAGTGAGTTTCTGTTTCACTGTTTCAAATGTCTTATTTTTAAATTGTGTATGTGTTGTTAAGATAAGGGTGTAATGCACAATGGAGTTAGTTGTGTTTGAGTTTGTATCTCGTTTTTTTATTTGCACAATGAAATGCACTGTTCTTGTTTTACTTTATGCCAGGTGTGAGCAAACTTTTCTGTTTGTTAGGAAATTAGTTAATTTGCTGTCTTCCTTGAAGTTAGTTGGGTTTTATCTCTCTCGAGTCCATGCAATGTGCCAGTCTGAAGGTATTGTTTTTAGCTTAGCTTAGCACAGTTCCACTGAATCCTTTGAGACCGTTAGCATGGCTCCTAAAAGTGACCACAGAACTAAAATTTAAAATTTAAAAATTTAAAAATTGACTATTGTGGTGTTCCAATGTTTACTAAGACAATGGAAAATTAAATGTGGTGATTTTCAGATATGACCTGGAACCACTCTTTCACTTTGGTGTAATAATCAAGGATATTGGATTGGGCAATTACAGTGCTCTTGTTACTTTGTACCTACACAATGAATTACAGTGAATTGTGTACCAAAGTGTAATACCATAGGTGCATTCAAATTCTTGAACGCAGGCAAACGTTCGCAAACACTGGCGAACAGTTTTGATTTCTTCTTAAGTTTTTGGCTAACATTAGCGAACAAAGGTGAGCGGTCAGAGGGAGTGCTCCACAAACAGTAATAAAATAATAGACGTGGGACTGCTACAGATTTACTTGAACGTGTAATCTCAGTCGGTGGGCACAACTTCAGTCACAAATCCTTCAATACACAAGTCCTTGGCTGCCATTAGAGTCATTTCTTTTGAGTTTACCATTTTTGTTAACAGTTTAAAACAGTTTAGAATGTTACACAAAATCTTTCAAATTTTATTGTTTAAGGTTAACGTGTTCGCGGCAAGCATTCGCTTGTGTTCAGTGAATCTGAATATCTGAACTTACATTGTCTAAATATAGACAATAGATTTTATCACCAATCTATATTTCCCATATGAAACATTAGCAAGAATAGTGGTCCTGTAAACTGCTAGTCTTTCTTATTTTAACATATTTTGTGTGTGCGTTTACATGCATAAGGAAGAGTGTTTTGACAGTCACATTTCTCCTGGAATGAGTAAAGTGTTTCATATCTTATTTTTGTAACCTATTTTATTCTGTCTTTTCATTCTTGCAGACTTGATGGATGCAAACTCAACAAGATGTCCTGTGAAACAGTGAAGAGAGTTCTGCAGTCTCCTAACTCATTGATACACCTGGACCTGAGTTGCAATTCCCTTGGAGATTCTGAAGTTCAGATCTTTTCTGTGGGTCTAACTAGTCCCCACTGTAAACTGAAGATCTTGAGGTTTGCAGGCCAATATTCAAATAATGTGTTATTGAAATCTATGAGTCATTGTTGAGTCATTACCATTTTTGCAGGGGCTGTTTCAGATATGTGCAACTTGGCGGTTGCCCAGGCCGGCATCTTGCTGTGGGCTGCATGCACGATTGCAAAAAAAAAAAAAAAAAAAAAAAAAAAAAAAAATTTTTTTTTAAAGCACCCATGACCCACGACTCTGACAATATTATTATTTTTTTGGTAGCATGAACCGTTTTTTTTGTTTGTTTTGTTTTGTTTTTTTTTATCGGTAGGTGGGCGATTATCTGTGCCTTGGCAATCCAAGAAAGACACTTCACCTTGCTTAGCATTGAATGTACTTTTAAGCCAGATCCTTACCACTAAAATACAAGTAGCCTACCACCAACCTCCATGCCAACCTCCAGAATATGCTCAGTTTTATCACACAAAAAAAACACCTCAGACCAGCAGAAAATATTTGGCCCAATATTGTGAAATTGATTTGGAAATGTAGGCTATGAGAACTGCAAATCAATATTTTCAGTGACAACAAATTAAGGTCCATGTGCATACAACAATGTGCGTTTGTTAAAGTTGCGGCATGTGTTTTCCGCTCCATAGAGCATATGAATTTCAAAGGTCATATTATGATGCTTTTGCTAATTTCGCCAAGGAGCTCTATTATTGGAAAATTAGTCTTGATTTAAGTAAACATAAATGCAGGGATGGGCCTAGCCTGTTTGGCCACCCCTCTGGCACTAGCCCCACTGCCCCTGAGCAGATCGCATAGGGTCCGAATTATCATTTCTATCTAAAAAAAAAAACAACAAAAAAAAAACATAAGCACAAGTAGCCTACATATATAAATAAGTAGCCTTGGTGCCCTCTCCTGGAGCAAGAGCTGACCTCTTTTAGGAGGTAATAATCTTCAGTGTAGTAGTGACGGGTGGTGAAGAAGTGGTTATCTTGTTCAACTGACAATTGAGAGACCTAATACATGAACCCAATGTTGCGAGTTTGTCTTGTTTTGACTATAAGCATCTACTAGTCAAAGCAAGTACTAGTCAACTTTACTTTTCTTTTACTTTAGTGAACAAAAATGTTAGGTATTCTGATTCTATTGACATTTTCCCTGTCCTTTGTTTCTTCTCGAATGCAGTAACACTAAACTATTAAACCTTTACCAGGTCTCATTTCTCATATACTGTTTTCTGCTACAGACTTGGTGACTGTAAACTCAGTGGTGCATCCTGCAAGATGGTGGCTACCCTCCTACAGTCACCAAACTACCTGATAGAGCTGGACCTCAGTCACAATGACCTTGAAGACTCAGGAGTCCAAACTCTCTGTATGGGACTGGCCAATCCTAACTGTAAACTAGAGACATTAAGGTTGGTGTTTAACAGCTTAAAAAGATTGTCCAGAGTGAATCAACCTGTAGCCGAATTTGGTGGAATGTAGACTGAATAGTGTAATGGCTGCCAACTCTAACTTGTGAGGGCAAGAAAGTTTTCTTTTCATATGTCCCCATCTGTTAGCGTTAGCCGGCAGTTTGCAAATTCGGTCTAGATTGTACCAAATGCTATCATTCTTATACTTACCCACAGCACTCGGCAGCCTGAAAGAACAAGGTTATGGACTGATTGACTTTTCTGTAAATAGTGCCCTGCCACACAAAACCATTTTTACTTGTTGTTGCTTTTCATCAAAGATAGCAATGGTCCATGCTGAATTTGTGATATGCATGGATTAGGAGAACCACCTGTGTGGTACTGTGCTGCCAACAGGCTGCCAATCATCTGTGTATCTTGCTGTGTTTACTTAATCTCTGCCAAACGTTTGGTTCTCAGTGGACCTATCCGCCTTCTCCCTGACAACAAGCTTGGCACTAATGGATAGGTAGCTCTTTCAATTACAGCTCAACATTAGGCACAAGTCACATACCATAAAGCATGTGCTTAAATTCACATAAATTTATTTTCTTGATCATTTTGGCTAATTTTGTTCATTCTTAATATATAAGTCTTAAGATTGCATGTCAGTATGAAGTTGGAATGGATGTTAGACTTTCTCGCCGGCACAAGTTCTAGACATTTGTGGGTTGGCCGTCATTGCTGTCAATAGTGACTGTAAACTGACAAAATAGGAGCATTGTCCAGATAGCACAAGATGGTAGGAACACACACGAAATTGAAACACCCATGTTTGGGTTGCAGGTAAAGAAACGTTACGTTACACTGCATAGCCTAACATTATCCGTGTGTTTTCTTGTTGCCAAATGGTTAAATGCACACTGAGCGCAGAGGCTACAGAGAAGTTATTTTGTAGGCTAATAGTTGATGTCCAGACACTTCAGACAACAGCGCTTATTTTAGAGATATTTAACGGACTGCTTACCCATGTGGGTTAGTGTGCGACAGCACTTTGCATGATCTGTGAACTTGAAACATTGTTTAGATCATTGAGATAAGACATCTTAATTCTCTTGAATGGTAAGCTAAGAGGTGAATGCCAGTGAAATGCCTGACACATAGATACAGATGGCAAGTCTGGGTAACGCCATAGACAGTAAAAGAAGTGGACAGAGGAATCAAGTCGATCTCAGAGGGAGGCATTGAGGCTGAATTTAAAATTTTCAGTTGGGTCCAGTGTCTACTGTGCTCCTAGCTGACGTAGTCACGTTGGTCTCACAAACCCAAACACAGTAATTTGGCTAATAGATGTGGCAACAGAAATTCTGACAGATACATCACAGAGAAAAATATACTGTCTGCGAAACATGGCCGTCCTTAAGTGACCGTCCTAAAGTTCTATTGTGTATTTGTAAACCATGTGTACCTTGATACATTTTGGCCTCTACCATTAGGGGGGAGCTGATTTAACACATATTATATTTCATACAAGTATATATAATCACAACTGAGACATGTCTCACGTGCCTCAGGACCATGCACAACACATTGATCTGTGTTGTAGGCAAATTAACAGTCTATATTAACTAGCTCTAGTTGTGATTTACCACATGTCTGGCCTTCTTCCATACCTTGCTCATTACATAGTCCTCTATTACATGTTGGTGAACCGATAGTATGGATGACATTTTTGACCAGCACCATAAATGACAAGCAAATTAACTAGCCTAAACTCTTTAAAAGGATATTTTTTGAAATTCTATGTGAATCCTATTCTTAAATTCCCATATAACATGCATTCAGATGAAATCTCCCACATTTCTATGTACCACCTTGTCAGGCACAGACTAGGCAGAGACCGATCTCGGACAAAGGCGTTTTATTTTAACACACAAAGTAAAGGATAACAAAAGTCATGTCAGCTACTTTAGCGGAGGGAACGTAAACCAAGGAAGCACAGAGGAACTTAGGAGATACTAAAACACAGGAGAACTGGAATAGGAACGCAAAAGGCAATAAGCAAACTTAATTACAGATACAAGGAACTACAATACCGACTGGGGAGTCCAGGCTCGCGGCGAGTTAAACATGGGGCTTGCGGGAGACGGAGAAAACACGAAACACACGGAGTAGGTACAGGAAGGTTATGACGAGGCCAGACATCAGGGACACCGGGGAGGGAGCTTAAATAGAGTGGAGATCAGGTGACACCAATTAGTACTCCGGGAAAGGTGATCGTGCACCGGGAACTGAGTGCGAACGGGGAGAGGGATTGAGAGTCTGTGAGGCGGAGTGAGGGGGCGTGACCGAGACCAGATCTGATGCAGACCTGACACACATACAGTATAGACCTGTATTGTTTGCACCGAAATGCAACAATTTATATAGCTATTTTGGGGCTGAAAAGTGCATGCCAGTATTTTTAGTTATATATTAGAACATATATATTAGTGTATGTTCAAGTAGTCAGATACTAGCCAGCCTAGCTAGAAAAAAAAATGCCAGATTACATTAGGCTATTTGTGAGTCAATGTCTCACTCTCAATGTCCTTGTAAATGTTCAACAACTGCTGGTGTATGGGCTGTAAACAATTAGCTAGATTATTTGTCCAGCTATTTAAGCAATGTTTGTGCTACATAGTTTATTACCTGCTTCTTTTTAATTCCAGCCATAGTACTTTTGAGGATTGTATGTGCACCCTGTATGAATTACACTTGGCTTTACTGCTCATGCACTTCCATTCTGATATTGTGAAAAACCCTTCTGACCATGCTAAAAACCAGGAACTTTATTCTGGTGTTAACTGTAGCGTCTCATTGGTTCAGTCAGTTGTCACTTCAATCAGAATCCCAAGTGTCTGAAGAACTTTATTCCATGTGTCTTTGTAAACTATTTGCATCTTTATTAACTTAAGTCTGTCTTTCTCTCACAGGTTGTCTGGTTGTCTCGTCTCAAAGGAAGGCTGTAGATATCTGGCTTCAGCTCTGACTTCAAACCCCTCCCATCTAAAAGAGTTGGATCTGAGCTACAACCATCCTGGAGAATCAGGACTGAAGCTGTTATCTACTAGAGTAGAGGATCCTCAGTGCAATCTGGAGATACTTAAGTATGTTGAGATACATTAATATGTTCAGACATACATTTAGACACATTTAGACAACAGCCCTCATTTATCAGTGCAGGTCTTGGAACATTCTCTCAAGTGGTTCATGGAACATTTCACTGTGCCAATTACTACATAAGCCTGGGAGGTACCATTATGAGACACTGTGTACTCACTTTTTTTTTTTTTTTAACTAAATCAAGGGTTCCATTTTGTGCAGCAATAAAATGGACACACATTTTTTAGCATAGAAAAAATAAGCAGTGGTCATTTTTTCTTCTATATTAAAAAAAGTGTGCCCCAGGCCCCATAGATGTCTTGTGCAGTAGCACAGCAGTATGCTATGTCATTTCAGAAATGTTAGTGTCAGTGGTGGTTAGCTCCCTGACGTAAGGGAACCTGACATACAGTTTGTCAAAAATAAGGTTTGTATAGGCTACTACATGTTATGTCGATACCCATATCCCCAAAAACCCAGATAAACATATTACTGCTGCATTCTGAGATTGAGATACAGCACTATCAGTCAGCCAGTTTCAGTACCTGCTTTAGCTACAGATAAACATCACATTATTTCATACCAAGACAAGAGGGCAGACGCACATATGTAATAGCATGCAGTATGTAATCGACCCTATTAACTCAAATCTCTCTCTCTTTCTTTTATCAGTGTTGACCACTGTGGAGAAATCAGGCTCAGGCCAGGTGTGCAAAAATGTAAGCCCTCCGTTTCTTATAAAGCAAGTTAAAAAAATAGATGAGGTTGAAACAGCTGCTACACAGCTAAGATTTTTTTTGTGATTTTTGTATGAAGGAAAGAGTGAATAGATGGGTCATATTCTGAGGGCGTTTCCCTCCTTTCTTCTTGTCTGCAGATGCCTGTAAACTCACACTGGACCCAAACACAGCACACAGACAACTCTCTCTCTCTGAGGGGAACAGAAAGGTGACATGTATGAATAAAGACCAGCCATATCCTGACCACCCAGAGAGATTTGACTACTGGGCTGTGGTGTTGGGAAGAGAGGGTCTGTCTGGACGCTGCTACTGGGAGGCTGAGTGCACTAAGGGCGAGAGCTACATAGGTTTGTTGTACAAAAGCATCAATAGGAAAGGGGGTGAGGAAGAGAACCGTCTTGGATTTGGTGAGAAGTCCTGGTGTGTACACTGCAATTTTAACTATTACTCTGCCTGGCATAAAAAAGAATGTACTGTCATACCTGCCCCCTCCTCTGGCTCCAGAAGAATAGGAGTGTACCTGGACTGGCCGGCTGGCACTCTGTCCTTCTACAGCGTCTCCTCTGACACACTCACACACCTGCACACGTTCCACTCCACATTCACTGAGCCCCTCTATCCAACAGTTTGGGTTTGGGATATTGGATCTTCAGTATCCCTGTGCCAGATGTGTGATTAGGGAGTAGTTTCAGAAAGGGTGTGTGTGTGTGTGTCTGTCTGCCCCTCACCTGGAGGGGGATTCTGTTTATCAGCCAGGACATTGCCTCACTTGTTCAGGAAGTTTGTGGTACATTTTGGAAAATGTTTTGGTGTTCAGATGTATGTTCTCTTTTGATTTATTGCAACACTTTTAGTTCATATGGCCTGAAGCTAATGCACTGAAAAAGACATATGAGCTTTTTGATAAATTAACAGTCCATATGTAATCTTAAAATGATCAAAAAAATATATTTTTAAATCATTAATGTACTGTACTTTTCTGTAAGCTCAACTGATTGCCAGTACTGTTTATTTTCGATTGCTCAAATTACCATCACATACATTTCTTAAATACAACCAAAGTGGATAACATGAAATGAAAGCTAAAAGTAGCAACATGGATTCTTTATAATGCATTTCTATGTCTCAACACCTCCACAGGCATTTGCATCATGGCAACATAGCAATGAGTTTCTATGCTGAATCAGATAGCATTAGCTGCTGTTTTGCTATTTGATATAGGAGAGACCCGGGCTGGTTGGAACACTTTCATGTTTCTTTGTCATAACGTGGTCTACCTGCTATCAAATGAAAGCCTGACATCTCAGCTTTAAAACAAATATACTTATTGTGTACAAATTGTTCCACTTTTGTATTTGTTACCTCCGCCAAGGAAGCTATGTTTCTCTTCAGGGTCTGAAGAAAAACTGCACTGTACTGCACGGATTTGAGGGAAATGTTTGGACAACATGGGTATTAGGACAATAAAATGCTCTATCCAGGTATTCTTTGGAATTCTTCAGCACCCCTGCACACTGGTGCATAGTGCTGTGTGATCTTTAAATCGCCTTTAGTTTCTGGGTTCCTTGTCCTGTATGCTCCTGTTGGTTCCCTGTGTCTCTGCCCCTCATCCATTCCTCATGATTAGCCTGAGGGGTATTCAAAGAAGGTGGTTATGTAACAAACTAGGATAAGTTAAATCAGAGTTAGAGATAAACATGATAACAAAACATCTTGTGTGCTGATGACACGCCTCCCACGTATTCATATTACTGAGCAAGTCTTACCTGTTCTCTGCAAGTGGCTGAGCTTTAAGGAAATGGAAATAAATTCCTGTAAAACGGACAAAACTCAGAACATACCGTAAGTTCTTCTAACAAATACAAGGACTATACTTGACAACTGGGAAATACTAATTTAATTTCCTATTTGGAGTGACTTACTAGGACTTGTTCTTTTTGTCATCATTACCAGATCATGATTACACCATACTGTAACTTGTAAATAGAATAACTGATCCATACAGAGGTTTGTTATAGCCTGTCATTGTCATATAGTCTCAGAGAGGCTTTAGCGTGTATCGGCCATGGTTAAACAAATGTTATGAGTTTATTATCATGCTAAGATTTTTATTTGCATGTTTAAGAAAATGTGGGAAGTTAATTTTAGCTGACTTGTCCTGACGTGGACTTTACACCTGGACCTTACTGCGCATACTGTAACTAAAGGCAATTATTTTCATTTCACTTCAGCTGTCAGGCAGAGTCTGGCAGTCATGCCTTTGGAAATGAGTGGGTATAGTTTATTTGTATTTGATTTCCTGCACACAGTTAAGGAGAGTCAGAGTTGTAAGGTGAAGAGGCAGGGAGGCGGAGGCACTCAGACCAGAGTCTGCACAACACACAGCTGTGTGGCCATGGAGCAGCAGAGGATGGATCCAGCACCAGGTGATCCTGTGATCATGGGCAATGCAGGGTTAGTAGTTCACCACAGAGCATTGTATTCCTTATTCACACAGTTACCAGTAAACTGAAGAGAATCAATCAATATTACTGTCATGATCCTGCTCCCTGGGACCTTGGCCACCCACTGGACTAACGCTGCATTGCATTCTTCTATGTGCTTCTGTTCTGTTCACCTGCCCTGCCCCTTTCTTCTCCCCTGCTCCACACCTGTGCCTCATGATCCTGTTTCCACGTAATGAGTATCAGCTACCTCCTGTTTGTCCTAATGCTCCTGCTCCCTATATAAACCCCAGTTTGTTCTATGTTCCTTGTCTGATTGTCTGACCATGCATTTTGTGTTTGTAAGTCTGTTACTGAGTCTGATTACCTGCCTGCGATTTCTGTTTCTCATGCTTCATGGAATTCTTTGAGTTTTGTATTTTTGAACTGCTTGGATATTTTTGGATTCGAACTGCCTTCGTTACGATCTGGATGTTTAGTTCCTTAGTGATTTCCCCCTGCCTGTTTGATCCCTGACTGACTTTATATCCTGCTGATCTTTTGTGTGTTTTTCCCCGAACCCTGATTTTGGAAACCTTTTTGTTGGATTACTTGCGCCTTTTTTTTTAACAGCGATCTTCTGAGCTTTTTCCCTTTTTTGGTATTGCTTTTGAACACTGTAAATAAATTCACTGCACTGATCTGCATTTGGGTCTCCGTCTGAATCTAACAATTACAAATTTCTGACGTTGCTGAGGTATGCAAATGAGAGAATTTTGTGCAACAAAGACTGCATTTGTGAAACGGCAGGTATTGTTGACGGGGGGGCAGGTAAGGCTAATTGATGGGAGCACAAGGCAGGTAAGGCTAAGGCTTATATGCATAATTCCAAATCTCGGATAATAATGCCCATTTTGTCCGTTTCTATGATGTGGGCCTAAATATTCTAATCAGTGGTATTCCATTTTGTCTCGCTTGGGAATTCATCTGAAAAAAGGTATTGTGATATGGTGGTTATAGCATGTAATATACTTCAGCAATGTGCATGATCTAGGCTAAATTAAATAATTTATCAATTTAAGACATTTTTCTGTGATGGACAATACATTAGTGAGTTTGTTAAATATAAATGACTAAAATGT
Source organism: Tenualosa thibaudeaui (assembly GCA_027481765.1). NCBI lineage: Eukaryota > Metazoa > Chordata > Actinopteri > Clupeiformes > Clupeidae > Tenualosa > Tenualosa thibaudeaui. The sequence continues at coordinate 1,054,165 of JAIFZK010000083.1, forward strand.
CAGTGACACCTTCATATAGATAGATAATGCGTAGAACACTTACATTAGGAAATTCAGTAAATAATATTTCTGTTATTATCTTTAGAAGGGTTGTTCATTTTTAATAGTTATTTGTGACTTCTTGTTTATCAAGACAACAGGAACATAGACCTCCATCTCCAGTGCCCAGCTGTGTGTCTATGAAGAGTGATAAGTCAATGGCTCAACCTCACACATTCAGTAGTGAAACAAAACCAACTGTTCTAAAGTGAGTCATCTGCCATTTCACACAAATTAAAATGTCTTTGCAAAATTAAAGACTGCTATATTTACCAGTGTGTTCCAGACTTTCCTGTGGTGTTCTCACCACTGGATTCTGCAGATTACAACAATTGGTTTGGGGACTTCCCCAAGCATTACCAGGCAGGCCTGCATTTTTTTAACCTAGGAGCACCCTCTACAGTTGCTGATTTAAGGAAAAAAAACAGCATTATACATTCTCACCAATCCATGTGGATTAGTTTGCAAACCAAAGCATAGGAACCAGCGATGATTATTTTTGAGGAGTTGACTGACTGACAAGATAATAAACACGATTTTGGTTTCATTCAGGTTTTCTTTTAACACCACGTTTGTAAAATGCAAGTAGTTGTAACTAAGTATGGAAGGAAAAGAGGGGGGCACAAGAGCCTTCATTCACCCCATAATTGTCCATTTAACCACCAAAGTGACTATGAAGCTGGTAAATGAACCTAAAAATGTTGTTTTATATACCTTCAAACAATAACTTTGAAATTGATACAGAATATTTTAAAGCACAACAAAGTCAAGGTCCGATATGTCCTCTCAGAGCAGTGATCTCATATTTGATACTTTTGTCCCCTATTGTTTACTTAGACCTCCATCTCCAGTGCCCAGTGTATCTATGAAGAGTGACAAGTCAATGAATCACCCTCAGACATTCAGTAGTGAACCAAAACCAACTGTTCTAAAGTGAGTTACTTGGCTTTTGTCTTTGCTTACATGCATGCACGCATGGATACACACACACAATCATATCACACACACAATTGCTAAAACCTGATTAATGACAAATAAGGCTTTGATTTATGATTGCAGTTTGCAATATAGTCTTGGTTTTCAATACATAGTAGGCAAATGCCACAATGAACCATGTAGACACTCATTAGCAAGTGAGCCTAGGAGCTTTTTGTTCACTGTCATGTCCCCTAAGACATCGGGTCAGAGGGGATGTTTTCCCAGGGAACCGTAAAGGCTATGTTTTGTTTCATGAATTACACGTTATGTTTACAATGTATACACGCTTTCATAGGTCAAAATATGCTTGTGTGTAAAGTTCGGTAACATTCAGACTGAGACCCAAATGCAGATTGGTGCGAATTTATTTACAGTGACCAAAAAAATAATACAGAAAGGGAAAAGCTCAGAAGATCAAAAGTACAAAGTCAATCAGGAATCCAAAAACAGGCAGAAGGGAATCACAAAAGAAATCAAGTGTCCAATTCATTAACAGGCAGTCCAAACTCAAGAATATCCATTAGGCCCAAAAAGGCAAAAACTCAAAAAGGCTCAGATAAGGCAAAAACACAGAACAGGAACCAAGGTAGCACGGGGGAAAAAATAGAGATCAACGGCAAGTAGCAGATCAGGAAACAAACTTACATTCAAGATACGCAGTCAGACAATCAGACAAAGAACATGGAACAAACAAGAGTTTATATAGGGAGTAGAGACACTGGGGCAAACAGGGAACAGCTGATACTCATTACGGGAAACAGGATTACGAGACACAGGTGTGGAGCAAGGGAGGAGAAAGGAGCAGGGCAGGTGAACAAAACATAGGCACATGGGAGACAAAAACAAACATAAGGGCTGCAGTGCATTGATAGTCCAGTGGGTGGCCAGGGTCTCAGGAAGCGGGATCATGACACTTGTGTTTCTTTCAACATATTCAACCCTTTATTCAGCAGCATCAAATTCAATACACATTGTGAAACAGGTTACTTAGCTGTAAAAAAAAAACATTCAATAACTTCCCAAGTGCATTTAACTTCCAGTTTAAGGCCTGACGTAACCAAGGCTGACTCCAGGTGTGAAGTATGTAAGCCAGGAGACCAAGTCTGTGCCCAGTGTGGAAAGAAACTCAGAACCCAACCTCCTCTGCAGGGTCCTCTGGATGATGAACACACAGACAGAGCAGGAAGCAGCAGACACCTGTATACTGAACAAACGACAGCTAGGGAGAACAATACAGGCAAGCGGATTGTTTGTAATGGATATTAAATAATAATATAATTTAAAACAACCATTTTATTCAGTGTAATGAGATTAGAAACAAGTGATGGACATCTTTGTTTATGTTGTTGTTTCACACTACAAAATCCTTCATCACTAAAAGGTCTGTTTTTTCCACTAAATCATAACCAGATGAAGAAAATCTGAGGAGAGTTATAGAGAATCATAAAGTCAATCTGAAGAGGAGGTTTCAGAACATATCTGAAGACATTAACAAGCCAGGGATTCAAACACCCCTCAGTGAGATCTACACACAGCTCTACATCACAGAGGGAGAAAGTGAAGGGGTGATTAAGGAACATGAGGTTTGGCAGGTAGAATTGGCATCTAGAGTGCAAACCACAGAAGACACACCAATCAACTGCAATGATATCTTCAAGCCCTTACCTGGACAGGAGAAGCATATCAGAACTGTGATGACCAAAGGTATTGCTGGCATTGGAAAAACAGTCTCAGTGCAGAAGTTTATTCTTGACTGGATAGATGGGGTGGCCAATCAGAATGTAGACTTTATGTTTCCCCTTCCTTTCCGTGAGCTGAATTTAGTCAAGAAGGATCAGTATAGTTTTCACAAACTCCTGGTTGACTTCCACCCTGAGCTAAAGGAACTGAATGATGCTGGAGCATATGAACACTGTCAAGTTGTGTTCATTTTTGATGGTTTAGATGAGAGTCGATTATCCCTGAATTTCCAACAGGATTTGATTTCTAATATTCAACAAACCTCATCAGTAGATGTTCTGGTGACAAGCTTCATTCAGGGAAGTCTGTTTTCCTCTGCACTCATCTGGATAACCTCTCGTCCAGCAGCAGCCAGTCAGATTCCTGCCCAGTACATTGACCAAGTTACAGAAGTACGGGGATTCAATGATCCACAGAAGGAAGAGTACATCAGGAAGAGAATCAGTGATGAGAATCAGGCTAACAGAATCATCTCACACATTAAGGCATCCAGGAGTCTCCACACCATGTGCCACATTCCAGTCTTCTGCTGGATGTCATCCACTGTACTTCAGCAGATGTTGAAAAAGGACAACACTCAAGAAATTCCTAAAACTCTAACTGAAATGTTCATTAACTTCTTTCTCACCCAGACCATCAGAAAAGATCAAAAGTATCAATGTGAAAACCAGATAAATCTGGAACAGTTTGAGGAATCACAAAGTGTTACACTGAAGTTGGCAAAATTAGCTTTCAAGAGTTTGGAAAAAGGCCATGTCATGTTTTACGAAGATGACCTTAAGAAGTGTGGCATTGATGTCAGTGAAGCCTCAGTTTACTCTGGCATTTGCACTGAGATCTTAAAGGAAGAAACTGTTTTTCAGCAAAGGAAGGTCTACTGCTTTGTTCATCTGAGCATCCAGGAGTTTCTGGCAGCACTTCATGTGTTTGTCTCTTGCATTTATCAGATTGACAACTTGGGAACACTTTTCTGCCTGGAAGAGTTACTAAAGTTGGTGGTAGACAAAGTTCTGAAAAACAAGACTGGATTCCAGGATCTTCTCCTTCGCTTCCTCATGGGCATCTCATTGGAGAGAAATCAGAGACTTCTGCAAGGTTTACTGACCCAAATACACGACAGCTCAGACAGCATCAAGAAAGTGTGTCAGTATATTAAGGAGTTGAGCAGGGAGGATATCTCTCCTGAAAGATACATCAGTCTTTTGGAGTGTTTAACTGAAGTGAATGATAACTCCATACATGAGGAAGTCCTGCAGTTCCTCAAATCACCGAACAGCTTCAAACAGAAATTGTCTCCTGCTCACTGCTCAGCACTGGCCCACATGCTTTTGATTTCTGAGGAGGTGATGGATGAGTTTGACCTGAAGAAATACAACACATCAGATGAGGGACGCAGGAGACTGGTTCCAGCTGTGAGGTGCTGCATAAAGGCACAGTGAGTTACTCTGCTACATTTTTTAATACCTAAATTATTTATTTATAGCAACAATAGCTTTAGCATTTTTTTGCCTTTACACTGTTGTCATGGAAAATAAATGCTAACTTGACATTCTTTCACATTTGTGTAAAGCATCTATGTGCGGCAAGGTTTCCCTGACACTATAAGAATACAGTCCATAATATCAGGTACAAGATGGTAAAATTTGTATTGTACTTTCATCATGGATTTCATACGATTGTTTCATTTGAAGTAAAGGGCTGGCAACCTTGAAAATTTCTAACCCTACTTAGCATCTCATTAGTTTTTGCTTGTTTTGTAATGCAAATAAGCAATGCCAACTAATAAGATGAATAGTTAGCCTAGCCTATCTACACTTTTCCTATTCAATTTTGCAGAACTTCCATCTTATGATGCTTATAGGCTACAGATATATAAAAGTATGTAATTACTATGTAAGGGATAACGCTCTGCGAGGTGATCATTATCGTGGAATAACTCCCGACAGCCTGACGGAGCAGATGCTTACTAAGCTTTGGGGAAATAAAAACTTTAAATTTTGTTTGAATTACCTGTCGAAAAGAAAGCAGGCAGGTTTGGTTACTCGTTGTAAGTTCTTACCCCTCATTAACTCCTTCCATGTAGGAGAAAACACTTCAATGTTCACTCTTGCTCAAGAGTGTCGTTAGTGTCGTTCTCTATTTTCTTCTCTTTTGCATTTTCTTGGCGATGGATTCTGCTCATCATCTGTTCGATAACAAGATATGCATGATCCATCGTGAGAGTTTCCAAATAGGTGCATCCTTGATCATTTTTCCCTAGCTGTGATCTCCCTATGAGCTTTCGCTTGTGCTGCCACTGAATGTAAAAACGCAAAAGGTGGAGCTGTGCCCTGCCAGAGCCTGTAGTTTCAGGATGGCAGCGCAACATGGTAATGGCTACGCCAATGCAATGTATATAAATAGCGACTAAAAGGCCTACCTGAACACTTATAATTGTAATTACTAATTAATGTGGTAATAATTGTAAATGAAATAAAATAATTTTGTTCATAGACAACTGAAAAATTACACGGAGGGGCTTTAGTGCTAGACTTATTTATTTATACTATTTGTATTTCAAATGTCATACACAGGTAGGTGCTGTTTAGACAGTCAAATGCCCTCTGGGCTGAGCAAAGTATGCATTTCATATTTATTTTGTAATATCTTACCTTTTCTTTCCTGCAGACTTGATGGGTGTAAACTGAACAAGATGTCCTGTTTAACAGTGAAGAGATGTCTACAGTATGCAAACTCCCTGATACACCTCGATATGACTTGCAATGCCTTAGAAGATTCTGGAGTTCAGATTCTTTCTGCAGGGTTAAATAATCCCCACTGTAATCTGCATACCATCAGGTTAATAGGTTTATAATGAGATACTGCTACTAAGAAACACCCCTACCATTTATGTTATATTTAATCTTTTATCTTGTTGTAATGCAGACTTGCTGACTGCAAAATCACTGATAAGTCCTGCAAGATGGTGGCTACTGTTCTACAGTCATCAAATTCCCTGATAGAGCTGGACTTGAGTCACAATGATCTTGAAGACTCAGGAGTCAAAATTCTCTCAAAGGGACTGGCCAGTCCTGACTGTATACTGGAGACACTGAGGTTGGTGTTAAACTACTTGGTCAAATTAGGGTCCAGACAACAAATGACTCTTGACAACAACTGCTGACTTATGTCATGGCACTTACAGTCCTGCACCAGTGATAAATTGTGTGATAGATCGACTGTTTCATTTCACCACGAAACAAAAGTAGACACACCATGCCCTCAGTAACACAAGTGTGTCAGTTTTTTGATATTTGCAAAAAGTTCTGTAACGCCCTCGTAGACAGTAGAATGATATCTCTTTTGTGTGAAATTTTGTCAACTAACACTTTTGGCAATTGCCATACTTTTTGCTAAAATAAAAGCTGCACAAATTAAAACATTTTGAAAGGACTGCATCATTGGCATTATTTAGTCAATATGATGGTTCTGGGCTTCAGCCCAGGGTACTGTGGACATTGCTACAGGCACCAGAGAGTTCTAGATATGTTTGTATTGTTATGGGACCATAAGGCTAAAATGAAAGCCATAGAGACTACATTTCATGAACTAAAAAACATTCAACATTAAACACAAAATTGTGATCGGAATAGACAAATTGTAGCCATAGGCTTTCTGAATGAGTTTATTCTGTGATGGTTATATCCTGGGTCAATATTCCTATGCACAGGCTCCTGGGTTGATGGCCCACAGTATAAATGTGGCTCTAGATGCCAATCTACATAGACAAAATCTCAAAGCCAAGTCTTTTGTGTTCCACTGTTGATTGATTTCACTCGCAGATAGTGATGAAAAGTGCACTTTGGCTGTGTTTACACTACTGACCATAATGCATGGTTGTGATTATTTCTTCTTATATCGCTCTGTCCCAGGTTGTCTGGTTGTCTCATCTCAGAGGAAGGCTGTGGTTTTCTGGCTTCAGCTCTGACTTCAAACCCACCCAATATGAAAGAGCTGGATCTAAGCTACAACCACCCTGGAGAATCAGGACTGAAGTTGTTATCTGCTAGATTGGAGGATCCTCACTGTAAACTGGAGACACTTAAGTATGTTCATAAAGAACACCAGGTGTCACACATTCTTACATTGTCTCTTTTGTGAAAACCATGCTAATTTCCCTGTAGTGTAATGGTAATCTGCAGGCGGCTTGAGTAAGGGACAACTGCCAACGAGATGTGCAGTATTAATGAACAAGACAGAGGCAAATAGCACATCCTGAAGGCCGTTATCCCACTTATGACCCGGTTGTAACTCATGCATGTAAGGAATAGACATCAATCTAAACCAGAAAAGCTTTATACTGTTGCTGTACTACTTTCTTTTCAACGGTAATAGCTAATAACAGCTGATTCCATTGTTACTAACAAGTCCAACTGCCGCTTATTATGGTTATTGTAGTTACCATTAAAAAAACAAAACATATAGAATGGTAATTGGGGCTTTTTCACCAGATCTACTTACACAGAATTAACATACACCCTGTCAGCCAATCAGAAATCAGTATTCCATTTCTCTGGATGATGAATAGAGATAAACCACTCATACAACGCACTTACTGTAAGATACAGAGAAACTACAGGATATGTGGAGTTGCATTTCAAATATTCTACAAGACAAGGGAGCAGTCTTGTGAACAGATTTACACTCACTATTAATTTTATAACTAAAATATCTCTTTCTCTCTCTCATTGTGTGTGTGTTTGTGTGTGTTCTTTTTTGTCAGTGTGGACCACTGTGGAGAAATCAGACTTAGACAAGGTGTGCGGAAATGTAAGTTTCATAAGTCTAATTTGCGAGATACCTTGTGCACCTCACAAAATTAATGAAAGCAATCAACTGTTTAGACAAGCTGTTTTAAAAAAGTCCACGTTACTAAGTGTTATGAAGTGAAGTTACGAAGACTGCCGCCACACATTATTGTATTATTGTATTATATACTTTGATGATAATTGTTCTGGGTGTGTTTGGGGATTATAAAAAATATACACTTTCATTCAGTCACTTGTTTGAGGAGAGAAGTGGGCGTGGTGAACAAGACAAACTTTAATACAAGTACTGGCAACTACATTAATGTAAATGTGTTGGTAACTACCACAGAATTGGGCTAGCTAGCAGTAGGATGGACAATAAAGCAATTGAATACCATTTGCTACCTAACACTACTTGCTACCTAATTCACAGGGTCTAAACTAGAGTTGTCTAAACGTAAAACCGAACGTAGCCTACGGACCGTATGCTAGGTGTGTCAATGACCAGTTGACAAAGAACAAAGAAACAAATTCTCCTTTCACAAACCACCACACCAGTCTGTAAGTTTGTAGTTTTGCCTCTGACCTACGGCCTGTGATTTGTGAAAGAGCAGTGTTCCATCTCAGCGACTCAGCTAGTGAATCTGTTTACCATAGCCAGTTTTCTTTGAAACATCGTAGCACAAACACCCATGTGGTTTGGTAGGCTACAACTTGATTGCATGGTGTATTTATGGTCATTACTTTGTAAGTCAGCTGTAGTTTTTGCAGAACTGTAGTGCCTTAGGGAATACACCTGAGGATGTAACTTGAACATTGAGTTTTCAGAGATTATATGGATAGCAGGTTACTGTATGATTTAATTTGGTAGAGAAAGCACACAATGTTAGCAATGTTTTATGCATTTTAAATATGACAGGACGAGAGTGTAGATGGGGCAGATGTGCCTGATGCTCCATTCTCCATCAAGAGACAGCTAGTGAAAGACAGAGACGACTGCCGCTTATGACTTATGTCACACAAATGGCACACATAGAACATTCAAGAGGATTGCTTAAAAACTGCTTAATATTATAATAATAATATAAAATAATATTAAATAATTCCTAAATGTTTCTATATTAATTTTTGAGCAGCATATATGGGTAAATTCACTAACAAATGTTAACTTCTTAGTTGCTCTTTAAGCAGCTATGGTGTAATTACTGATTATTACATTATTTGCTGCAGTTATATTTTCAATTTTTTTTATTCATCCAACCATTAACATAATAACCTTATTGGCAAAATATATTTTATTATGTTATTGACAAGTTATTACATTATTGGTTTTATTACATACAAAATGGCCAAAATTATTATCTTATTGGTAAGTTATTACATTATTACATTATTGGCATTATTGACCAATAATGTAGTCAAGTTTACTGGGGCTGTCAATGATTGTGGAGGGTGCTATTTGAGTCGGAGAACACTGGACAATCTGATAATGGTGTTAATGTTAATGTGTTAATGGTGATAACACCATTAGGACCCTTAGTTGCATTGCTTGTATGAGTCTAACGTGTGTGTGTGTGTGTGTTGGAAACTCAACTAACAACTGACACTTCCCATATTCCTTTTGACTGCAGATGCTTGTGAGCTCACACTGGACCCAAACACAGCAGAGATAGAACTAACTCTTTCTGAGGGGAACAGAAAAGTGACACGTGTGGATAAGAACCAACCGTATCCTGACCACCCAGAGAGATTTGGCTGGTGGGCTCAGGTGTTGTGTAGAGAGGGTCTGTCTGGACGCTGCTACTGGGAGGTTGAGTATCGTGGACATGAGACTCTAATAGCTATGTCCTATAAAAGCATTGAGAGGAAAGTCAGAAGTGAAGACGGGCGTCTTGGATTCAATACCAAGTCCTGGGCTTTGATGTGCTCTCCTGTCAAATACTCTGCCTGGCACAATAATGAAAGCAAAGATATACCATACATACCTGCCCCCTCCTCTGGCTCCAAAAGGGTAGGAGTGTATCTGAACTGGCCGGCCGGCACTCTGTCCTTCTACAGCATCTCTTCTGACACACTCACACACCTGCACACGTTCCACTCCACATTCACTGAGCCCCTCTATCCAGGGTTTTGGATTTGGGAAATCAGTGCTTCAATGTCCCTGTGCATCTTGTGATCCTCTAATGCTGCGAAAACACAGTGTTAGACACTTATATTCATAAACTGTAATGTGGATGGTGCACATGTACACAGTATTCAACTCAACTTAAATTCTCAAAAACAATAGGAACTATCATGAATCAATCAAGAGTAGCATAATTAAAAGGTTTTAAATAGTATGCTACCCATGATTCCTGTCCTTTGTACCAATAGCTGAAAGTTTTAAATATAGAATCTGTAAAATGCTTTTTAAATACTGTTTGAAAGACTTTTTTCTGGTTGCACTAAAATGCAAAAATAGCTTTGGAAAAAAGTTTAAAATTCATGTTTATGTTGTGATTTTTGCAATTCTCACCATGAGACTTCAGTAAAACTACTATGAAATCAAACTTGAAACAGACAATCTAAATAAAGAATAGGATACAAATTAATATAACTCAATGGTTCATATATTTAGTCAGTCTAAGCAACTGAAATATATTGCTATGATTCTTTGTTGACAATAAAATGAGCATGTATACTTAGCACTTGTGACTGCATTTCTAATCTTGTGAACTGATTACTAGGTTAAAGCAATAGTCTGGAGTCAACCCATCAATCAACTAGTGACAAATGTCGTTGGTTGGAATAAAAAATGAGAAAATTTGGGAGACAGAACAGTGAATTGACAGCTTCAGCTTACAGTCAGTGTTGAACCAAAGGTTCTTGTTTTTATTTTTACCAACAACACTCGGCAAATTTAAAAAACACCATGCCTATGGGTTGACTGACTGACTCTAGACAAACACTGATTAGCATGGCACTTTATGTCAAAGATCTTCTAATAAAACTGAATTTAATTCGAAGGGGCAAATGTCATTGACTGTGTGTATACATCTTCTCCACAAAGAGAGATAAGAGGGGAGGAGATAAAACCACGAGGTACAAAATATTTTTAAAATTCACACATGAGTTCATGTGAATGTACACGGATATACTTAAAGCCACAGGGCAATCAGACAATCAACAGAGGACTAACTCTAGAGTCCAAGATGAGTTTAATTCTTATTGATATGTCCTTAAATATGAAACATAAAATATTAACATTTAAATGAAACATATATTTTATTTCATTTTTTTATATATGAAAAAC
>JAIFZK010000083.1:1070000-1125196 GCA_027481765.1 Tenualosa thibaudeaui
AGAGACTTCTACAAGGCGTACTGACCTCCATACACAATAGCTCGGACAGCATCAAGAAAGTCTGTCAGCATATTAAGGAGCTGAGCAAAGAGGATCTCTCCCCTGAGAGATGCATCAGTCTTTTGCAATGCTTATCTGAAGTGGATGATAACTCCATACATGAGGAAGTCCTGCAGTTCCTCAAATCACCCAAAAGCTTCAAAAAGGAATTATCTTCTGCTCACTGCTCAGCACTGGCCCACATGCTTCTGAGGTCTGAGGAGGTGCTGGATGAGTTTGACCTGAAGAACTACAATACATCAGATGAGGGACGCAGGAGACTGATCCCAGCTGTGAGCTGCTGCAGAAAGGCACAGTAAGTTTTTAAATTGAAATGGTAATGATTACTGTTCATTTTATACTGTTATTGTGGGGAAAAAATAATAATTTTACATTCTTTTACATTTGTTTAACACTAACCTAAATCTTCTCTATTTAAAATATTTAGTTTGAAAGAGTAGTGGTCTTGCAAATTCTTAATTTTTCTTCTTTACTTTTTGTGTATGTCTGTGTACGTGTGCAGGAAGGTGCTGCTTTTGAGATGTAAATGTCCTCTGGTTTGAATAATGTACACATTTAACGTTTTCTTTTGTAAAATCTTATCTTTTCTTTCCTGCAGACTTGATAGGTGTAAACTAAGCAAATTGTCCTTTGAGACAGTGAAGAGATGTCTGCAGTCTGAAAACTCTTTGATACAGCTAGATCTTACACACAATGCCCTGGGAGACTCTGGAGTTCACATCCTTTCTGCAGGGTTAACTAATCCCCACTGTAAACTGCAGATTCTGAGGTTCGTAGACTTAAAATGAAATCATTTCCTCATTGGATAACTGTGGGATTTTTACCTACCCACATAATTATTTACTTTTTAAATAAATAGTAAATTATAGTCTGTTGTTGGGTATTTTCCACTGGTAACATTGGGGTGAGTTCAAAGACACTACACCTGAAAGAATCAACCATTTCTCTCATAATGTATGTTATATCTGGTTGTTATACAGACTTGCTGACTGCAAATTCACAGAGAAATCCTGTGAGATTGTGACTACTGTTCTACAATCATCAAACTCCCTGATAGAGCTGGACCTGAGTCACAATGATCTAAGAGATTGTGGAGTTCAAAGTCTCTCTAAGGGACTGTCCAGTCCTGACTGTAAACTGGAGACATTAAGGTTGGTGTTCAGCTTCTCAAGGCTTATGGTCCAGGTGACAGATATCAAAAATGTCACCACGTCATAGCACTGTAGGATCTCACAGTCCTGCACCAGTGACAAACTGTTGAATAGATTGTTGAACAGATGAACCGTTTGATTTCACCACAAAACAAAATTAGACATCCACAACTCGGTGATCTCATTAATATAATACTATGTCTAGTGACACTTGCCGCCTTTGCCATACTACTACAAATTAAAACACTTTAGGACACAGGATTGCATCATATTGACCCCATTTGTATTCATGACCCAGGAACTGTGGACTGTGGCCTGTTCTACAAGTACCAGGGTTATACTTCTACGAGTTCTAGATATACTGATATTGCCATGGACTATGTAACCTAAAGGCTAAAATGGAAGCTATAGACTATAGACTACTATGTTGCTGCTATTTTAAAAAAATAGCAGCAACATTGTACCTTCTCACTAATCCATGTGAATTTATCTGCAGACCAATGAATAGGAACTAGCAATGATAATTTATGTGCGTTACTCAATAAATGTGATTTCGACATTCACTTTCAGTTTCATTTCTGCGACCTGGTGTTTCAGATCCTGCAAGTGTAGTAACCGCGGAACCTACAATAAAAGTGCTTTCAAAGTAACCTGCAAAGTCTACAACAGGCTACCTCTATTTTAAGGCGCAAAAGAGAGTGGACAAGAGCAGCTTCTATCACAGTGAACAGGAAATATCCAATCTGCCAGTTTACACTGTAGTCACTTTGGCACACAACTGATTCATGTCTGATTTATTTTCATATATGAAGTAGGCCTGAAACCTATAAGAACCTATAAGAATATCAGGTCCATGCACATGACACATCAGAATGGTGCCACATTTTAGCATAAAATCAGAACCAGGTCACTTTTAACTGACTGTAAATACAGCTTGAGTGTTTTGTTTGTTTTGTTTTGTTTTGCAGTCTTATGAATGCTGACTTTTAAAAAAGATTTGTCTTTCTATCATTATGTCTCTCTTTCTCTCTCTGTCTCAGATTGTCTGGTTGTCTCATCTCAGAGGAGGGCTGTGAATTTCTGGCTTCAGCTTTGACTTCAAACCCCTCCCATCTGAAAGAGCTGGATCTGAGCTACAATCATCCTGGAGAGTCAGGACTGAAGCTGTTATCTGCAAAACTGGAGATACTTAAGTATGTTCAGATAGAAATCTCATTGTTACAGATTTAGACATTGTCTCCTTTGTGGAAACCATGTTTGAACAATTTGAACAATGAACATACAGTGTAGTGGTAATCTGCAGAGTATATAGAGATAAACTTCTCTTACAACATACAGTACTTGATATAGGGAAACTATAGGATATGTGGAGTTGCATTTCAGATAATCCACAAGACGAGGGAGCATCCTTGTGAAGATATTTACATGTAGGCTACCTTAATATGCTTTTTAACTCAAATCTCTCTCTTTTCCTGTCTCTCCTGCTCTTTCAATGTATATATATGTGTGTGTGTGTGTCTGTGTGTGTGTGTGTTCTTTTTGTCAGTGTGAACCACTGTGGAGAAATCAGACTCAAACCAGGTGTGCAGAAATGTACGTTTCTTCAAGTCTAATGCATAATATTTTTTGCACATCAAAAACTGAATGGTCAACTAGCAACTGACATTCCCTATATTCCCCCTTGTTTACAGATGCCTGTGAGCTCTCATTGGACCCAAACACAGCACAGAGAGAACTCTCCCTCTCTGAAGGGAACAGAAAGGTGACACGCTTGAGTGAGGAGCAGTCATATCCTGACCACCCAGAGAGATTTGACTGGTGGGCTCAGGTGTTGTGTAGAGAGGGTCTGTCTGGACGCTGCTACTGGGAGGCTGAGTTGAGTGGGCAAGAGGCTCTAATGGCTGTGGCCTATAAAAGCATTGACAGTAAAGCCAGAAATGAAATGTTTTGGATTCAATGAAAGTCGTTTTGGATTCAATGTGCTCTCCTGATAAATACTCTGTCTGGCACAATAACAAAAACATTGACATACCTGCCCCCTCCCCTGGTTCCAGAAGAGTAGGAGTGTACCTGGACTGGCCGGCTGGCACTCTGTCCTTCTACAGTGTCTCCTCTGACACACTCATACACCTGTACACTTTTCACTCCACATTCATTGAGCCCCTTTATCCAGGGTTTTGGATTTGGGAAGTTAGTGCTTCAATGTCCCTGTGCAAGATGACATAATCTTGTCATGTTGCACAAACCCCAGAGTTCCACACTGTCCTTAAACCTCACTGTGATCAGGGTGGTGAACACATACACTTTAAACCTGATTAGTCAACCTAATGATATTCAACTCAACTTAATCTTCAGTAGAAACAATAGTAACTCAAAACTATCTTACTATGAGTAATTTAAAGAGTGCCTTAATTCCAATTTTCTGAATGATACCCATGATTCCTGTGATCCAGTGCACTCAAGTAACTGAAATCACAAGCTAATCTATTTCTATTTTTAAATACTTTTTATTTGTTTTGATCAGGCTAGTTGCACATATGATTGTGAAGTACATATCATTCCCATCATCTGACTTGAAACTTCTGTCAAATTAAACTTGAAATATTCTGTCTAAATAAAGGATATACATTCATATATATCAATGGTGTAGAGTTCAAGTTATTCTGAGAAACAAGTCAGGTATAGATTTTGTATAGGCCTGCATCTTTTAGACAAAAAACAAGCAAACAAAAAAAGACACTGCAGCAAAACCTTCAAATTAACTACAAAATTTAAAGGAATTCATTTTCGTCTAATTTGAACAATTGACTCGTGTTTTTCCGTACCCTGTACAACACAATGCAGCATACCGTGAAGCTTTCTGTTTCAGAGTAAACAACTTAGTCATAATTTAGACAGTTTATTTTTTGATTTTACAACTAAGTTGTAGTTTAGTTTAGTTCTAAAAAGCATAATGAAAGCATCCAACATCTGATATAGACTTAAGTTCAGAGCTGTAACATACAATGCAGGGGAAAAAGGAAAATGCATGAATCGTTATTTACAGTCCTTGGCAATCACAAGAAGATATTCATGAGAAATGGTCAGCAAATTATGTAAATGGAATTTTAAAATCAGACAGGATACATTGTGCAATGCACGCAAGCACAAATAACTTTATGTAAGCTAAAGTAAGGTAAGTTTAGTTATGTAGGCTGCAGATAAATTGCTGGCCATGGGGTTTTAGTCATTTTAATTGAATCATGTTTCAAATATTGTGATGGGACATAGGTTACTAGCATCACCTGTGACATGAATAAAGCAGAACAATGGGTGATTTAAATGTGCTATATCCCAAAGGCATGCAGTGTTCACGGTAAAGTAAAACATTATCATCATGTACCCATAAGTTGTGAGTAATGTTGTCACCAGAAAACAGACAGCAATGTAGAATGACCCTGAATAGTTGAAAAAGAGAAAGAAACATAAGATGACGATTAAGAGGCAGTTTCAGATTCATGCAGAATTAGATTCATGCAGGTTTTGATTACCAGCATTACCGGGTAGGCCTGCATTTTTTTAACCTGGGAGCACCTTCTACAGTTGCTGATTTAAGGGAAAAAACAGCATTATACATATCACCAATCCATGTGGATTAGTTTGCAAACCAAAGCATAGGAACCAGCGATGATTATTTTTGAGGAGTTGACTGATAGTCACCAAAGTGACTATGAAACTGTCAGGATTCCGTTTTTGTCCCTGGTCTGGCCCCATCGCTTTGGGGTTTTACATCTGTCTCTGTGTCTTGTCACCCACCTGTTTGTAATTATTGTTGTCTATCATTCACTCATTATGTCTGTGTCCCTCATTGGTTCCCGCTCCCCTTCCCACAGTATTTATTATATATTATATAAAGGAAGTGAATGATGCTGAATCATTTGAACACTGTCAAGTTGTGTTCATTTTTGATGGTTTAGATGAGAGTCGATTATCCCTGAATTTCCAACAGGATTTGATTTCTAATATTCAACAAAACTCATAAGTAGATGTTCTGGTGACAAGCTTCATTCAGGGAAGTCTGTTTTCCTCTGCACTCATCTGGATAACATATCGTCCAGCAGCAGCCAGTCAGATTCCTGCCCAATACATTGACCAAGTTACATTGACCAAGAAGTATGGGGATTCTATGATCCACAGAAGGAAGAGAATCAGTGATGAGAATCAGGCTAACAGAATCATCTCACACATTAAGGCATCCAGGAGTCTCCACACCATGTGCCACATTCCAGTCTTCTGCTGGATGTCATCCACTGTACTTCAGCAGATGTTGAAAAGGACAACACTCAAGAAATTCCTAAAACTCTAACTGAAATGTTCATTAACTTCTTTCTCACCCAGACCATCAGAAAAAATATCAAAGTGAAAACCAGATAAATCTGGAACAGTTTGAGGAATCACAAAGTGTTACACTGAAGTTGGCAAAATTAGCTTTCAAGAGTTTGGAAAAAGGCCATGTCATGTTTTACGAAGATGACCTGTGTGGCATTGATGTCAGTGAAGCCTCAGTTTACTCTGGCATTTGCACTGAGATCTTAAAGGAAGAAACTGTTTTTCAGCAAAGGAAGGTCTACTGCTTTGTTCATCTGAGCATCCAGGAGTTTCTGGCAGCACTTCATGTCTCTTCATGTTTGTCTCTTGCATTTATCAGATTGACAACTTGGGAACACTTTTCTGCCTGGAAGAGTTACTAAAGTTGGTGGTAGACAAAGTTCTGAAAAACAAGACTGGATTCCAGGATCTTCTCCTTCGCTTCCTCATGGGCATCTCATTGGAGAGAAATCAGAGACTTCTGCAAGGTTTACTGACCCAAATACACGACAGCTCAGACAGCATCAAGAAAGTGTGTCAGTATATTAAGGAGTTGAGCAGGGAGGATATCTCTCCTGAAAGATACATCAGTCTTTTGGAGTGTTTAACTGAAGTGAATGATAACTCCATACATGAGGAAGTCCTGCAGTTCCTCAAATCACCGAACAGCTTCAAACAGAAATTGTCTCCTGCTCACTGCTCAGCACTGGCCCACATGCTTTTGATTACTGAGGAGGTGATGGATGAGTTTGACCTGAAGAAATACAACACATCAGATGAGGGACGCAGGAGACTGGTTCCAGCTGTGAGGTGCTGCATAAAGGCACAGTGAGTTACTCTTCTACATTTTTAATACCTAAATTATTTATTTATAGCAACAATAGCTTTAGTTTTTTTAGCGTTTTTTTTTTTTGCCTTTACACTGTTGTCATGTAAAATAAATGCTAACTTGACATTCTTTCACATTTGTTTAAAGCATCTATGTGCGCCAAGGTTTCCCTTGACACTATAAGAATACAGCCCATAATATCAGGTACAAGACAGTAAAAATTTGTACTGTATTTTCATCGTGGATTTCATACGATTGTTTCATTTGAAGTAAAGGGCTGGCAACCTTGAAAATTTCCAACCCTACTTAGCATCTAATTAGTTTTTGCTTGTTTTGTAATGCTAATAACCAATGCCAACTAATAAGATGAATAGTTAGCCTAACCTATCTACACTTTTCCTATTCAATTTTGCAGAACTTCCATTTTATGATGCTTATAGGCTACAGATATATAAAAGTATGTAATTACTATGTAAGGGATAACGCTCTGCGAGGTGATCATTATCGTGGAATAACTCCCGACAGCCTGACGGAGCAGATGCTTACTAAGCTTTGGGGAAATAAAAACTTTAAATTTTGTTTGAATTACCTGTCGAGAAGAAAGCAGGCAAGTTTGGTGACTCGTTGTAAGTTCTTACCCCTCATTAACTCCTTCCATATAGGAGAAAACACTTCAATGTTCACTCTTGCTCAGGAGTGTCGTTAGTGTCGTTCTCTATTTTCTTCTCTTTTGCATTTTCTTGGCGATGGATTCTGCTCATCATCAGATGAGTTTCTGCAGGGCTAAATAATCCCCACTGTAATCTGCATACCATCAGGTTAATAGGTTTATAATGAGATACTGCTACTAAGAAACACCCCTACAATTTATGTTATATTTAATCTTTTATCTTATTGTAATGCAGAGTTGCTGACTGCAAAATCACTGATAAGTCCTGCAAGATGGTGGCTACTGTTCTACAGTCATCAAATTCCCTGATAGAGCTGGACCACAGAGCTGAGTCACAATGATCTTGAAGACTCAGGAGTCAAAATTCTCTCAAAGGGACTGGCCAGTCCTGACTGTATACTGGAGACACTGAGGTTGGTGTTAAACTACTTGGTCAAATTAGGGTCCAGACAACAAATGACACTTGACAAAAACTGCTGACTTATTTCATGGCACTTACAGTCCTGCACCAGTGATAAATTGTGTGATAGATCATCGACTGTTTCATTTCACCACGAAACAAAAGTAGACACACCATGCCCTCAGTAACACACAACTCCAGTAGAATGTTGAGTTGCAAGGCAGAGTGTCAGTTTTTTGATGTTTGCAAAAGGTTCTGTAACGCCCTCGTAGACAATAGAATGATATCTCTTTTGTGTAAAATTTTGTCAACTAGCACTTTTGGCAATTGCCATAGTTTTTGCTAAAATAAAAGCTGCACAAATTAAAACATTGTGAAAGGACTGCATCATTGGACTTATTTGGTCAATATGATGGCTCTGGGCTTCAGCCCAGGGTACTGTGGACATTGCTACAGGTACCAGAGAGTTCTAGATATGTTTGTATTGTTATGGGACCATTTAACCAAAAGGCTAAAATGAAAGTCATAGAGACTACATTTCACTACATTCAACATTAAACACAAAAATTGTGATCGGAATAGACAAATTGTAGCCATAGGCTTTCTGAATGATTCCATTGTTATTAACAATTTCAACTGCCGATTATTATGGTTGTTGTAGTTACCATTAAAAAAACAAAACATTGATATAGAATGGTAATTAGACTTTTTCACCAGATCTACTTACACAGGATTAACACACACCCTGCCAGCCAATCAGAAATCAGAATTCAATTTCTCCGGATGATGAATAGAGATAAACCGCTCATACAACACACTTACTGTAAGATACAGAGAAACTACAGGATATGTGGAGTTGCATTTCAAATATTCTACAAGACAAGGAAGCAGTCTTGTGAACAGATTTACACTCACTATTAATTTCATAACCAAAATATCTCTTTCTCTCTCTGTCTGTCTGTGTGTGTGTGTGTGTGTGTGTGTGTGTGTGTGTGTGTGTGTGTGTGTGTGTGTTTGTGTGTGTGTTTTTTTTTGTCAGTGTGGACCACTGTGGAGAAATCTTAAAGACTTAGACAAGGTGTGCGGAAATGTACGTTTCATAAGTCTAATTTGCGAGATGGCTTGTGCACCTTACAAAATTAATGAAAGCAATCAACTGTTTAGACAAGCAATTTTACAAAGTCCACGTAACTAAGTGTTACGAAGTTAAGTTACGAAGACAGCTGCCACACATTATTGTATTATTGTATTATATACTTTGATGATAATTGTTCTGGGTCTGTTTGGGGATTATAAAGAATATACACTTTCATTCAGTCACTTGTTTGAGGAGAGAAGTGGGCATGGTGAACAAGATAAACTTTAACACAAGTACTGGCAACTACATTAATGTAAATGTGTTGGTAACTACCACAGAATTGGGCTAGCTAGCAGTAGAATGGAAAATAAAGCAATTGAATACCATTTTACCACTTGCTACCTAATTCACAGGGTCCACCACACCAGTCTGTCAGTTTGTAGTTTTGCCTCTGACCTACAGCCTGTGATTTGTGAAAGGGCAGTGTTCCATCTCAGCGACTCAGCTAGTGAATCTGTTTACCATAGCCAGTTTTCTTTGAAACATCGTAGCACAAACACCCATGTGGTTTGGTAGGCTACAACTTGATTGCATGGTGTATTTATGGCCGTTACTTTATAAGTCAGCTGTAGTTTTTGCAGAACTGTAGTGCCTGTTCATACTTCATATTAGGGAATACACCTGAGGATGTAACTTGAACATTGAGTTTTCAGAGATTATATGGATAGCAGGTTACTGTATGATTTAATTTGGTAGAGAAAGAACACAATGTTAGCAATGTTTTATGCATTTTAAATATGACAGGACGAGAGTGTAGATGTGGCAGATGTGCCTGATGCTCCATTCTCCATCAAGAGACAGTTAGTGAAAGACAGCAAAGACTGCCGCTTATGACTTATGTCACACAAATGGCACACATAGAACATTCAAGAGGATTGCTTAAAAACTGCTTAATATTATAATAATATAAAATAATATGAAATAATTCCTAAATGCTTCTATATAAATTTTTGAGCAGCATATATGGGTAAATTCACTAACAAATGTTAACTTCTAAGTTGCTCTTTAAGCAGCTATGGTGTAATTACTGATTATTACATTATTTGCTGCAGTTATATTTTCAAGTTTCGGGAGCGGGATGAAGTAGGCCATCTTGCTGAATCGATCCACAACGGTGAGTATGACCGTGTTTCCTTCAGATGCAGGCAGACCGGTGATAAAATCCAGAATTCAGTCGCTTCGCCAGATTCTTATGATCTGTCCACACCAGGATAGGAATGGTGACACCCTCCAACCAATGATGCCACTCCTCCAGCGCGAGTTTCACCTCCAACAATTCTCGATCCTCGATGTCGTAACTGCATTCCGCTGGTGAAAGTCTCCGAGAGAAGAACGCGCATGGATGGAACCTATTGTCTTCAATAGACCGCTGTGACAAGACGGCGCCGACCCCCACATCTGAGGCGTCAACCTCGATGAAAAGTTGTCGGTCAGTGTCAGGCATTTGGAGAACGGTGAAGTGAAATAATCCCTGAGAGTGGCGAAGGCGTCGTTGGCTGCTGGGGACCACTGGAAAGTTCTTTTGATGCTGGTTAGGGCAGTCAGGGGATTCTGAATAAAATGTCTATAAAAGTTTGCAAAACCCAGAAACTGCTGCAGTTTTTTCCAGTTCTCAGGAACGGGCCAGGTGACCGCCGACACCTCGGCAGGATTCATCTGAACTCTCCCCTCTGCCATGATGTACCCCAGGAAGGACACGGTCTTAGCATGAAACTCACATTTCTCTGCTTTGACGTAGAGCGAGAGGCGACGAAGGACCAGTTGGACGTGATGTGTGTGCTCTGTCTGGGTCCGGGAGAAGATGAGAATGTCATCCAGGTAAGCGAACACAAAACGGTTCAGCACGTCGCGCAGCACGTCATTTACTAAAGCTTAAAAAACCCCTGGGGCGTTAGTTAGCCCGAAAGGCATTACCAGATACTCATAGTGGCCGGTAGGTGTATTAAACGCCGTCTTCCACTCGTCGCCCTCCCGGATCCACACTAGATGGTAGCCATTGCAGAGATTGTGTTTTGTAAAGACCGTGGCCCCCTGGAGCAGTTTGAAGGCAGAGGCGATCAGTGGCAGAGGATACCGATTCTTGACTGTTATTTCATTTAGCCCTCGGTAATCAATACAGGGACGTAATGTTCCATCTTTTTTACCCACAAAGAAGAAGCCAGCCCCAGCAGGCGAAGAGGATGGCCGAACAATGCCTGCCGCCAAAGCGTTGGAGATATATTTTTCCATGGACCGTCTTTCAGGAGCAGAGAGAGAGTAGAGACGGCCCCTGGGGGGAGCAGTGCTGGGGAGAAGGTCAATGGCACAGTCGCACAGTCGGTGCGGCGGTAGTGAGGTGGCCTTGGTCTTGCTGAAGATGATAGTAACACCTGGGGACGCTGGACAAATCAGGAGCGGGACTTGTGGGTTCGGAGCGGGCAGGAGATGATGCAGCAAGCAGGCAGGTCTGGTGAAAGTCCTCCCCCCACTCCCGGACCACCCCGGTTCGCCAGTCCAGATGTGGGTTGTGCTGACGTAACCAGGGGTAACCCAGGATGAGGGGCTGACCCAGGGAGCAGAGCAGGTGGAAACGGATAGTCTCCTGATGGTTGCCAGAACAACTCATCCTTACCGGTTCCGTGACCCGAGTTACCGTGCCCAACAGGTGTCCATCCAAGGCTCGAGCAGACACCAGGACAGGGAGCGGGTGATCCAACAGACCCAGCCGTTGAGCGAGATTAGAATTCATGATGTTGGCTTCAGGCCCCCGAGTCAACCAGGGTGGCCAGGGTGTGTGTAGAGCCCTGGAGGTGAAGTGTAGCGCGGAATAGGGGTTTACCATCTTTGGAGGACTGAGTTGTCATCGAGCTCAACCGGACGCCTCCTACATCCGGTGAGCTTGTCCTTTTAACGGACATGTCAAAACTCTATGTCCGTCTCCTCCACAGTACAAACAGAGGTTGGAGGCAAATCGGCATTGTCGTTCCGTCGGAGCCAGGGAGGCATGCCCAACCTCCATAGGCTCAAAACTCAGTCGTCCCCCACAGCCGGGCTCGTCCAGACAGGTGGTTAATTGTGTACGCCACCTTGGCTTCCTCGGTGGAGAAATTCCTCGGCTGCAGATGGAACAACAGGTGGCAATTGGTGATAAACGCCCTGACCTGGGCGGGGTCGCTGCTGAATCTCTCCGGACTTCCTACTCGGGGTTCGGAAAAACCTCCTGCGGAGAGTTACGGCATCGGGGCTGGTGTTGCAGGGGCAGATGTTGCTGGCAAGCTGACTGAAGCGTTGGCGGCCGGCGACACCATCCGGGTCATGAGCTGCGTGAGCTCCATCCGCTGCTGCTGTAGCTGCTGAATCTGCTGCTGTTGTTGTTGGGACTGCTGGTGCTACTGCTGCCCAATCTGTAACAGTGAGGCGATGTCTCTGGTCAAGTGACTTATCTCCCTCCCCGAATGCTCCAAACGCCACATGGCGGTGGGAGGCTCTGACAAGTCCTGGTCAGAGGGAGCGGGATCGTGAGCTGGGTCCATGTTCTGGTTAGACCGTTCTGTCATGGAACAGAGTGAGTCGGACCCAAAAGCGTCACGTAAGAACAGTTTATTTGGGGTAGTGGGTAAAGGGAGTGTGTGGATGCTCTTCAAATGCAGAGTCAGGTAACCGGGACTGGGGAGCAGAGCGTAGGTCGTGGGCAGGCAGCGGGTCGGGAGCCGGGGCTGGAGAGCAGAGCATGGGTCGTGGGCAGGCAGCGGGTCGGGAGCCGGGGCTAGAGAGCAGAGCGTAGGTCGTAGGCAGGCAGAGGTCGAAAGCCGGGGCTGGAGAGTTGAGCGTAGGTCGAGGACAGGCAGAGGTCGGAACCAGGGGCTGGAGAGCAGAGCGGAGGTCGAGTTGGTCCGGGGTCGTCAGCGGGGAGGCAATCAATCAGAAGACGGAGAAAAGAGAACAAAGACATGCAGGAGAACAGGACGGAGACACGGGAGCAGGCAGATGTCAGATCGGGAGTCAGGATCGGGAGTCAGGGTCTTAATGTTTGCCGAGCATTTAGGCTTTAGGTTCACAGACGCTCTAACAGAGAACACTGGGAGACAGAGGATTAAATAAACAGTACGACAGCACACAACGTGCAACAGGTGGACACATAATTAACTGAACAAGAGAGCACGAGAGACTGGGAGGGGCAAGTGATTGGGAATTCATCGGGTGATACTGGCAGGGAGGCATGACACAAACGGGTCTTGAAAGATAGTGCAGGGGCAAGCAATACTGTAAAAACTAAATTGCTTAGACAATTGACAATTCTTTATTTATCACAACTGTATTCTGGATCCTTAGATGTAAATTGAACTGTCATCAACAGGGTAGCCAACGAGAGACAGGTGCCCGCTGGGTAATAACAGTGCGCTATCTACAGCCACACTAATCAGTACTGGGAAGTGGGGAGTTTCTGATGTCACGCTAATCAGTACTGGGAAGTGGGGAGTTTCTGATGTCACGCTAATCAGTACTGGGAAGTGGGGAGTTTCTGATGTCTTGATGGTCTTGAGTAGCCCCTCTGACATCATAAACTCTCCACTTCTCTGTATCCCATGAACGCATTAAGTTCACATTGGGATTGTTGCTTTAGCATTTTTTTGACGCAGGATAATGGGACTCGATTTCAGTCCCATGAACACTATAATATAACTTGAACACTACACCACTGAGGTATATAAATGTATATCCTTTATTTAGATTGACTGTTTCAAGTTTGATTTCTTTTGAAGTCTAATGGTGGGAATTAAGCACAAGTGATATTAGAACATAACATAAAATATATACAACATTGTTATGTCTGATACAAAATGCATGATACAAAAGTATTGAAAACAACAATAGATTAGTTTCAGATTAGATTCAGAATAGATGATTTCAGATATTTCAGTCTAATGGATCACAGGAATCATGGATATTAGTCAAATGTTTTGAAATAGGCTACTCTTTAAATCACTTATTTTTGAGTTACCAAACATGATAGTTATGAGTTACTATTGTTTCTATAGAGGATTAAGTTGTGTTGAATACCATTTTAATGTTCAGGTTTACTCTCTCTGTGTGTGTGTGTGTGTCACCCACAGTGAAGTTTATGAATGTAACTCTGGAGTTTATGCAGCATGAGATTATGTTATCTTGCACAGGGACATTGAACCCCTGACTTCCCAAATCCAAAACCCTGGATAAAGGGGCTCAGTGAATGAGGAGTGGAATGTGTGCAGGTGGGTGAGCGTGTCAGAGGAGACGCTGTAGAAGGACAGAGTGCCGGCCGGCCAGTCCAGGTACACTCCTACTCTTCTGGAGCTAGGGGAGGGGGCAGGTATGTCAATGTTTTTATTATTGTGCCAGACAGAGTGTTTATCAGGAGAGCAGATCAAACTCCAGGACTTTGCATTGAATCCAAGACGACCTTCTTCACTTGTGGCTTTCCTGTCAATGCTTTTATAGGCCACAGCCATTAGAGCCTCTCGCCCACTCCACTCAGCCTCCCAGTAGCAGCGTCCAGACAGACCCTCTCTACACAACACCTGAGCCCACCAGTCAAATCTCTCTGGGTGGTCAGGATATGACTGCTCCTCACTCAAGCGTGTCACCTTTCTGTTCCCTTCAGAGAGGGAGAGACCTCTCTGTGCTGTGTTTGGGTCCAGTGAGAGCTCACAGGCATCTGTAAACAAGGGGGAATATAGGTCAGTAGTGTCAGTTGCTAGTTGACCTTTCAGTTTTTGAAGTGCAAAAAATGTTGTGCATTAGACTTGAAGAAACATACATTTCTGCACACCTGGTCTGAGTCTGATTTCTCCACAGTGGTCCACACTGACAAAAAGAACACACACACACACAGACACACACATACACACATATATACATTGAAAGAGCAGGAGAGACAGGAAAAGAGAGAGATTTGAGTTAAAAAGCATATTAAGGTAGCCTACATGTAAATATCTTTACAAGGATGCTCCCTCGTCTTGTGGATTATCTGAAATGCAACTCCACATATCCTATAGTTCCCCTAAGTATGTTGTAAGAGCAGTTTATCTCTATATACTCCAGTGTCTGCAGATTACCATTACACTGTTTGAAGAAATTAACATTCCACAAAGGAGACAATGTCTAAATGTGCAACAATGAGGTTTCTATCTGAACATACTTAAGTATCTCCAGTTTGCTGACAGAATCCTTCAGTTTTGCAGATAACAGCTTCAGTCCTGACTCTGCAGGATGATTGTAGCTCAGATCCAGCTCTTTTAGATGGGAGGGGTTTGAAGTCAGAGCTGAAGCCAGAAATTCACAGCCTTCCTCTGAGATGAGACAAGCAGACAATCTGAGACAGAGAGAGAAAGAGAAACATAATGATAGAAAGACAAACCTTTTTAAAAGTCCACATTCACAAGACTGCAAAAAAAACACTAAAGCTGTATTTACAGTCAGTTAAAAGTGACAGATTTTTTGCTAAAATGTGGTACCATTCTAATGAGCCTATGACTACAATATGTCTATTCCAATCACAATTTCTGTGTTTAATGTGTAATGTTTAATTTTGTTTTTTAGTTCAAATGGCTTCCATTTTAGCCTTTTGGGTACATAGTTGATATATATCTATAGGGTCACAGGGTCACAGGCCACAGTTTCCGGGCCATGAGTACGAATCAGGATAATCTGATGCAGTGCTGTGTCCTAAAGTGTTGTAATTTGTGAAGCTTCTGCAACAAATATCATTTGACAAAGTATTACATAGAAGAGATCACTGAGTTGTGAGTTGTATTGTGTGTTATCGTGGATGTCTAATTTTGTTTTGTGGTGAAATTAAACGGTTCATCTGTTCAACAATCTATTCAAGAGTTTGTCACTGGTGCAGGACTGTGAGATCCTACAGTGCTATGACGTGGTGACATTTTTGACATCTGTCACCTGGACCATAAGCCTTGAGAAGCTGAACACCAACCTTAATGTCTCCAGTTTACAGTCAGGACTGGACAGTCCCTTAGAGAGACTTTGAATTCCAGAATCTCTTAGATCATTGTGACTCAGGTCAAGCTCTGTCAGGGAGTTTGATGATTGTAGAACAGTAGTCACAATCTCACAAGATTTCTCTGTGAATTTGCAGTCAGCAAGTCTGAATAACAACCAGATATAACATAAATTATGAGAGAAATGGTTGATTCTTGTAGTTCGTGTAGTGTCTTTGAACTCACCCCAATGTTACCAGTGGAAAATACCCAACAACAGACTATAATTTACTATTTATTTAAAAAGTAAATAATTATGTGGGTAGGTAAAAATCCCACAGTTATCCAATGAGGAAATGATTTCATTTTAAGTCTACAAACCTCAGAATCTGCAGTTTACAGTGGGGATTAGTTAACCCTGCAGAAAGGATGTTAACTCCAGAGTCTCCCAGGGCATTGTGTGTAAGATCTAGCTGTATCAAAGAGTTTGCAGACTGCAGACATCTCTTCACTGTCTCAAATGACAATTTGCTTAGTTTACACCTATCAAGTCTGCAGGAAAGAAAAGATAAGATTTTTACAAAAGAAAACGTTAAATGTGTACATTATTCAAACCAGAGGACATTTAAATCTCAAAATCAGCACCTTCCTGCACACGTACACAGACATACACAAAAAGTAAAGAAGAAAAATTAAGAAACTGCAAGACCACTACTCTTTCAAACTAAATATTTTAAATAGAGAAGATTTAGGTTAGTGTTAAACAAATGTGAAAGAATGTAAAATTATTATTTTTTTCCCCACAATAACAGTATAAAATGAACAGTAATCATTACCATTTCAATTTAAAAACTTACTGTGCCTTTCTGCAGCAGCTCACAGCTGGGATCAGTCTCCTGCGTCCCTCATCTGATGTATTGTAGTTCTTCAGGTCAAACTCATCCAGCACCTCCTCAGACCTCAGAAGCATGTGGGCCAGTGCTGAGCAGTGAGCAGAAGATAATTCCTTTTTGAAGCTTTTGGGTGATTTGAGGAACTGCAGGACTTCCTCATGTATGGAGTTATCATCCACTTCAGATAAGCATTGCAAAAGACTGATGCATCTCTCAGGGGAGAGATCCTCTTTGCTCAGCTCCTTAATATGCTGACAGACTTTCTTGATGCTGTCCGAGCTATTGTGTATGGAGGTCAGTACGCCTTGTAGAAGTCTCTGATTTTTCTCCACTGAGATGCCCATCAGGAAACGAAGGAGAAGATCCATATGTCCATTCTTGTTTTCAAGAACTTTGGTTACCACCAACTTTAGTGACTCCTCCAAGCAGAAAAAGTTTTCCAAGATCTCCATCTGATTGCTGTAGGAAACAAAGACATGGAGTGCTGCCAGAAACTCCTGGATGCTCAGATGGACAAAGCAGTAGACTCTCTTGTGGTGAAAATGTGGCAATTCTGCCTTGAAGATCTCTGTGCACATGCCTGAATACACTGAGGCTTCACTGACATCAATGCCACACTCTCTCAGGTCTTCTTCATAAAACATGACATTGCCATTCTTCAAGCTCTTGAAAGCCAATTTTGCAAGCCTCAGCATCATATCATGGGACTGCTGGAGCTGTTCCTGCTTTGTCTGTTTTCCACTTTGATACTTCTGATCCTTCCTGGTGGTCTGGATTAGCAAGAAGTGTATGAACATCTCAGTCAGAGTTTTAGGGATTTCCTGGCTGTTGTCCTCTTCCAGCATCTGCTGAAGTACAGTGGCTGCAATCCAACAAAAGACTGGAATGTGGCACATGATGTACAGACTCCTGAATGTCTTAATGTGTGAGATGATTTGGTTGGCCCGATTCTTATCATTGATTCTCTTCCTGAAGTACTCTTCCCTCTGTGGGTCATTGAACCCCCGGACTTCTGTTATCCGGTTAATATACTGAGCAGGAATTTGAGTGGCTGCTGCTGGTCGTGAGGTTATCCAGATGAGTGCAGAGGAAAACAAAGTTCCCTGAATGAGGCTTGTCATCAGAGCGTCCACTGATGATGCTTCTTTTACATCATGTAAGTTGTTTTGTTCCAAATTCAGTTTCATACGACTCTCATCCAAACCATCAAATATGAACAGAATCTGACAGTCTTCATATTGTACACTATCATTCAGCTCCTTTAGCTCAGGATGGAAGTCAAGCAGGAGTCTGTGAAGACTATATTGATCATCCCTGATTAAATTTAGTTCACGGAAAGACAGTGGAAATATGAAATCTAAATTCTTATTGGCTACACCGTCTGTCCAATCAAGAATGAACTTTGTCACTGAGACTGTTTTTCCAATCCCAGCAATACCTCTGGTCATTACGGTCCTGATGTGCTTGTCCTGTCCAGGTAATGGCCTGAAGATGTCATTGCAGTTGATCGGCGTGTCTTCTGTGGTTTGTGCTCTAGATGCCAATTCTATCTGCCAAACTTCATGTTCCTTATTCTCCCCCTCACTCTCTCCCTCTGTGATGTAGAGTTCTGTGTAGATCTTACTGAGGGGTGTATGAATCCCTGGCTTTTTATGGTCTTCAGATATGTTCTCAAACCTCCTCTTCAGACTAGTCTTATGATTCTCTATAACTCTCCTCAGAGTTTCTTCATCTGTTCATTATTTTTTGTGAAAAAAAAAGAAACTTATCACAACTTGTGTGTGTGAAACAAGAGCATAAATAAAGATGTTCACCTTATCACCCCCACTCTCATTAGATCATTGTAATGACTCTGTAATAAATATGTTCACCTGTTTTTTTCCCTCTAACTTGAGTCTGTTCACCCTGCAGGTATCTGCTGCTTCCTGGCAAGTGTTTAACCACAGGAGGTTGTGCTGTAAATTTCTTCCCACACTGGGGACAGACTAGGTCTTCTGGTGGTCCAGGCTGCTCCCAGTAGCTGCTGATGCACTGACTGCAGAAACTGTGTCCACAGGTGGTGGTGATGACTGGGTCCCTCAATACATCCTTACACACTCCACATCTGGACTGATCCTGGGACACCTTTATCCTGTAAATGCAACAAGGATATTTTTGAGCAATCTCTTTAAACATAGAATGATACAAAACACTGCTAAAATACTGAAGATGCTGAATGAAACACAAGCATATTACTTAGGAGATTCAGGATATTTTAGCGTTTTAGCATTGTGACAGCCCCTCTTTGCTTTTCAGATGTCTGGTTGGCTATCTGTTTGTTTGACATGTTTTTGGCAAAATTATCAGATTATGTTTTGCACATTTGTACCGAATGAAAGTACTTAAAGACCTCTATAGGTTGAATGTGCCAGAGTTCTACTCTAAAAATGCAGTTCAACGGGTGTTTTAAAATTTGTGTGGGCAGATAACTCACTTTAGACGTGATGGGGCTGGTTCCTTGCTAAACTCTGGAGGATTTCCCATAGATTCTTCAGTTTTCATGGAGACACAGCTGGGCACCGGAGATGAAGGTCTGTGTC
This sequence comes from Tenualosa thibaudeaui, assembly GCA_027481765.1. Taxonomy (NCBI): domain Eukaryota; kingdom Metazoa; phylum Chordata; class Actinopteri; order Clupeiformes; family Clupeidae; genus Tenualosa; species Tenualosa thibaudeaui. The sequence continues at coordinate 1,089,024 of JAIFZK010000083.1, forward strand.
TCTTTGGTCTAAATGACGGGAACCCAACAATTTAACAACAGAATACTCCTCCTCACCAAATTGGTAAAGGTGCTCACACTGACACTATCTTAACATATGAATACAGTATATTACTGTAATTCTCTCTCTCTCTTTTTCTCTCACTCACACACACACACACACACACACACACACACACACACAGTGCAGATCTATTTGTTTATGTGTATTTTGCAACTCCAACATTACTCAATAAGGGACTAAATGTGTCATAATGAAGTATTCCTAATTAGGAATTACCTGACCAACTAAACTAAAATGGTCATATTTGACAGCATGTCTGGTATGTCAGGTATGTCAGGTGCGTCAGGTGTGTGTGTGTGTGTGTGTATAGGCAGATAACTCACTTTAGACATGATGGGGCTGGTTCCTTGCCAAACTCTGGAGGATTTCCCATAGATTCTTCAGTTTTCATGGAGACACAGCTGGGCACCGGAGATGAAGGTCTGTGTCTCTTTGGTCTAAATAAAGGGAACCCAACGAATTTAATACAGGATACCCCTCCCCACCAAATAGGTCAATATGTTAACTTTACATTTACAATTTCTTTCAAAAAAGAAATGTCTTTAAAACTCACTTCTGCAGTATTACTATATTATTATACATATTTATTTATTTATTTATTTGTATGTTTGTTTGTATGTATGTATGTATGTATGTATGTATATACTGTAAGACTTCTTCGAGAAATATCTACATTCTGTATGTTATGTACAGTAATGTGTGCTATGATAACTTTATCTTTTTTGTGTATTTGTCTTTTATTTTTTTATTTGCCCAACAGAGAACATGCTGAAATTGGTGTGTTGAGAAATAAATGATGAGAAATCGGCTGTGAATCAATGAATATTCCTGTTGTTTGACATTGCTGAGAGCTGTCAATGAAAAAATTAAAAACTGGCACGATAGATAAATATACCAGATAAACATGGACCTAAATGTGTCCAGGACAGGTTACATATTTGCAATCATAAGTATGTATGTGGATGTGAGTATGTATTTGTGTGTGTGTGTGTGACAGTGAGTAAGCTTAGTGAATAAGGAATAATGTGCTGTGCTTTCAGTACTCACCTTGTATTGGTCTGTGCTGAAGTGCTGCTCATGTTCACAGGATCATCTGTGTGGTACTCCATGCTGTGTGCAGTACAGACTCTAGTCAAGGTTTCAAGGAGTTTATTTGTCATATGCATTGAAATACTAATGTAAAGCATGTAGTGAAACTGCTCAATAAAAGACAAAAAGAAAGATAGGCTACAAGAAAAGTAAAACAAATAAAACACATAAATAGGATTGTCTATATACAGTATTAAGATCAGTAGTCTAAGTGATGGCACCTCACTTTACACCTTTGGGTCTCCCTAGCTGTGGATTTAGAACAGCTAAGGTCTGTTGTCTCATACGACACAAAGCAGAGTGCCATTTGACTAGGTTGACCAAGATGAAATTGTGATCTCAGTTTATCAGTCAACAATCACCTGAACTGAAGTCAAATGCCAAATGGATAATATAAAATTTTGTCAAATATATGATACTCCAAATAGATGATTAATATGATTTTCCAGATGTTAAGTTATTCAAATGTGTTAGAAGAACTTACCTTATGTTTAGTGCGCTCTGTTTCCAGTCATTCAGAATTAATTTTCATTTCCTTGAAGCTCTCCCTATAGAGAAAACAGGTTGGACTTGTTTCGTCAGAGGAGAACAGGGCATGTCAACAGCACCCCAGCTAAAATGACTGATGCTGTTACAAATGTTTAACTCTTTCCTCCCCACTCATCCACTCATTCTATAAATAACCAAGTGAAATAAATAAATTTAAACCACAATCCATAGTCTGAGTATTTGGACAATACTTTTTAAGTTATATGAAAACACACACACACACACACACACACACACATGCACACATGGTGCAAACTGTAACAATATCCCATTTCCCTACCTGGGATGAGGTTAAAGATATTCATTTATATATTAACAGCAGTAAAGTTTCATATTGTTGTTTTGTCTGTCTCCCTCCCTCCCAATATACAAAACATGTTCTTTACCATTCTGTTGTTACCATTTCTTTTAAAATAATCCTCCAATCACAATGGAAATTCCTTACATAACACTTTTATAATTACTATTAAAGTGTTATGTCAACTCAGACACTTGCTATAGACAAAAAACAGGTTGGACTTGTTTCGTCAGACAAGGCATGTCAGCAACACCCCAGGTAAAATTACTGATACTGTTATAAATGTTTAACTCTTTCCTCCCCACTTGTCGAGTATTTGTACAATGTTTTTTTTAATTGATGTCACGCTAATCAGTACCAGGAAGTGGGGATTTTCAGATGTCTTGATGGTCTTGAGTAGCCCCTCCGACATCATAAACTCCCCACTTCTCTGTATTCCATGAACGCATTAAGTTCACATTGGGACTCGATTTCAGTCCCATGAACACTATAATTGTCAGACACAGACAGGGCTGAGGCAGGATTTCAGTAACAAGGTATTTATTAAACAGAAAACAAACAGGGAGATAACAAAAGTCGTGTCCGCTACTATAGCGGAGGGAAATCAAAATACGAACACTCAGAGGATGTCGTGGAAAACCACCTTGATGCTTGCAAACCCCACAAATCAATATCCTAACCCACCCAACACACTTGGTCCAAACCAAGAACTCACTGTTGGAGTAAAGTTGTTGACGAAGACTTTATTCACAATACCAGCAAAGTATACAAGAGACAATTATAAGTATAAGTGCTGAGGAGTGTGAAGGAGATCTGCTGCAGAGAGGATGCCGTTTGCCTTGAGAGTTGATCAGGCTCTGACTGTCCCTTCCAAACATCTACCCTTTATGCTACTAGAATCACCCAGAGGCCACCCCTGAACCACCTGCATCATATTAATTAATGTAGGAGGCCTCGGTCCTGTTCATATTGGTGGAATTCCTCACCCATCCGGTTGTTAAAAAGAAACTATTATTCTTCCTTGCTGGGTGATTAGTCTGACGTATACTTCCTCATGTTGGACTCTTATCTTTATTATTTATATTCCCCTCATTTAGTCAGGACCCATTTGTACCATGGTTCTGATGTGAACAGCATCCATTCATACAGCGGACCCCATTCACTGCCACCTTATCATGGTATCCTCCCAATGCTATCTTTCCCATGGTTCTGATGTGAACAGCATCCACTCACACAGCGGCCCCATTCACTGTCACACATCATGGCATTCCGCCCAAACCGAGGCTCCTGCTGATCCGAAGCATCTCCCTGCATTAAATCTTATTTCTTGAACTGTTCAAGGCCTCATGTCCTCTGCTTAAACTACCCAAGTCTCTACTCTCTCTTTCTCTGCCAGAACTGCTTCGGCCTTCTGGGTTACCATTAACATGTTTCAAACCACCTTTCACATGTTAGTATAGTATAGCATTACACTCTCAAGTTAATATTGTATATACTAAAACAAACTTCATCTTCTTTATGATAATTTCCACATACTCCCCCCTTTGTGGCTTTTAAGAAGCCACACCTATATTGCCACATGAGCCAACACTTTACAATCAGACGTGCAGTTTTTTTTGTTTTTTTTTTAACATTTGGGTTTTGTCTGGACGTCCATAGCTAAACTTGCAGAAGCAGTTATGAACGGGAGTACGGGTGATGAAAAGCAAGTGTATAGCAATGCATGAATAGCACATGGTCACCCAACAGCTCTCCGACAAATGTCACACTGTGGATTCCCTGAAAGAAGTTATCTTTAAATGGGAAATAGTGATGGGTGCACATCCCTAGAGAATACTTGCCTCACCCCCATTCACACCTTGCCATTCACACATTATATACAATAACAGGAACCAAGACCGATGGGGCCTGTGAAAGTTCTACCGCCTTGATTTCCTAGTTTCTCAACTATCACAAACTAGCATGTATTTATAGGGCAGTGTGTATGTCTAGTGTCTGCCAGTAGGTGCCGCTACTGCACCATACTAAAACAACAGTTTACTATCTTAGAGTAGCTTTTTGTCCTTCTGTTACACCGTAGGGTTGATAGGTGAGTGTAATGCGCCATTTTCTTTAGTTCGTGCTATCAACCCTATAGGTAAGTCACGTTATTTTCACTTAGATAGAAAAGATGAAAATATTTCCGATATGAACTCTTTTAAGTTTGTTTTGTTGACCTATTTCGTACACTGAAATGTTAAGCTCTTAGGAGCAGAGTGATTTGTGCAGCTAACACTTTTATTTTTGGTATTAAAAACTTTTTGTAGTGTGGCTGAAAATGTAATGGGTAGTTCAATGAGATACAAATGTATGGGGATGCATTAGCCTGTTTTAAAAATGTGTTCTACTGGTTGGAGATTGATTGAGTTCGTGCTATCAACCCTATAGATCCTGAGTATTGCAACAATAAACAGCCACGATCCCGAACCCCTCTGTGTCGCGTCCATCTTCCCACCGGCTGCGCCCCCATCAGCCGTTAATTCACATACAAACACAACGCAGAGTAGCTACGCTGTGGAGGTGCTGGAAAGCCGGCAGGCGTGCACGGAGTGAGAGAGAGAGGGTTACATATTCATTAAAAGCTGCTACGTCAGGATTATACTGTTAGTACTGCACCACTTAGTCCTGAGGGAGCATCTTGAGCATGCAATTAGGGGTCCACACCTGGGCAAAGTGTTATCTGGACCACCGCCCTGGCACATTGATCCTACCAATATCCTTTTGCCCTGCTTTGCGAACCAAACATGGGGTAGGACACAACTGTCCCTCCGGCGGCTGCCTCTTCCTTTTCCCACTATGTATATGGCTGCACAGGTGAAATGGTATCCTTGCCCGACTCAATGGCCATCTAGGCACATGCCTGCTCCACCTCTAGTGACAGTGGGCAGTCAGCAAGCTGTCAGCCTGACTTTTCCTCAGGCGGCCATGCAGTTGAGGGCTAGTCCTCTAAAACCTTTCATATACAATATTACTAAAAGTAATAAGCTGGATTAATAATTGTCCCTGCAAAAATGCTCCTTTTAAACGCCCATTAGGGCAATTCCCTTCAATATCTGCCTATAGCATTATATAATTCAATAAGCATTATCTTTCAATTAAAACTTACCGCCCGCCATCTCTCTAAGTAGGCCTCGTCTTGGTACATGTTACTGATCAGTGGGAATGTAAGCTGTTTCTTCATTGCATTCATGTCAGTAGGCTTGTGTTGTTTTGCACACAAACAGTCAGTAATTGAAATAGCAGTATGTACCAGCAGTGTAAGCTGGTACTTCATTGCACACATAAGCATCCGTGTAAGTGAACACCCTCAGACACACAATCATCCTTCACCAACCCCTACAATTTCACTCTGAACAAAGTGGTGCTCTTCACTTGTCCCTGGGATCCGAAATTGTTCTTCATTCACTCCCAGCCAGATGTAAAGAAAGATTCTAGACACATCAATACCATCAAGACTGGGGCCCTTTCCTGCTTTATTATGGGTCTCATCTCTCAACCTCCTGAGGCGGTTCATGGCTTCACGGAAGGTACTGTCGGAGCTACTATCCTCAGGGATGTATGTGCAGCAGGTCTCCCCCACCACAACACACACTCCACACACTCTTTGGCTAACATCCTGTCCAACACCATTCTGTTTTCCAATGTCATTCGGGTGTTGGCATCCAATCTTACGGCCAAAACTTCTACCATATCATTCAAAGCATCCAAAGCTTCCATTGTGTAGTTCAGGAAGCACATCTGATTATAGTAAATGTAATTAATCCATTTGGTATTTACTGAGGCCTGATATCCTGCTCCAAAAAATGGGAGGGCTCCAAGGAAGCCCGCCAAAGTGTGGTCGACTGCCATGAATTCTTTCGGAACATCCTTGCTGAATTCCAGAGCTAGGTTCTTCTTGGAAATGTCCCGTGGTTCTCGGACCCTAACATTTGGAGCCTGGGTCGTGTTATTTTCTCCTTGGGAGAGGGGTAAGAGATGGGTGGCCTGGACAACTCTTACCCAGGCACATTTCCCTGCCCAGTTTTTAGGCAAAGTCTTTTTTACTCCATATCGCTTCCCGCATATCCAGTGGGACTTCCTGCTCTATGTAACCCTTAGATTCAATCCTGTAAACAATCATACAATGTTTAACATTGCTGAAGTCACAATGCCAATCTTTCTTCGTTTTCCATGCACCTTCACAACACTTTTCAGGAGTTAGTATCCTCTGGTCGATTCTCTTCCATGTATTTTTATTCTTTTTACTTCCACCCAGTTCCTGCTTTCACATAAGAGTCTACCTTCAGCAGTTTGTCCCTTGATAAATGGTGATCTTTCTCCAATTATACACTCATATTCTGAGTTCCAATCAATCTCATATTCCAAGACATGTTCATCCTCTTGATTTTGCTGTGTATGTAGCCCATCGGAGCCAGGAATTTGACTCCAACCAACTGTCCAGTGTCCTTTCCGGTTGTGTCTTTGGTTCCTTTTCTTTCAATGATCTCGGATTCCTTTTTATAGACGCACGTCTTCGGTCCTGGGCCTTTTAGGGTTCCTTGGCTTTGGCCTTTACTATCACATATGTTCCTTTTACCACTTCCAGGGTTCTCTTTGCCTCTTACCAAACAGTAATACTGTCCTGTGCCCTTCCTTTCCAGTTCTAATAATATTAAAGTCACCGTATTCTGAGTCTTATTAATCATCATTTCGGTTTTAGAGTTTATCAGTAAACACTCTTCTTTTGCCGTGGTAAGGTTGGCCATTGCTATTGTTGTGAAAGGACTCCCTCCCACTAATCTCTGATCTGGTGTATATCTGCTCCATATCACTTCGTTGGATCCTGCTGGGTAGTTGCAGGGAACACTCACGCTCTGTCCTTCCTTCCCTTCTATCTCAAATGGAACATTGGGCATTACATCCAGTTCTCCTGACTCCTTCTCATCGTTGTGCCTCCCTTGCAGAATGCTTGTTCTCACTCCAGGGCTTTTTCGAGTGTCTGTGGTGGTTTCAATATTTATTCCAGAACTTTCATCATCTATATACAGTCTTCCTGAGGACTCCTCAGAGTCATAGTCCTTGGGCTCAGCACCCATTCTCAGTCTATGCATCATTATCGTCATCTGTGGAGGGTTCAAGTTCCCCCCAGTCGGTTCCTGGAAAGCTGTATTGATACTTGGATTCTGATCCCCTTCCTTCCCCTGAGGGACCTGGTCTGGGCGATCTGTTCACCAGGAGGCTGTTGCTGTGGTGCTGCTTCGGCCCTGTATCCTGTTTCAGGGCTGTAGAGGTCTGCAAAGAATTCTTCCAATACATCGTTGAGACGAGGAGTCCTGGGGTCACAAAGTTGCTCCAGATACCCTTCACTGACGCAGGGCTGTCCTCCTTGCCGTTCTTCTCCTGGTAGCCATAGGTCGTCTCCAATTGTGAGGAACTCTGGTTCCCATTCCTCCTCGCTGGAGTGGTGTCTTTCTCTGGCCGGGTCAGCGGCAACTCCTTCTGGCGGGGGCCACAGATAGTTGCTCTGTGTGAAGGGCTCTGGCTCTTCTTCCGTTTCAGGGTGGAGCTGGTCTCTGGACTCTGAAGGTGTGTTACTTGCTTCCCCCCTTTGCTGCCTCTGCCCCTGGTTCCCTGGGACATCTGGGCCTTCCCCCTCACTGTTGCTTTCGTCCCGGTTCATCTGGATCACCACCTGCTGACACAGACTGGGGAGAGAGAACACAAGGCACCCCAGGCATGTCAGCACTAGGGTGTACAGCAGGAACCGGCACCCCCCTCCGGACTGCAGTCCGATCCTTGTCTGCTGCCCCCTGGGATCCACCACCACCATCGTCCTCGCTGCCTCTTGCTTGGGGTCCTGGGTCCCTGCCATCTTGTCCTCATCTTGTCGCCTTCTGGTCTCTGTGCCCTGAAACAAGAATTAAGGTGATACCACATATTTGAACCTTCAACTCTTACCGCTCTGGGAGTAGCTTGCGCCACATTGTATGTGGCGCAAGCTACTAGGGTCCAGGCAGGATCGTTTGCACACCTTTAGGTATACGTAATCGCCTGGCCAGATTGGCCTCCTCTCCCTTCTGGACACTCCTCCCCCACCGGTTTTCTCTCGCCTTCTGCTCTTTGAAAATAGTTTTATGAACATGAGAAAGTTGTCTAATATACTCTTGGATTTCTCTGTTCAGCGTTTCGAGACTTGGGCCTCGCCCGTCTCTGATCATAGGGGCTGGCATTGCCCTTCCCGTGAGCATCTCATGAGATGTTAAATGGGTGGAGTGTTTTTTCTCGCTCTGCATTTTCATCAGGGCTATGGGCAGGGCATCCATCCAGTTCATGCCTGTGCTTTGGCAAATGTTTTTATATTTTGTTTTTCAATGTTCCATTTGCCCTTTCTACCATCCCCTGACTCTGGGGGTGATAGACACATCCATATCTTACGCTTATGCGCATTTTTTGGGCTATTTTTTTCCACACTTTTGCCACAAATGCCTTCCCATTGTCACTGCTTATTGTTTCTGGGATGCCAAATCTGGGAATCACTTCCCTTGTGAGGAATCTAGTTACAGTTCCCTCATCTTGTCTCCTGCTCGGGCAAGCTTCCACCCACCTCGAGTAATGGCATATTATTACCAAGATGTATTGGAAGCCATTCACTTTCTTACACATGTCAATGTAATCCATTACTATGTTTGAATGGTCCATCTGGCAGTGGAATGTGGCCTAAAGGTCGTGGAGCTGTGCCCTTCGTTCTTTGTCCATGTGGCATACTGTACATACTGTACAATCCCTCAATACCCATGCTATCCTATCTTGTAGCCCTGGCGCCCAAAACCCAGCATTCAAAATTTGTTGCTTCACTAGATCAGATCATGCGCATGTTTAATTAGCTCATCAAAGAGTTTCAGTGGTACCACTGTTCAGCCATCATGGTTGTGCCAGATACCATCAGGACCTCTAGTTGCCCCTCTGTCCTTCCATAACTGCACTTCCCAGCTAGGGGTGGCAGCTTGCATAGGCTGTATTTCGTTGCGCATATACTCAGTGGTTATAATATGCACCTGTTCAGGGCCAACAGGGGGTACAATCCTCACTCGGACGGTCCTCCCGTCCTCCATTATGGCTTATCTAGTGGGGCACTGTAAGGCTGCAGGGTAATTTGCAGGATTCCTTTCAGACATACACCCTGTCCACCGCTCACAACAGTATGAGCGACACGTTGGGCATTTTCGTCTCTGACACAGACCACAATCGGGTGGCATAAGGTCATGTAGGTGTACATCAGGAAAATATGTACACCACAGACACTCTTTCCCCTTATTTTTCTCCGGACATGGACTTGGGCACTTAATCATGCCACCTTGGTTGTATGCTATCTCATGCTGTCGCGAACGTGGGAAGGGAGGCAATGAATATAGAATTGCCTCATTTGGTGTTACAGGATGATGCTCCGCTAGTCGAACAATAGCTTCATGATCTACCAACTGAAGGACACCTTGAGTAGGGAGAGGGTACGTTTCTTTGACCACTAAGTCTAAGTAATGAGCCAATATCGCTGCTTGGCGAGGGTTAGGTATCTGGATATCATTTAGGCTGTCACCCTTCCTCAGCTGCTTCAAGGAGTGCGGCCACACTGATAATAGGATCATGGCCATTATTGCCACATCCTAACAGGGTCATAGTGATAAGTTGTGTTGCATTATCACTGCAGTCTTCAAACACTTTTTGGTATAGGTCTTGAAGCACACCTCGCGGGGTGTTCGGCACATCAATCACATACCAGGGCACTATGGGAATGTGGACAATACGAGAGTACTTGTCCCCTAACTCATAGGGACCTGTCACAAAAATCTCCCCAGGTTTCAAGGGGCCCCCCTTTGTTATCCTCTCGTCACATTTCATCTGGTATTGTTTCCCAGCAAGCTTTTTAATAGCTAGAGCCATTCCCTGCCATTTATCAGTCAATCATCTGCTGGATTTACCAAAGTGGCCTTCAGTCCGTGTGTATGCTTTGAGCTCACGGTCTAATACCCTGATGTCTTTAGCGGTTTCCCTTGTCAGTATGCCCCGTCTGATAGGTATATTTGTTAATCTTGGACCTTGGCCGATTTAGCATATTGAGGCCTTTCCTCCCTGAACTCTGATCCTTCCCCATGAGACTCTAAGTATTCTTCTAAGTATTCATCGTGGGGATATCGTGCCTCACACAATTTAGTTGCACACTCAGGGCAGTCTCCACTCATGCAAATTGCACATACTATTGGCACAGCGTGGTGTCGATGTTTTACATCGTCAAACCACATAGAGCACCATATACACTCATGTCCCGTGGGAAGCGGGCATGGTGCTGAACACTGAACTGCAGGCCATCTTTTCCCATGATGTGCCAATTGATAGTATGAGTCTGCACTGCTATCACGCCTATCACACATTTCCCAGGGTAACATAATCTTGCCCTTTGCTATGTGCCTTGCATTTGCAAATAGCTAATCTCCTGGGTAGCATCATTGCCTTTAGCAATTGTTGTATATGATGCAGATGCTGTATAGGACTGCCATCTGACTTCTTGTAGCCCCTCTGTTTCCATTGGGCCCCATGCACGTGACAAACATTGTGGGCATAAGCACTGTCTGTATGGATGGTTACATCCTTGCCTTCTCCTAATTGACATGCCTCTGTCAAAGCCTTAAATTCAGCTAACTGTGCTGAACATGGTTGTTTGCATGGCTATCTAAAAATTGTTTCAAACTGAGGTGCCTTCCACTTTATCACACTATACCCTGCATGTGTCTTATTATCATAGTTATGGCTGGGTCCATCCACAAAGTAAATCACCCCTTCCTTTAATGGCTCACTTTCCAAGTCTTCCCTAAGCTTAGAAAATGGCAGTGAGTTGGCTACACACTCGTGTGGCGCTCCATCGTACTCTGGAGGAACATAGTCTGCTGGGTTACCTGCCATGTCACACACCCTGATTGTTACATCTGGGCAATATGTGAGATTGTAATAGTGAAGCTGTCTCTGCGGGGTAAGACAAAATTTTCCCTGTTCTGTCAATTGAACCACTGCGTGACTTGTGTAGATGACCACTGGCCATCCCACTGTAATTGCTGATGCCTTCACATATGCAGAATATACTGCCTCCAATCCCTGATAACAGGGAAGATAGCCTTGAGCAACGGTGTCTAACTTTGAGCAGTAGTATGCTATAGCCTGCTTTGCCTTTCCTTTGCACTGACTTTGAGCTAGGATAGATGCCATATACGTGTCATGCTCTGGTTCTTGTCTTGTTGCAACATACACGTTAAACGGTCTGCTGTAGTCAGGTAGAGCTAAAGCTGGCGCTTGCTGCATTTCTGTAAAAAAAAAAAAGCTCTCCTCTTTTGAAACGCACATCTGCTGCCATTCCTTCTGGGACAATAATCACTCTGAGTACTTCCAACAGGTACTCCAACAGGTACCATCTCACTGAGCCATTCTTCTGCCTTTTCTTTGTCTGGTGTTTTGTCAAACCTTATCAAGCAGTGGAATGGGCATCTTGGTTGTAAGCTGGTCCCGACTTTCAGTACTGGGAACATAATTTTCTGTCTCGGGTAGGTCTGGATACAATTTCTCTCCTGGTGCATATAGTGGGGGTTTTTCCTTTTCCTCATCTGCACAAGATGGCTCTAAACACTTTTCTAATTCTTCCACTGATTTTCTCACTGACTGCTTTTTTCTTTCTCTTCTATGCCTGCCAGATAGGCAAACTTCAATAATACTTCATGCTCCATCTCTCCTTTTGCCTGTCTCTTCTCTCCTGTTTCAGTCTTCCTGTAGTTTTTTTTAATATTTATTATTTTTTTTATTTTTTTTTTCCCTCCATTTGGCACAGGGTTGGCACTTCTAGCGTGCCTACTCCTGGCCATGAAGTGGCATCATCTTTTGATCTCTCTACCCATTTTCTGTACACTCATACTACACACTTCTATCAGCTTTCTGCTTCCTGGGTTTGCTCTAATGACCTTCTCCATTGGCGTTAAATCATTTTATATATACATCCAATTTATGATCTATTCCCCCAGTTATCACTAGTCCCACAATAAAGACTATGCTTGCTAATATCCAACCAACTATTAGAGAGTGAAATATAAACTTTTGGAATGGATGCGCCATATAGATTCACTGCCTTATTTTACTCTCTATCCCTAGTCTTCTTGTTCAAATTTCCACCTTAGGTAATTCAGCACCCCTCTAGAGGTTCTATATTTTATTTCAAAATCAGTTCCCTTCTTTACGTCTGTCACCTTTTTCATTTGTTTTTATTTTTAATCACTCATACTTAATTTATTTCCTTAAATTTTATTTCCTTTTATCTTAATATAATACTCTCTTCCATTTTCCTTTCTTACTTTCCTCTAACCAGACTTCCTGCTTTATTAACAGTGGGCACATCTTTTAATCAGTTTTCTTTTATTATTTTTCTGTTGACTCGAGGAATACAGACAGTATAGCTCAGGGTTACATTTCTTCTTCAATAATGCGTTGGAGGACCTGCTCTTTTCTTTCTGTGGTGAGTTCACTCCTCCTCTCCCTGTCTTCTTCTTTTTTTTCTTCTTTTTCTGGGTTGCTCAGCTAAGACTTGTTTTCCCCTCTCTGTTAATTCCTTTATATCTCTGTTAATTGTTTCCTCAAGCACTTCTTCTATTTCTTCATTAGCCAGAATTCCCTTTATTCTATATATATATATATATATATATATATTTTTTTTTTAATTCTTCTAACCTTGTCTCCACTATTCCTTCAAAGCACACTAATTTCTTCTCTAGATCATGCTCCTCATCTCCTTTTCTCTGTCACTCTCAATGTCACTTTCTACACTCATTATTCCTTAATGAGAGTGAGTTTTCCCTCGTTCCACTGCTTCAGGCTCCTGCTCTCCTTCACTTTCTATTGGGGAAATATATCCTACTCCTTCTTGTTTAAACTATCACTATCCCAGCAGTTAATAGTTTCCTGTCTTTGTTCAATCTCTCCCCTGTCCTGCTCTTTTTCCTCCACAAGAGGGCAGTCACGCCCTACTAATGGAGCTCCCCACTCAGAGCTGAATGAAGCCCTGGTTGAGTTTAAACATTTTTAAATTTAATGTATTGATTTCTGACCACGTGGGTGACGTAGGACAATAATCTGGCTCCCTATGCTCTCTATCAGGGTAGCGGGCAGAGCTATCTGGCAGCCAGGTCTGTTCTGATTCTTGGGGTGGATAGGAGCAACAATCTTAAATTGTTGCTCCAATCCACTCAGTCACTCCTCAACACTTCATTCGCTGGCAACAGAAATCCTTCTTCAAATGCAAAGACTTGTGGGTGTGACTCAATTGTCTTCAAAGTGAAGGTTCTTCTAACTTGTGCTTTTAATGCAGAGGGTTGTCTCAAACTCATTTAACATACGGGCGTCCCCGTAGACAGACAAAGAAAAACATACAAACATTTGTTTACGTTTTTTGCAATTTCCACACAGCGCATTACCACATCATTCAAGACAAGCTTTCTAAATACATTTTCCACTTTGCTTGCTTTACACAGTTACACACATGTTTTGCTCATGCACAGTCACACACAAATTTTTGCTCATGCACAACATTTTACTTATACATCGGCGGGACCCGTCTCAACCCCAGGCGAGACCTCGTCTCAAACCAATACCCTAAATACTACACTGTCCCTTCCCTTTGCACTGAGACAGAGAGAGAGAGAAACATAATGATAGAAAGACAAACCTTTTAAAAGTCCACATTCACAAGACTGCAAAAAAACCCCACTAAAGCTGTATTTACAGTCAGTTAAAAGTGACCGATTTTTTGTTACAAAACATGATAGTTATGAGTTACTATTGTTTCTATAGAGGATTATGTTGTGTTGAATACCATTTTAATGTTCAGGTTTACTCTGTGTGTGTGTGTGTGTGTGTGTATCACCCACAGTGAAGTTTATGAATGTAACTCTGAATTCTTCCAATACATCGTTGGGACGAGAGTCCTGGGGTCATAAAGTTGCTCCAGATACCCTCCCACTGACGAGGGTTGTCCTCCTTGCCGTTCTTCTCCTGGTAGCCATAGGTCGTCTCCAATTGTGAGGAACTCTGGTTCCCCTTCCTCCTCGCTGGAGTGGTGTCTTTCTCTGGCCAGGTCAGCTGCAACTCCTTCTGCCGGGGGCTATGGATAGTTGCTCTGTGTGAAGGGCTCTGTCTCTCCTTCTGTTTCAGGGTGGAGCTGGTCTCTGGACTCTGAATGTGTGGCACTCGCTGCCCCCCTTTGTTGCCTTTGCCCCTGGTTCTCTGGGACTTCTGTGCCTTCCCCCTCACTGTTGCTTTCGTCCCGGTTCATCTGGATCACCACCTGCTGACACAGACTGGGAGAGAGAACACAAGGCACCCCAGTCTTGTCAGACCTAGGGCGTACAGCAGGAACCAGCATCCCCCTCAAGGCTGCAGTCCGATCATTGTCTGCTGCCCCTGGGATCCACCACGACCATCGTCCTCGCTGCCTCTTGCTTGGCGTCCTGGCTCCCTGCCATCTTGTCCTCATCTTGTCGCCTTCTGGTCTCTGTGCCCTGAAACATGAATTAAGGTGATACCACATATTTGAACCTTCAACTCTTACCGCTCTGGGAGTAGCTTAGCCACTTTGTATGTGGCAAGCTACTAGGTCCAGGCAGGATCGTTTGCACACCTTTTTAGGTATACGTGTCGCCTGGCCAGATTGGCCTCCTCTCCCTTCTGGACACTCCTCCCCACCGGTTTTCTCGCTTCTGCTCTTTGAAAATAGTTTTATGAACATGAGAAAGTTGTCTGACATACTCTTGGATTTCTTGGTTCAGCATTTCGAGACTTGGGCCTCACCCGTCTCTGATCATAGGGGCTGGCATTGCCCTTCTCATGAGGTGTTAAATGGGTGGAGCGGTTTTTCTCCCTCCGCATTTTCATCAGGGCTATGGGCAGGGCATCCATCCAGTTCATGCCTGTCCTTTGGCAAATGTATTTAAATTTTGTTTTTCAATGATCCATTTGACCTTTCTACAATCCCCTGACTCATGGGGAGATAGACACATACATATCTTACGCTATGCGCATTTTTTGGGCTATTTTTTTCCACACTTTTGCCACAAATGCCTTCCCATTGTCACTGCTTATTGTTTCTGGGATGCCAAATCTGGGAATCACTTCCCTTGTGAGGAATCTAGTTACAGTTCCCTCATCTTGTCTCCTGCTCGGGCAAGCTTCCACCCACCTTGAGTAACGGCATATTATTACCAAGATGTATTGGAAGCCATTCACTTTCTTACACATGTCAATGTAATCCATTACTATGTTTGAATGGTCCATCTGGCAGTGGAATGTGGCCTAAAGGTCGTGGAGCTGTGCCCTTTCGTTCTTTTGTCCATGTGGCATACTGTACATACTGTACAATCCCTCAATACCCATGCTATCCTATCTTGTAGCCCTGGCGCCCAAAACCCAGCATTCAAAATTTGTTGCTTCACTAGATCAGATCATGCGCACGTTTAATTAGCTCATCAAAGAGTTTCAGTGGTACCACTGTTCAGCCATCATGGTTGTGCCAGATACCATCAGGACCTCTAGTTGCCCCTCTGTCCTTCCATAACTGCACTTCCCAGCTAGGGGTGGCAGCTTGCATAGGCTGTATTTCGTTGCGCATATACTCAGTGGCTATAATATGCACCTGTTCAGGGCCAACAGGGGGTACAATCCTCACTCGGACGGTCCTCTCGTCCTCCATTATGGCTTCTCTAGTGGGGCACTGTAAGGCTGCAGGGTAATTAGCAGGATTCCTTTCAGACATACGCCCTGTCCACTGCTCACAACAGTATGAGCGACACGTTGGGCATTTTCGTCTCTGACACAGACCACAATCGGGTGGCATAAGGTCATGTAGGTGTACATCAGGACAATGTGTACAGCACAGACACTCTTTCCCCTTATTTTTCTCCGGACATTGACTTGGGCACTTAATCATGCCACCTTGGTTGTATGCTATCTCATGTTGTCGTGAACATGGGAAGGGAGGCAATGAATACAAAATTGCCTCACTTGGTGTTACAGGATGATGCTCCGCTAGTCGAACAATAGCTTCATGATCTACCAACTGAAGGACGCCTTGAGTAGGGAGAGTGCGTTTCTTTGACCACTAAGTCTAAGTAATGGGCTAATATCACTGCTTGGCAAGGGTTAGGTATCAGGATATCGATTAGGCTGTCACCTTTAAATTCCTCAACTGCTTCAAGGAATGCAGCCACACTGATAATAGGATCATGGCCATTATTGCCACATCCTAACAGGGTCATAGTGATAAGTTGTGTTGCATTATCACTACAGTCTTCAAACACTTTTGGTATAGGTCTTGAAGCACACCTCACGGGGTGTTTGGCGCATCAATCACATACCAGGGCACTGTGGGAATGTGAACAATACGAGTACTCCAACTCATAGGGACCTATCACAAAAATCTCCCCAGGTTTTAAAGGGCCCCTTTGTTATCCTTGGTCACATTCCTTCTGGTATTGTTCCCCAGCAAGCTTTTTAATAGCTAGAGCCATTCCCCTGCCATTTATCAGTCAATCATCTGCTGGATTTACCAAAGTGGCCTTCAGTCCGGTGTGTATGCTTTGAGCTCACGGTCTAATACCCTGATGTCTTTAGCGGTTTCCCTTGTCAGTATGCCCCGTCTAATAGGTATATTTGTTCTGCAATCTTGGACCTTGGCCGATTTAGCATATTGAGGCCTTTCCTCCCTGAACTCTGATCCTTCCCCATGAGACTCTAAGTATTCTTCTAAGTATTCATCGTGGGGATATCGTGCCTCACACAAATTAGTTGCACACTCAGGGCAGTCTCTCTCATGCAAATTGCACATTCTATTGGCTCAGCGTGGTGTCGATGTTTTACATCGCCAAACCACATAGAGCACCATTTACACTCATGTCCCGTGGGAAACGGGCATGGTGCTGAACACTGAACTCGCAGGCCGTCTTTTCCCATGATGTGCCAATTGATAGTATGAGTCTGCACTGCTATCACGCCTATCACACATTTCCCAGGGTAACATAATCTTGCCCTTTGCTATGTGCCTTGCATTTGCAAATAGCTAATCTCCTGGGTAGCATCATTGCCTTTAGCAATTGTTGTATATTATGCAGATGCTGTATAGGACTGCCATCTGACTTCTTGTAGCCCCTCTGTTTCCATTGGGCCCCATGCACGTGACAAACATTGTGGGCATAAGCACTGTCTGTATGGATGGTTACATCCTTGCCTTCTCCTAATTGACATGCCTCTGTCAAAGCCTTAAATTCGGCTAACTGTGCTGAACATGGTTGTTCACATGGCTTGCACAAAATTGTTTCAAACTGAGGTGACTTCCACTGTATCCCACTATACCCTGCATGTGTCTTATTATCATAGTTATGGCTGGGTCCATCCACAAAGTAAATCACCCCTTCCTTTAATGGCTCACTTTCCAAGTCTTCCTAAGCTTAGAAAATGGCAGTGAGTCGGCTACACACTCGTGTGGCGCTCCATTGTACTCTGGAGGAACATAGTCTGCTGGGTTACCTGCCATGTCACACACCCTGATTGTTACATCTGGGCAATATGTGAGATTGTAATAGTGAAGCTGTCTCTGCGGGTAAGACAAAATTTTCCCTGTTCTGTCAATTGAACCACTGCGTGACTTGTGTAGATGACCACTGGCCATCCCACTGTAATTGCTGATGCCTTCACATATGCAGACTATACTGCCTCCAATCCCTGATAACAGGGAAGATAGCCTTGAGCAACGGTGTCTAACTTTGAGCAGTAGTATGCTATAGCCTGCTTTGCCTTCCTTTGCACTGACTTTGAGCTAGGATAGATGCCATATACGTGTCATGCTCTGGTTCTTGTCTTGTTGCAACATACACGTTAAACGGTCTGCTGTAGTCAGGTAGAGCTAAAGCTGGCGCTGCTGCATTTCTGTAAAAAAAAAGCTCTCCTCTTTTTGAAACGCACATCTGCTGCCATTCCTTCTGGGACAATAATCACTCTGAGTACTTCCAACAGGTACTCCAACAGGTACCATCTCACTGAGCCATTCTTCAGCCTTTTCTTTGTCTGGTGTTTTGTCAATCCTTATCAAGCAGTGGAATGGGCATCTTGGTTGTAAGCTGGTCCCGACTTTCAGTAGTGGGTACATTATTTTCTGTCTCTGGTAGGTCTGGATACAATATCTCTCCCGGTGCATATAGTGGGGTTTTCCTTTTCCTCATCTGCACAAGATGGCTCTAAACACTTTTCTAATTCTTCTGAGGCCATTGATTCTCTCACTGACTGCTTTTTTCCTTTCTCTTCTATGCCTGCCAGCTAGGCAAACGTCAATAATACTTCATGCTCCATCTCTCTTTTTGCCTGTCTCTTCTCTCCCGTTTCAGTCTTCCTGTAGATTTTATTTATTTTTTTGTCCTCCATTTGGCACAGGGTTGGCACTTCTAGCGTGCCTACTCCTGGCCATGGAGTGGCATCATTTTTTTTATCTCTCTACCCACTCTCTGCACACTCATACTACACACTTCTATCAGCTTTCTGCTTCCTGGGTTTGCTCTAATGACCTTCTCCATTGGCGTTAAATCATTTTATATATACATCCAATTTATGATCTATTCCCCCAGTTATCACTAGTCCCACAATAAAGACTATGCTTGCTAATATCCAACCAACTATTAGAGAGTGAAATATAAACTTTTGGAATGGATGCGCCATATAGATTCACTGCCTTATTTTACTCTCTATCCCTAGTCTTCTTGTTCAAATTTCCACCTTAGGTAATTCAGCACCCCCTCTAGAGGTTCTATATTTTATTTCAAAATCAGTTCCCTTCTTTACGCCTGTCACCTTTTTCATTTGTTTTTATTTTTAATCACTCATACTTAATTTATTTCCTTAACTTTTATTTCCTTTAATTTTATTATAATACTCTCTTCCTTTTTCCTTTCTTACTTTCCTCTAACCAGACTTCCTGCTTTATTAACAGTGGGCACATCTTTTAATCAGTTTTCTTTTATTAATTTTCTGTTGACTCGAGGAATACAGACAGTATAGCTCAGGTTACATTTCTTCTTCAATAATGCGTTGGAGGACCTGCTCTTTTCTTTCTGTGGTGAGTTCACTCCTCCTCTCCCTGTCTTCTTCTTTTTTTCTTCTTTTTCTGGGTTGCTCAGCTAAGACTTGTTTTCCCCTCTCTGTTAATTCCTTTATATCTCTGTTAATTGTTTCCTCAAGCACTTCTTCTATTTCTTCATTAGCCAGAATTCCCGTTATTCTATATATATATATATATATATATATATATATTTTTTTTTTTAATTCTTCTAACCTTGTCTCGACTATTCCTTCAAAGCACAGTGATTTCTTCTCTAGATCGTGCTCCTCATCTCCTTTTCTCTGTCACTCTCAATGTCACTTTCTACACTCATTATTCCTTAATGAGAGTGAGTTTTCCCCTCGTTCCACTGCTTCAGGCTCCTGCTCTCCTTCACTTTCTATTGGGGAAATATATCCTACTCCTTCTTGTTTAAACTATCACTATCCCAGCAGTTAATAGTTTCCTGTCTTTGTTCAATCTCTCCTCTGTCCTGCTCTTTTTCCTCCACAAGAGGACAGTCACGCCCTACTAATGGAGATCCCCACTCAGAGCTGAATGAAGCCCTGGTTGAGTTTAATAATTTTAAAATTTAATTTATTGATTTCTGACCACGTGGGTGACGTAGGACAATAATCTGGCTCACTATGCTCTCTATCAGGGTAGCGGGCAGAGTATCTGGCAGCCAGGTCTGTTCTGATTCTTGGGGTGTATAGGAGCAACAATCTTAAATTGTTGCTCCAATCCACTCAGTCACTCCTCAACACTTCATTCGCTGGCAACAGAAATCCTTCTTCAAATGCAAAGACTTGTGGGTGTGACTCAATTGTCTTCAAAGTGAAGGTTCTTCTAACTTGTGCTTTTAATGCAGAGGGTTGTCTCAAACTCATTTAACATACGGGCGTCCCCGTAGACAGACAAAGAAAAACATACAAACATTTGTTTAGGTTTTTTGCAATTTCCACACAGCGCATTACCACATCATTCATGACAAGCTTTCTAAATACATATTCCACTTTGCTTGCTTTACACAGTTTCACACCTGTTTTGCTCATGCACAGTCACACACAAATTTTTTTGCTCATGCACAACATTTTACTTATACATCGGGCGGGACCCCGTCTCCAACCCCAGGCGAGACCTCGTCTCAAACCAATACCCTAAATACTACACTGTCCCTTCCCTTTGCACTGAGACAGAGAGAGAAAGAGAAACATAATGATAGAAAGACAAACCTTTTTAAAAGTCCACATTCACAAGACTGCAAAAAAACCCCCACTAAAGCTGTATTTACAGTCAGTTAAAAGTGACCGATTTTTTGTTACAAAACATGATAGTTATGAGTTACTATTGTTTCTATAGAGGATTATGTTGTGTTGAATACCATTTTAATGTTCAGGTTTACTCTGTGTGTGTGTGTGTGTGTGTGTATCACCCACAGTGAAGTTTATGAATGTAACTCTGAATTCTTCCAATACATCGTTGGGACGAGGAGTCCTGGGGTCATAAAGTTGCTCCAGATACCCTCCACTGACGCAGGGTTGTCCTCCTTGCCGTTCTTCTCCTGGTAGCCATAGGTCGTCTCCAATTGTGAGGAACTCTGGTTCCCGTTCCTCCTCGCTGGAGTGGTGTCTTTCTCTGGCCGGGTCAGCGCCAACTCCTTCTGGCAGGGGCCACGGATAGTTGCTCTGTGTGAAGGGCTCTGGCTCTTCTTCCGTTTCAGGGTGGAGCTGGTCTCTGGACTCTGAAGGTGTGTTACTTGCTTCCCCCCTTTGCTGCCTCTGCCCCTGGTTCCCTGGGACATCTGGGCCTTCCCCCTCACTGTTGCTTTCGTCCCGGTTCATCTGGATCACCACCTGCTGACACAGACTGGGGAGAGAGAACACAAGGCACCCCAGGCATGTCAGCACTAGGGTGTACAGCAGGAACCGGCACCCCCCTCCGGACTGCAGTCCGATCCTTGTCTGCTGCCCCCTGGGATCCACCACCACCATCGTCCTCGCTGCCTCTTGCTTGGGGTCCTGGGTCCCTGCCATCTTGTCCTCATCTTGTCGCCTTCTGGTCTCTGTGCCCTGAAACAAGAATTAAGGTGATACCACATATTTGAACCTTCAACTCTTACCGCTCTGGGAGTAGCTTGCGCCACTTTGTATGTGGCGCAAGCTACTAGGGTCCAGGCAGGATCGTTTGCACACCTTTAGGTATACGTAATCGCCTGGCCAGATTGGCCTCCTCTCCCTTCTGGACACTCCTCCCCACCGGTTTTCTCGCCTTCTGCTCTTTGAAAATAGTTTTTATGAACATGAGAAAGTTGTCTAATATACTCTTGGATTTCTCTGTTCAGCGTTTGAGACTTGGGCCTCGCCCGTCTCTGATCATAGGGGCTGGCATTGCCCTTCCCGTGAGCATCTTATGAGGTGTTAAATGGGTGGAGTGTTTTTTCTCGCTCTGCATTTTCATCAGGGCTATGGGCAGGGCATCCATCCAGTTCATGCCTGTGCTTTGGCAAATGTTTTTATATTTTGTTTTTCAATGTTCCATTTGCCCTTTCTACCATCCCCTGACTCTGGGGGTGATAGACACATCCATATCTTACCCTTATGCGCATTTTTGGGCTATTTTCTTCCACACTCTTGCCACAAATGCCTTCCCATTGTCACTGCTTATTGTTTCTGGGATGCCAAATCTGGGAATCACTTCCCTTGTGAGGAATCTAGTTACAGTTCCCTCATCTTGTCTCCTGCTCGGGCAAGCTTCCACCCACCTCGAGTAATGGCATATTATTACCAAGATGTATTGGAAGCCATTCACTTTCTTACACATGTCAATGTAATCCATTACTATGTTTGAATGTTCCATCTGGCAGTGTAATGTGGACTAAAGGTCGTGGAGCTGTGCCCTTTCGTTCTTTGTCCATGTGGCATACTGTACATACTGTACAATCCCTCAATACCCATGCTATCCTATCTTGTAGCCCTGGCGCCCAAAACCCAGCATTCAAAATTTGTTGCTTCACTAGATCAGATCATGCACGTTTAATTTAGCTCATCAAAGAGTTTCAGTGGTACCACTGTTCAGCCATCATGGTTGTGCCAGATACCATCAGGACCTCTAGTTGCCCTCTGTCCTTCCATAACTGCACTTCCCAGCTAGGGGTGGCAGCGTGCATAGGCTGTATTTCGTTGTGCATATACTCAGTGGCTATAATATGCACCTGTTCAGGGCCAACAGGGGGTACAATCCTCACTCGGACGGTCCTCTCGTCCTCCATTATGGCTTCTCTAGTGGGGCACTGTAAGGCTGCAGGGTAATTAGCAGGATTCCTTTCAGACATACGCCCTGTCCACTGCTCACAACAGTATGAGCGACACGTTGGGCATTTTCGTCTCTGACACAGACCACAATCTGGTGGCATAAGGTCATGTAGGTGTACATCAGGACAATGTGTACAGCACAGACACTCTTTCCCCTTATTTTTCTCCGGACATTGACTTGGGCACTTAATCATGCCACCTTGGTTGTATGCTATCTCATGTTGTCGTGAACATGGGAAGGGAGGCAATGAATACAAAATTGCCTCACTTGGTGTTACAGGATGATGCTCCGCTAGTCGAAACAAATAGCTTCATGATCTACCAACTGAAGGACGCCTTGAGTAGGGAGAGGGTACGTTTCTTTGACCACTAAGTCTAAGTAATGGGCTAATATCACTGCTTGGCAAGGGTTAGGTATCAGGATATCGATTAGGCTGTCACCTTTAAATTCCTCAACTGCTTCAAGGAATGCAGCCACACTGATAATAGGATCATGGCCATTATTGACACATCCTCACAGGGTCATAGTGATAAGTTGTGTTGCATTATCACTACAGTCTTCAAACACTTTTTGGTATAGGTCTTGACGCACACCTCACGGGGTGTTTGGCGCATCAATCACATACCAGGGCACTGTGGGAATGTGAACAATACGAGAGTACTCCAACTCATAGGGACCTATCACAAAAATCTCCCCAGGTTTTAAAGGGCCCCCCTTTGTTATCCTTTCGTCACATTTCATCTGGTATTGTTTCCCAGCAAGCTTTCTAATAGCTAGAGCCATTCCCGTGCCATTTATCAGTCGATCATCTGCTGGATTTACCAAAGTGGCCTTCAGTCCAGGTGTGTATTCTTTGAAGTCTAATACCCTGATGTCTTTAGCGGTTTCCCTTGTCAGTATGCCCCGTCTGATAGGTATATTTGTTAATCTTGGACCTTGGCCGAATCAGCATATTGACGCCTTTCCTTCCCCACGAGACTCTAAGTATTCTTCTAAGTATTCATCGTGGGGATATCATGCCTCGCACAATTTAGTTGCACACTCAGGGCA
This sequence comes from Tenualosa thibaudeaui, assembly GCA_027481765.1. Lineage (NCBI taxonomy): Eukaryota > Metazoa > Chordata > Actinopteri > Clupeiformes > Clupeidae > Tenualosa > Tenualosa thibaudeaui. Next base: position 1,112,570 of record JAIFZK010000083.1, read on the forward strand.
GTCTCCTCTCATGCAAATTGCACATTCTATTGGCTCAGCGTGGTGTCGATGGTTTACATCATCAAACCACATAGAGTGGTACTTACACTCATGTCCCGTGGGAAACGGGCATGGTGCTGGACACTGAACTCGCAGGCCATCTTTTCCCATGATGTGCCAGTTGATAGTATAAGTCTGCATGGCTATCATGCCTATCACACATTTCCCAGGGTAACATAATCTTGCCCTTTGCTATGTGCATTGCATTTGCAAATAGCTAATCTCCTGGGTAGTATCTTTGCCGTTAGCAATTGTTGTATATGATGCAAATGCTGTATAGGACTGCCATCTGACTTCTTGTAGCCCCTCTGTTTCCATTGGGCTCCATGCACGTGACAAACATTGTGAGTATAAGCACTGTCGTATGGATGGTTACATACTTGCCTTCTCCTAATTGACATGCCGCTGTCAATGCCTTCAATTCGGCTAACTGTGCTGAACATGGTTGTTTGCATGGCTTGCTCAAAATTGTTTCAAACTGGGGTGCCTTCCACTTTATCACACTATACCCTGCATGTGTCTTATTATCATAGTTATGGCTGGCTCCATCCACAAAGTAAATCACTCCTTCCTTTAATGGCTCACTTTCCAAGTCTTCCCTAAGCTTAGAAAACACCAGTGAGTCGGCTACACACTCGTGTGGTGCTCCATCGTACTCTGGGGGAACATAGTCTGCTGGGTTGCCTGCCATGTCACACACCCTGATTGTTACATCCGGGCAATATGTGAGATTGTAATAGTGAAGCTGTCTCTGCTGGGTAAGACAAAACTTTCCCTGTTCTGTCAATTGAACCACTGCGTGACTTGTGTAGATGACCACTGGCCATCTCATTGTAATTGCTGATGCCTTCACATATGCAGAATATACTGCCTCCAATCCCTGATAACAGGGAAGATAGCCTTGAGCAACGGTGTCTAACTTTGAGCAGTAGTATGCTATAGCCTGCTTTGCCTTTCCTTTGCACTGACTTTGAGCTAGGATAGATGCCATATACGTGTCATGCTCTGGTTCTTGTCTTGTTGCAACATACACACGTTAAACGGTCTGCTGTAGTCAGGTAGAGCTAAAGCTGGCGCTTGCTGCATTTCTGTAAAAAAAAAAGCTCTCCTCTTTTTGAAACGCACACATCTGCTGCCATTCCTTCTGGGACAATAATCACTCTGAGTACTTCCAACAGGTACTCCAACAGGTACCATCTCACTGAGCCTTTCTTCTTCATTTTCTTTGTTTTGTGTTTTGTCTAATCTTATCATGGAGTGGTATGGTGATCTTGGTTGTTAGCTGGTCACGAATTTCTTTACTGGAATGATTTTTTTCTGTCTCGGGTAGGTCTGGATACAATATCTCTCCGGTGCATATAGTGGGGTTTTTCCTTTTCCTCATCTGCACAAGATGGCTCTAAACACTTTTCTAGTATTCTTCCACTGATTTTCTCACTGACTGCTTTTTTCTTTCTCTTCTATGCCTGCCAGATAGGCAAACTTCAATAATACTTCATGCTCCATCTCTCCTTTTGCCTGTCTCTTCTCTCCTGTTTCAGTCTTCCTGTAGTTTTTTTTTATATTTTTTTTTTTTTTTTTTTTCCTCCATTTGGCACAGGGTTGGCACTTCTAGCGTGCCTACTCCTGGCCATGGAGTAGCATCATCTTTTGATCTCTCTACCCATTTTCTGTACACTCATACTACACACTTCTTCTATCAGCTTTCTGCTTCCTGGGTTTGCTCTAATGACCTTCTCCATTGGCGTTAAATCATTTTATATATACATCCAATTTATGATCTATTCCCCAGTTATCACTAGTCCACACAATAAAGACTATGCTTGCTAATATCCAACCAACTATTAGAGAGTGAAATATAAACTTTTGGAATGGATGCGCCATATAGATTCACTGCCTTATTTTACTCTCTATCCCTAGTCTTCTTGTTCAAATTTCCACCTTAGGTAATTCAGCACCCCTCTAGAGGTTCTATATTTTATTTCAAAATCAGTTCCCTTCTTTACGTCTGTCACCTTTTTCATTTGTTTTTATTTTTAATCACTCATACTTAATTTATTTCCTTAAATTTTATTTCCTTTAATTTTATTATAATACTCTCTTCCTTTTTCCTTTCTTACTTTCCTCTAACCAGACTTCCTGCTTTATTAACAGTGGGCACATCTTTTAATCAGTTTTCTTTATTATTTTTCTGTTGACTCGAGGAATACAGACAGTATAGCTCAGGGTTACATTTCTTCTTCAATAATGCGTTGGAGGACCTGCTCTTTTCTTTCTGTGGTGAGTTCACTCCTCCTCTCCCTGTCTTCTTCTTTTTTCTTCTTTTTCTGGGTTGCTCAGCTAAGACTTGTTTTCCCTCTCTGTTAATTCCTTTATATCTCTGTTAATTGTTTCCTCAAGCACTTCTTCTATTTCTTCATTAGCCAGAATTCCTTTTATTTATCTATCTATATATATATATATATATATATTTTATTTTTTTTAATTCTTCTAACCTTGTCTCCACTGTTCCTTCAAAGCACCCTAATTTCTTCTCTAGATCATGCTCCTCATCTCCCTTTTCTCTCTGTCACTCTCAATGTCACTTTCTACACTCTCAGGCTTATTCCTTAATGAGAGTGAGTTTTCCCCTCGCTCCACTGCTTCAGGCTCCTGCTCTCCTTCACTTTCTATTGGGGAAATATATCCTACTCCTTCTTGTTTAAACTATCACTATCCCAGCAGTTAATAGTTTCCTGTCTTTGTTCAATCTCTCCTCTGTCCTGCTCTTTTTCCTCCACAAGAGGACAGTCACGCCCTACTAATGGAGATCCCCACTCAGAGCTGAATGAAGCCCTGGTTGAGTTTAATAATTTTAAAATTTAATTTATTGATTTCTGACCACGTGGGTGACGTAGGACAATAATCTGGCTCACTATGCTCTCTATCAGGGTAGCGGGCAGAGTATCTGGCAGCCAGGTCTGTTCTGATTCTTGGGGTGTATAGGAGCAACAATCTTAAATTGTTGCTCCAATCCACTCAGTCACTCCTCAACACTTCATTCGCTGGCAACAGAAATCCTTCTTCAAATGCAAAGACTTGTGGGTGTGACTCAATTGTCTTCAAAGTGAAGGTTCTTCTAACTTGTGCTTTTAATGCAGAGGGTTGTCTCAAACTCATTTAACATACGGCGTCCCGTCAGACAGACAAAGAAAACATACAAACATTTGTTTACGTTTTTGCAATTTCCACACAGCGCATTACCACATCATTCATGACAAGCTTTCTAAATACATTTTCCACTTTGCTTGCTTTACACAGTTACACACATGTTTTGCTCATGCACAGTCACACACAAATTTTTTTGCTCATGCACAACATTTTACTTATACATCGGGCGGGACCCCGTCTCCAACCCCAGGCGAGACCTCGTCTCAAACCAATACCCTAAATACTACACTGTCCCTTCCCTTTGCACTGAGACAGAGAGAGAAAGAGAAACATAATGATAGAAAGACAAACCTTTTTAAAAGTCCACATTCACAAGACTGCAAAAAAACCCCACTAAAGCTGTATTTACAGTCAGTTAAAAGTGACCGATTTTTTGTTACAAAAAATGATAGTTATGACTTACTATTGTTTCTATAGAGGATTATGTTTTGTTGAATAACATTTTAATGTTCAGGTTTACTCTGTTTGTGTGTGTGTGTGTGTGTATCACCCACAGAGAAGTTTATGAATGTAACTCTGAATTCTTCCAATACATCGTTGGGACGAGGAGTCCTGGGGTCATAAAGTTGCTCCAGATACCCTCCACTGACGCAGGGTTGTCCTCCTTGCCGTTCTTCTCCTGGTAGCCATAGGTCGTCTCCAATTGTGAGGAACTCTGGTTCCCGTTCCACCTCGCTGGAGTGGTGTCTTTCTCTGGCTGGGTCAGCGCCAACTCCTTCTGGCGGGGGCCACGGATAGTTGCTCTGTGTGAAGGGCTCTGGCTCTTCTTCCGTTTCAGGGTGGAGCTGGTCTCTGGACTCTGAAGGTGTGTTACTTGCTTCCCCCCTTTGCTGCCTCTGCCCCTGGTTCCCTGGGACATCTGGGCCTTCCCCCTCACTGTTGCTTTTGTCCCGGTTCATCTGGATCACCACCTGCTGACACAGACTGGGAGAGAGAACACAAGGCACCGGCATGTCAGCACTAGGGTGTACAGCAGGAATCGGCACCCCCCTCCGGGCTGCAGTCCGATCCTCGTCTGCTGTCCCTTGGGGTCCACCACCACCATCGCCCTCGCTGCTTGGAGTCTTGCTTGGGGTCCTGGGTCCCTGTCATCCTGTCCTCATTCGCCTTCTGGTCTCTGTGCCCTGAAACAAGAATTAAGGTGATACCACATATTTGAACCTTCAACTCTTACCGCTTGGGAGTAGCTTGCGCCACTTTGTATGTGGCGCAGCTACTAGGGTCCAGGCAGGATCGCTTGCACACCTTTAGGTATACGTAATCGCCTGGCCAGATTGGCCTCCTCTCCCTTCTGGACACTCCTCCCCCACCGGTTTTCTCTCGCCTTCTGCTCTTTGAAAATAGTTTTATGAACATGAGAAAGTTGTCTAATATACTCTTGGATTTCTCTGTTCAGCGTTTCGAGACTTGGGCCTCGCCCGTCTCTGATCATAGGGGCTGGCATTGCCCTTCCGTGAGCATCTCATGAGATGTTAAATGGGTGGAGTGTTTTTCTCGCTCTGCATTTTCATCAGGGCTATGGGCAGGGCATCCATCCAGTTCATGCCTGTGCTTTGGCAAATGTTTTTATATTTTGTTTTTCAATGTTCAATTTGCCCTTTCTACCATCCCCTGACTCTGGGGGTGATAGACACATCCATATCTTACGCTTATGCGCATTTTTGGGGCTATTTTCTTCCACACTCTTGCCACAAATGCCTTCCCATTGTCACTGCTTATTGTTTCTGGGATGCCAAATCTGGGAATCACTTCCTTGTGAGGAATCTAGTTACAGTTCCTCATCTTGTCTCCTGCTCGGGCAAGCTTCCACCCACCTTGAGTAACGGCATATTATTACCAAGATGTATTGGAAGCCATTCACTTTCTTACACATGTCAATGTAATCCATTACTATGTTTGAATGGTCCATCTGGCAGTGGAATGTGGCCTAAAGGTCGTGGAGCTGTGCCCTTTCGTTCTTTTGTCCATGTGGCATACTGTACATACTGTACAATCCCTCAATACCCATGCTATCCTATCTTGTAGCCCTGGCGCCCAAAACCCAGCATTCAAAATTTGTTGCTTCACTAGATCAGATCATGCGCACGTTTAATTAGCTCATCAAAGAGTTTCAGTGGTACCACTGTTCAGCCATCATGGTTGTGCCAGATACCATCAGGACCTCTAGTTGCCCCTCTGTCCTTCCATAACTGCACTTCCCAGCTAGGGGTGGCAGCTTGCATAGGCTGTATTTCGTTGCGCATATACTCAGTGGCTATAATATGCACCTGTTCAGGGCCAACAGGGGTACAATCCTCACTGGACGGTCCTCTCGTCCTCCATTATGGCTTCTCTAGTAGGGCACTGTAAGGCTGCAGGGTAATTAGCAGGATTCCTTTCATACATCCGCCCTGTCCACTGCTCACAACAGTATGAGCGACACGTTGGGCATTTTCGTCTCTGACACAGACCACAATCGGGTGGCATAAGGTCATGTAGGTGTACATCAGGACAATGTGTACAGCACAGACACTCTTTCCCCTTATTTTTCTCCGGACATTGACTTGGGCACTTAATCATGCCACCTTGGTTGTATGCTATCTCATGTTGTCGTGAACATGGGAAGGGAGGCAATGAATACAAAATTGCCTCACTTGGTGTTACAGGATGATGCTCCGCTAGTCGAACAATAGCTTCATGATCTACCAACTGAAGGACGCCTTGAGTAGGGAGAGGGTACGTTTCTTTGACCACTAAGTCTAAGTAATGGGCTAATATCACTGCTTGGCAAGGGTTAGGTATCAGGATATCGATTAGGCTGTCACCTTTAAATTCCTCAACTGCTTCAAGGAATGCAGCCACACTGATAATAGGATCATGGCCATTATTGCCACATCCTAACAGGGTCATAGTGATAAGTTGTGTTGCATTATCACTACAGTCTTCAAACACTTTTTGGTATAGGTCTTGAAGCACACCTCACGGGGTGTTTGGCGCATCAATCACATACCAGGGCACTGTGGGAATGTGAACAATACGAGAGTACTCCAACTCATAGGGACCTATCACAAAAATCTCCCCAGGTTTTAAAGGGCCCCCCTTTGTTATCCTTTCGTCACATTCCTTCTGGTATTGTTCCCCAGCAAGCTTTTTAATAGCTAGAGCCATTCCCCTGCCATTTATCAGTCAATCATCTGCTGGATTTACCAAAGTGGCCTTCAGTCCGGTGTGTATGCTTTGAGCTCACGGTCTAATACCCTGATGTCTTTAGCGGTTTCCCTTGTCAGTATGCCCCGTCTAATAGGTATATTTGTTCTGCAATCTTGGACCTTGGCCGATTTAGCATATTGAGGCCTTTCCTCCCTGAACTCTGATCCTTCCCCATGAGACTCTAAGTATTCTTCTAAGTATTCATCGTGGGGATATCGTGCCTCACACAATTTAGTTGCACACTCAGGGCAGTCTCCTCTCATGCAAATTGCACATTCTATTGGCTCAGCGTGGTGTCGATGTTTTACATCGTCAAACCACATAGAGCACCATTTACACTCATGTCCCGTGGGAAACGGGCATGGTGCTGGACACTGAACTCGCAGGCCGTCTTTTCCCATGATGTGCCAATTGATAGTATGAGTCTGCACTGCTATCACGCCTATCACACATTTCCCAGGGTAACATAATCTTGCCCTTTGCTATGTGCCTTGCATTTGCAAATAGCTAATCTCCTGGGTAGCATCATTGCCTTTAGCAATTGTTGTATATTATGCAGATGCTGTATAGGACTGCCATCTGACTTCTTGTAGCCCCTCTGTTTCCATTGGGCCCCATGCACGTGACAAACATTGTGGGCATAAGCACTGTCTGTATGGATGGTTACATCCTTGCCTTCTCCTAATTGACATGCCTCTGTCAAAGCCTTAAATTCAGCTAACTGTGCTGAACATGGTTGTTCGCATGGCTTGCTCAAAATTGTTTCAAACTGAGGTGCCTTCCACTTTATCACACTATACCCTGCATGTGTCTTATTATCATAGTTATGGCTGGGTCCATCCACAAAGTAAATCACCCCTTCCTTTAATGGCTCACTTTCCAAGTCTTCCCTAAGCTTAGAAAATGGCAGTGAGTTGGCTACACACTCGTGTGGCGCTCCATCGTACTCTGGAGGAACATAGTCTGCTGGGTTACCTGCCATGTCACACACCCTGATTGTTACATCTGGGCAATATGTGAGATTGTAATAGTGAAGCTGTCTCTGCGGGGTAAGACAAAATTTTCCCTGTTCTGTCAATTGAACCACTGCGTGACTTGTGTAGATGACCACTGGCCATCCCACTGTAATTGCTGATGCCTTCACATATGCAGAATATACTGCCTCCAATCCCTGATAACAGGGAAGATAGCCTTGAGCAACGGTGTCTAACTTTGAGCAGTAGTATGCTATAGCCTGCTTTGCCTTTCCTTTGCACTGACTTTGAGCTAGGATAGATGCCATATACGTGTCATGCTCTGGTTCTTGTCTTGTTGCAACATACACGTTAAACGGTCTGCTGTAGTCAGGTAGAGCTAAAGCTGGCGCTTGCTGCATTTCTGTAAAAAAAAAAAGCTCTCCTCTTTTGAAGCGCACATCTGCTGCCATTCCTTCTGGGACAATAATCACTCTGAGTACTTCCAACAGGTACTCCAACAGGTACCATCTCACTGAGCCATTCTTCTGCCTTTTCTTTGTCTGGTGTTTTGTCAAACCTTATCAAGCAGTGGAATGGGCATCTTGGTTGTAAGCTGGTCCCGACTTTCAGTACTGGAAACATAATTTTCTGTCTCGGGTAGGTCTGGATACAATTTCTCTCCCGGTGCATATAGTGGGGGTTTTTCCTTTTCCTCATCTGCACAAGATGGCTCTAAACACTTTTCTAATTCTTCCACTGATTTTCTCATTGACTGCTTTTTTCCTTTCTCTTCTATGCCTGCCAGCTAGGCAAACTTCAATAATACTTCATGCTCCGTCTCTCCCGTTTCTCTCCCTTCTCTCCCGTTTCAGTCTTACTGTACTGTTTTTATTTTATTTTTTTTTTCCTCCATTTGGCACAGGGTTGGCACTTCTAGCGTGCCTAGTCCTGGCCATGGAGTGGCATCATCTTTTGATCTCTCTACCCATTTTCTGTACACTCATACTACACACTTCTATCAGCTTTCTGCTTCCTGGGTTTGCTCTAATGACCTTCTCCATTGGCGTTAAATCATTTTATATATACATCCAATTTATGATCTATTCCCCCAGTTATCACTAGTCCCACAATAAAGACTATGCTTGCTAATATCCAACCAACTATTAGAGAGTGAAATATAAACTTTTGGAATGGATGCGCCATATAGATTCACTGCCTTATTTTACTCTCTATCCCTAGTCTTCTTGTTCAAATTTCCACCTTAGGTAATTCAGCACCCCTCTAGAGGTTCTATATTTTATTTCAAAATCAGTTCCCTTCTCTACGTCTGTCACCTTTTTCATTTGTTTTTTTATTTTTTAATCACTCATACTTAATTTATTTCCTTAAATTTTATTTCCTTTAATTTTATTATAATACTCTCTTCCTTTTTCCTTTCTTACTTTCCTCTAACCAGACTTCCTGCTTTATTAACAGTGGGCACATCTTTTAATCAGTTTTCTTTTATTATTTTTCTGTTGACTCGAGGAATACAGACAGTATAGCTCAGGGTTACATTTCTTCTTCAATAATGCGTTGGAGGACCTGCTCTTTTCTTTCTGTGGTGAGTTCACTCCTCCTCTCCCTGTCTTCTTCTTTTTTTTCTTCTTTTTCTGGGTTGCTCAGCTAAGACTTGTTTTCCCCTCTCTGTTAATTCCTTTATATCTCTGTTAATTGTTTCCTCAAGCACTTCTTCTATTTCTTCATTAGCCAGAATTCCTTTATTCTATATATATATATATATATATATATATATATTTTTTTTTTTAAATTCTTCTAACCTTGTCTCCACTATTCCTTCAAAGCACACTAATTTCTTCTCTAGATCATGCTCCTCATCTCCCTTTTCTCTGTCACTCTCAATGTCACTTTCTACACTCATTATTCCTTAATGAGAGTGAGTTTTCCCCTCGTTCCACTGCTTCAGGCTCCTGCTCTCCTTCACTTTCTATTGGGGAAATATATCCTACTCCTTCTTGTTTAAACTATCACTATCCCAGCAGTTAATAGTTTCCTGTCTTTGTTCAATCTCTCCTCTGTCCTGCTCTTTTTCCTCCACAAGAGGACAGTCACGCCCTACTAATGGAGATCCCCACTCAGAGCTGAATGAAGCCCTGGTTGAGTTTAATAATTTTAAAATTTAATTTATTGATTTCTGACCACGTGGGTGACGTAGGACAATAATCTGGCTCACTATGCTCTCTATCAGGGTAGCGGGCAGAGTATCTGGCAGCCAGGTCTGTTCTGATTCTTGGGGTGGTATAGGAGCAACAATCTTAAATTGTTGCTCCAATCCACTCAGTCACTCCTCAACACTTCATTCGCTGGCAACAGAAATCCTTCTTCAAATGCAAAGACTTGTGGGTGTGACTCAATTGTCTTCAAAGTGAAGGTTCTTCTAACTTGTGCTTTTAATGCAGAGGGTTGTCTCAAACTCATTTAACATACGGGCGTCCCCGTAGACAGACAAAGAAAAACATACAAACATTTGTTTAGGTTTTTTGCAATTTCCACACAGCGCATTACCACATCATTCATGACAAGCTTTCTAAATACATTTTCCACTTTGCTTGCTTTACACAGTTACACACATGTTTTGCTCATGCACAGTCACACACAAATTTTTTTGCTCATGCACAACATTTTACTTATACATCGGGCGGGACCCCGTCTCCAACCCCAGGCGAGACCTCGTCTCAAACCAATACCCTAAATACTACACTGGCGAGACCTCGTCTGCACTGAGACAGAGAGAGAAAGAGAAACATAATGATAGAAAGACAAACCTTTTTAAAAGTCCACATGCACAAGACTGCAAAAAAACCCCCACTAAAGCTGTATTTACAGTCAGTTAAAAGTGACCGATTTTTTGTTACAAAACATGATAGTTATGAGTTACTATTGTTTCTATAGAGGATTATGTTGTGTTGAATACCATTTTAATGTTCAGGTTTACTCTGTGTGTGTGTGTGTGTGTGTATCACCCACCGTGAAGTTTATGAATGTAACTCTGAATTCTTCCAATACATCGTTGGGACGAGGAGTCCTGGGGTCATAAAGTTGCTCCAGATACCCTCCACTGACGCAGGGTTGTCCTCCTTGCCGTTCTTCTCCTGGTAGCCATAGGTCGCTCTCCAATTGTGAGGAACTCTGGTTCCCGCTCTCCTCGCTGGAGTGGTGTCTTTCTCTGGCCGGGTCAGCGCTAACTCCTTCTGGCAGGGGCCACGGATAGTTGCTCTGTGTGAAGGGCTCTGGCTCTTCTTCCGCTTTCAGGGTGGAGCTGGTCTCTGGACTCTGAAGGTGTGTTACTTGCTTCCCCTTTGCTGCCTCTGCCCCTGGTTCCTGGGACATCTGGGCCTTCCCTCACTGTTGCTTTCGTCCCGGTTCATCTGGATCACCACCTGCTGACACAGACTGGGAGAGAGAACACAAGGCACCCCAGGCATGTCAGCACTAGGGTGTACAGCAGGAACCGGCACTCCCTCCGACTGCAGTCCGATCCTTGTCTGCTGCCCCTGGGATCCACCACCACCATCGCCCTCGCTGCCTCTTGCTTGGGGTCCTGGGTCCCTGTCATCCTGTCCTCATTCGCCTTCTGGTCTCTGTGCCCTGAAACAAGAATTAAGGTGATACCACATATTTGAACCTTCAACTCTTATCGCTTGGGAGTAGCTTGCGCCACTTTGTATGTGGCGCAGTCTACTAGGGTCCAGGCAGGATCGCTTGCACACCTTTAGGTATACGTAATCGCCTGGCCAGATTGGCCTCCTCTCCCTTCTGGACACTCCTCCCCACCGGTTTCTCGCCTTCTGCTCTTTGAAAATAGTTTTATGAACATGAGAAAGTTGTCTAATATACTCTTGGATTTCTCTGTTCAGCGTTTCAAGACTTGGGCCTCGCCCGTCTCTGATCATAGGGGCTGGCATTGCCCTTCCCGTGAGCATCTTATGAGGTGTTAAATGGGTGGAGTGTTTTTTCTCGCTCTGCATTTTCATCAGGGCTATGGGCAGGGCATCCATCCAGTTCATGCCTGTGCTTTGGCAAATGTTTTTATATTTTGTTTTTCAATGTTCCATTTGCCCTTTCTACCATCCCCTGACTCTGGGGGTGATAGACACATCCATATCTTACGCTTATGCGCATTTTTGGGGCTATTTTTTTCCACACTTTTGCCACAAATGCCTTCCCATTGTCACTGCTTATTGTTTCTGGGATGCCAAATCTGGGAATCACTTCCTTGTGAGGAATCTAGTTACAGTTCCCTCATCTTGTCTCCTGCTCGGGCAAGCTTCCACCCACCTTGAGTAACGGCATATTATTACCAAGATGTATTGGAAGCCATTCACTTTCTTACACATGTCAATGTAATCCATTACTATGTTTGAATGGTCCATCTGGCAGTGGAATGTGGCCTAAAGGTCGTGGAGCTGTGCCCTTTCGTTCTTTTGTCCATGTGGCATACTGTACATACTGTACAATCCCTCAATACCCATGCTATCCTATCTTGTAGCCCTGGCGCCAAAACCCAGCATTCAAAATTTGTTGCTTCACTAGATCAGATCATGCGCACGTTTAATTAGCTCATCAAAGAGTTTCAGTGGTACCACTGTTCAGCCATCATGGTTGTGCCAGATACCATCAGGACCTCTAGGTGCCCCTCTGTCCTTCCATAACTGCACTTCCCAGCTAGGGGTGGCAGCTTGCATAGGCTGTATTTCTTGCGCATATACTCAGTGGCTATAATATGCACCTGTTCAGGGCCAACAGGGGTACAATCCTCACTAACAGGGGTACAATCCTCACTTTCGGTCCACTCTCGTCCTCCAGGGTATTAGCAGCTTCTCTAGTCAGACATACTGTAAGGCTGCAGTCACAACAGTATTCCTTCAGACATACGCCCTGTCCACTGCTCACAACAGTATGAGCGACACGTTGGGCATTTGTACATCAGTCTCTGACACAGACCACAATCGGGTGGCATAAGGTCATGTAGGTGTACATCAGGACAATGTGTACAGCACAGACACTCTTTCCCCTTATTTTCTCCGGACATTGACTTGGGCACTTAATCATGCCACCTTGGTTGTATGCTATCTCATGTTGTCGTGAACATGAAGGGCGCCTTGAAGGAGGCAATGAATACAAAATTGCCTCACTTGGTGTTACAGGATGATGCTCCGCTAGTCGAACAATA
>JAIFZK010000041.1:0-2500 GCA_027481765.1 Tenualosa thibaudeaui
TATGTATGAGTGTGTGTGCAAGTATGTGAGTGTGTGTGTGCCTATGTGAATGAGAGTGTGTGTATGTATGAGTGTGTGTGCGAGTATGAGTGAGAGTGTGTGTGTGTGTGAATGAGAGTGTGTGTATGTATAAGTGTGCATGCGAGTATGTGTGTGTGTGTGAATGAGAGTGTGTGTATGTAGGAGTGTGTGTGCGAGTATATGAATGTGTGTGTGTGTGTGTATATGTGTGAGTGTGAGCGTGTGTGTGTGTGTGTGTGTGTGTGTGTGTGTGTGTGTGTGTGTGTGTGTGTGTGTGTGAGCGTGTGTGTGTGTGTGTGTGTGTGTGTGTGTGTGTGTGTGTGTGTGTGTGTGTGTGTGTGTGTGTGTGTGTGTGTGTGTGTGTGTGTGTGTGTGTGTGTGTGTGTGTGTGTGTGTGTGTGTGTGTGTGTGTGTGTGAGCGTGTGTGTGTGTGTGAGAGCGTGTGTGTGTGTGTGTGTGTGTGTGTGTGTGTGTGTGTGTGAGCGTGTGTGTGTGAGCGTGTGTTGTAAAGTAGAATGTCGAGAGGTCTTGGAGTGATGGCACATGAGTACCGCAGGAGGCAGAGATTGTGTTTTTGCCACCAGTGAAAAACAGTGAGCCAGTGACAAAACAAAAAGAGAATCTACCAAAACAAAAATATAGAAAAATATATCTATTTACAATATTTACAATATTTACAAAAACAAACAGGCTATGAGAAGCCAAAACAATACAAAAACAATTAGCCAAAGGCTCACAATGGAAAAGTTCGGGTTTCACAAAACACACACTACTCACACGTCTGAGGATTATCGAGCACATAGACACACGTCTGTTCACAAGGAAGCTCCCCAACAAGTGAGAAACATCCCCATTATAAGGGGTACCTGCGCGCACCCTGCAGGTGGACCATTCCACTGACAGCGTCAGCAACAGGGGTGTCTCAGGTATACAGACATAAACTCCTAATTGCAACATTTAAAATGGTACCATTCACACACAAATAATATCAGGCCTTTCACAAAACAACAACAAACATGCCTATGCACACTGATCACTCTTTTACACACTCAGACAGTTAATTAATTTTACGAGGGTGCAACCAAGCCCGCTCGCGAACGTGACTGAGAATATATTCTCCTCAGAACAGAGGCGCCCTCTTTTAGATGAACGCGGAAGCGCTGCCACTACGGTAAGATGAGTTTTGACAATCCTAGATAAACATTGGCTGAAGCTCTGGCACCTGCAAGAAACAAGCGACATCGCAGAGGCAATACAAAGCTTTGTAATGACGATTTTTAAAATAAACCAGACATGTGTAAGTGAAACGAAGTTGTGTGATGTGATTTGTGCGTGCGTGGAAATGTTTGTACTGGTGGAATGTGTGTGTGTGTGAGTGTGTGAGCACGCGTGTGTGTGTGTGTGTGTGTGTGTGTGTGTGTGGAAATGTGTGTACTGGTGGAATGTTTGTTGCGGTTAACAATGTGTGCACCCATGTTTAGCCACAGACAAATCAACACTGAATACAACAAATCCACACGCAGTGATTTAAGGCAACTCACATACAGACAAACGAGGGAAAGGAAAGTTTGAATGAGGACATGATGATGCGCTCACCCTGCACAGCATTACAGCGTGTGTGAGCGTGTGTGTGTGTTTGTGTGTGTGTGTGTGAGCGTGTGTGTGTGTGTGTGTGTGCATGTGTGAGCGTGTGTGTGTGTGTGTGTGTGAGCGTGTGTGTGTGTGTGTGTGTGCGCGTGTGTGAGCATGTGTGTGTGTGTGTGTGTGTGTGTGTGTGTGTGTACCTCCCAACAGCAGTAGGACCATGAGATCAGACGCAGTCTTGAGCTGAGCCACATCCTCCTCACGCTCACTGCCCAGAGTCTGAGACACAACCTCCAGCAAACACTCCACCAACCCTGCTTCAACCAACTGCAGCTTTATCACATCTACATGGGGAGAGAGGGGCAGAGAGAGGGAGGGAGAGAGAGAGAGAGAGAGAGAGAGAGAGAGAGAGAGAGAGATTCAGCCATCTTAAGACTTCTTCACTCTTAATCACCTTTGTTTGAAGCTCACTTAAGAGCTTCCGCAGAAAAGAGAGAGAGAGAGAGACTTATTAATGAAAGGAAAGAGAGAGTGGGGGAGAGAGAGAGAAAGAGACATTTTTGGGAAAGGAGAGGGAGAGTCATCTAGTCTTTCATCACGAAACACACACACAGTATACACACAAACACACACGCAGTATACACACACACACACAAACACACACGCAGTATACACACACACACACAAACACACACGCAGTATACACACAAACACACACGCAGTATACATACACACACAAACACACACACAGTATACACACAAACACACACGCAGTATACACACAAACACACACGCAGTATACATACACACACAAACACACACACAGTATACACACAAACACACACGCAGTATACACACACACACACAAACACACACGCAGTATACACACAAACAC
>JAIFZK010000041.1:17500-32500 GCA_027481765.1 Tenualosa thibaudeaui
GCTGTAACTGACGGCCACAAATCAAACTAGTTGTCCAATGCTGTGACTGACGGCAACAAATCAAACTAGTTGTCCAACGCTGTGACTGACGGCAACAAATCAAACTAGTTGTCCAACGCTGTAACTGACGGCCACAAAACTAACTAGTTGTTCAACGCTGTAACTGACGGCCACAAATCAAACTAGTTGTCCAATGCTGTAACTGACGGCCACAAAACTAACTAGTTGTTCAACGCTGTAACTGACGGCCACAAAACTAACTAGTTGTCCAACGCTGTAACTGACGGCCACAAATCAAACTATTTGTCCAGTGCTGTGACTGACGGCCACAAATCAAACTAGTTGTCCAACGCTGTAACTGACGGCAACAAATCAAACTAGTTGTCCAACGCTGTAACTGACGGCCACAAAACTAACTAGTTGTCCAACGCTGTAACTGACGGCCACAAAACTAACTAGTTGTTCAACGCTGTAACTGACGGCCACAAATCAAACTAGTTGTCCAATGCTGTGACTGACGGCAACAAATCAAACTAGTTGTCCAACGCTGTAACTGACGGCCACAAAACTAACTAGTTGTTCAACGCTGTAACTGACGGCCACAAAACTAACTAGTTGTCCAACGCTGTAACTGACGGCCACAAATCAAACTATTTGTCCAGTGCTGTGACTGACGGCCACAAATCAAACTAGTTGTCCAACGCTGTAACTGACGGCCACAAAACTAACTAGTTGTCCAACGCTGTAACTGACGGCCACAAAACGAACTAGTTGTCCAACGCTGTAACTGACGGCCACAAAACGAACTAGTTGTCCAACGCTGTAACTGACGGCCACAAATCAAATGCACGTAGCTTGCACAGAATGTTAGCATCGATTAGCCAACAACACAACACTGTGACGTACGCGGCTCTGAATTTGGTCTGAGCTTTCTGACACCTGTAATTGTTTGGTGGAAACAGAACCAGTGCAGAACCAGTTCTAGATTGGGCTTTGGCACGGCACCAGCACTGCTGCCATGGAAACAAGCTATCTGTGTCTCTCCATCTCTCCCTCCATCTCTCTCTCCTCCTTTCTCTTTCCTTCCTCTCTCCATCTCTCACCATCTCTCTCTCTTCCTCCTCTCTCTTTCCTTCCTCTCTCCATCTCTCTCTCTTCCTCCTCTCTCTTTCCTTCCTCTCTCAATCTCTCTCCTTATCTCTCTCTCGTCTCTCCTTTCTCTTTTTTCTTTCTCTCTCCATCTCTCCTCTCTCTTTCTTTCCTCTCTCAATCTCTCTCCTTCTCTCTCATCTCTCTCTCAATCTCTTTCCTCCTCTGTCTCTTTTGCTCTCTCTCTCTGTTTCTCCAAACTGGTTTATCTTACTAACAGAGACCACCATACACACACACACACACACATAAACACACACAAACTGCTTAACACTTAGAAAGCATAGAGGAGTCCAGACATACACACACACACACAGAAATGCCCATAGAATGTGCAATAGCCAGCTATCACAGACATAGCCTCACAATACACAGGCAACACCCTCTGTGCAAGACACACACACACACGCATGCACACACACACACGCATGCACACACACACACGCACGCATGCACATACATGCATATACGCACACACATGCATACACACACAGGTCAGGCATCTCAATGAGTCATGCATCTGAAGGTGAAGCAGGGCTAGGTGATGAAACACACACACACACACACACACACACTGATGAAGGTGAAATACACTCCTGACTCCTGAATCTTGTAGAACTGCCATCTCTCACCATAAATGTGCTCGAAGCCAAGGACAAACCAGGACTCACACAATGTGTGTGTGTGTGTGTGTGTGTGTGTGTGTGTGTTATTTAAGAATCTCAGAGGCATTTCTCTGAAGTGAGACACACTCCCACCCACAGCCACCAGTATTAGGGGGTTGGACTCAATTAGTAGCATTAGGAGTTAAATGACTCCAGTACTCTCCAGGAGTGAAGGGTGTGTGTGTGTGTGTGTGTGTGTGTGTGTATGGACATGTGAGCGTATGGTGTGCGGTGTGTATGTGGCAGTTCTTCCTGAGGTTGAGCTCTTCCTGGGGTGAAAGGTCACATGGACAGGAAGCCATACAGAGGAAACACTGAAACTAGCTCACTGCCCAGCTCAGTCTGCCCAACATACACTCAAGTCAGAGTGTGTGTGTGTGTGTGTGCGTGAGAGAGCTTTCTCGGTCATGGCCACCTCTGTGTGCTGACTGAGGAGCTCCGACACATTCCGGAACATTCTACAGTGTCTGTCTGAGTCCAGAATCCTCCTGGCCAGTGCATTCCACATACCCATCCTCTAGCCAATGACTAATGGCACTAACACACACACACACACGCACGCACGCATACACTCACACACACGCGCGCGCATGCATACACTCGCGCGCACACACACACACACACACATGCACACAGCTGTGGAATCTCAAGTGGTAAAGTCACCACATTCCACAAATGCCTCCTCCTCTCCTCCATCCTCCTCTCTTCTCTTTCCTCCATCCTCCTAACCTCTCCTCCTCTCATCTCCCCCTCTGTCCTCTCCTCCTCTGTCCTCTCCTCCTCTCATCTCCCCCTCTGTCCTCTCCTCCTCTCATCTCCCCCTCTGTCCTCTCCTCCCTTCTCTTCTCCTCTCTTCTCCTCTGTTCTCCTCCTCCTCTCCTTTCCTCTCCTCTCTTCTCCTCTGTTCTCCTCCTCCTCTCCTTTCCTCTCCTCTCTTCTCCTCCTCCTCTCCTTTCCTCTCCTCTCTCTTCTGTCAGACTTCTCATCACTGCTGCCAAACATAAACTCTTATTCCTTCACTGACCAGCCTGAATCAGACTAGACCAGACTAAACTGGCCTAGACCACACTAAAACAGACTAATCCAGACTAGATCACACTAAAACAGACTAAACCACACTAGACCAGACAAGACCACACTAAGCCAGACTAAACTGGACTAGACCATACCAGACCAGATTGAACCAAACTAAACCAGAGACTGGAACCAAAGCTGTGAACTGTGTTTGTGAGTATGTCTGTGTATGTGTGTGTGTGGTCATACTCATGTTTGTGAGCGGTGTGATCAAATTCACTGATATGAGCAAACGTTAACAAATGGTCACAAACTGTCTTTTTTTGTGTGTGTATCTGTCAAATGTCATATTGTGTGTGTGTGTGTATGTATATATGTATCTATATATATATATGTGTGTGTGTGTGTGTGTGTGTGAGAGACTTACGGCTGTCGTAGCAGATGTTACCAAGGGCCCGACCCGTCTGCAGGAGGACCTCCTGCTCCTCAGAGTTTAAGAGCTGAACCAGTGGAGGGATCAGACCAGCCTCCACACACACACCACGCATAAACTCTAGAGAGAGAGAGATAGTCAGTCACACACACACACACCACGCATAAACTCTAGAGAGAGAGATAGTCAGTCACACACACACACCACGCATAAACTCTAGAGAGAGAGATAGTCAGTCACACACACACACACACACACACACCACGCATAAACTCTAGAGAGAGAGAGATAGTCAGTCACACAAACACACACACACACACACACCACGCATAAACTCTAGAGAGAGAGAGATAGTCAGTCACACACACACACACACACACACACACACACACACACACACACCACGCATAAACTCTAGACAGAGAGAGATAGTCAGTCACACACACACACACACCACGCATAAACTCTAGGGAGAGAGAGATAGTCAGTCACACACACACACACCACGCATAAACTCTAGAGAGAGAGAGATAGTGTCACACACACACACACCACTCAAACTCTAGAGAGAGAGAGATAGTCAGTCACACACACACACACACCACGCATAAACTCTAGAGAGAGAGAGATAGTCAGTCACACACACACACACAACGCATAAACTCTAGAGAGAGAGAGATAGTCAGTCACACACACACACACACACACCACGCATAAACTCTAGGGAGAGAGAGATAGTCACACACACACACACACCACGCATAAACTCTAGAGAGAGAGAGATAGTCAGTCACACACACACACACCACGCATTAACTCTAGAGAGAGAGAGATAGTCAGTCACACACACACACACCACGCATAAACTCTAGAGAGAGAGAGAGATAGTCAGTCACACACACACACACCACGCATAAACTCTAGAGAGAGAGAGAGATAGTCAGTCACACACACACACCACGCATAAACTCTAGATAGAGATAGTCAGTCACACGCATACGCACACACACACACACACACGAGACGCATAAACTCTACACACAGAATGGTTAACTCCATCCATGTTTAACATGTATCTGTTCTCTGAGTTCCCTGAATGATGACGGTGGAACATGTATCTGGGTTCTCTGAATGATGACAGTTGAACATGTATCTCGGTTCTCTGGGTTCTCTGAATGATGACGGTGGAACATGTATCTCGGTTCTCTGGGTTCTCTAAATGATGACGGTTGAACATGTATCTCGGCTCTCTGGGTTCTCTGAATGATGACGTTGGAACATGTATCTCGGTTCTCTGGGTTCTCTGAATGATGACGGTGGAACATGTATCTCGGTTCTCTGGGTTCTCTAAATGATGACGTTGAACATGTATCTCGGTTCTCTGAATGATGACGTTGGAACATGTATCTCGGCTCTCTGGGTTCTCTGAATGATGACGTTGGAACATGTATCTCGGTTCTCTGGGTTCTCTGAATGATGACGGTGGAACATGTATCTCGGTTCTCTGGGTTCTCTAAATGATGACGGTTGAACATATATCTCGGTTCTCTGGGTTCTCTGAATGATGATGTTGGAACATGTATCTCGGTTCTCTGGGTTCTCTGAATGATGACGGTTGAACATGTATCTCGGTTCTCTGAATGATGACGGTGGAACATGTATCTCGGTTCTCTGGGTTCTCTGAATGATGACGGTGGAACATGAATCTGTTCTCTGAGTTCCCTGAATGATGACGGTGGAACATGTATCTGGGTTCTCTGAATGATGACAGTTGAACATGTATCTCGGTTCTCTGGGTTCTCTGAATGATGACGGTGGAAAAAGAAATGAAGTGTTGATGAAAGACAGAGTTCTGCCTCTGCTAGCGCGCACCTAGAAAGACTCAGTCCTGTGCTCAGTGGTGTACTCAGTGGTGTACTCAGTGGTGTACTCAGTGGTGTACTCAGTCCTGTGCTCAGTGGTGTACTCAGTGGTGTACTCAGTGGTGTACTCAGTGGTGTACTCAGTCCTGAACTCAGTGGTGTACTCAGTCCTGAACTCAGTGGTGTACTCAGTCCTGTACTCAGTGGTGTACTCAGTGGTGTACTCAGTCCTGAACTCAGTGGTGTACTCAGTCCTGAACTCAGTGGTGTACTCAGTCCTGAACTCAGTGGTGTACTCAGTCCTGAACTCAGTGGTGTACTCAGTCCTGTACTCAGTGGTGTACTCAGTCCTGTACTCAGTGGTGTGCTCAGTCCTGTACTCAGTGGTGTACTCAGTGGTGTACTCAGTGGTGTACTCAGTGGTGTACTCAGTGGTGTACTCAGTCCTGAACTCAGTGGTGTACTCAGTCCTGAACTCAGTGGTGTACTCAGTCCTGTACTCAGTGGTGTACTCAGTCCTGTACTCAGTGGTGTACTCAGTCCTGAACTCAGTGGTGTACTCAGTCCTGAACTCAGTGGTGTGCTCAGTCCTGAACTCAGTGGTGTGCTCAGTCCTGTACTCAGTGGTGTACTCAGTGGTGTACTCAGTCCTGTGCTCAGTCCTGTGCTCAGTGGTGTACTCAGTCCTGTACTCAGTCCTGTACTCAGTCCTGTACTCAGTGGTGTACTCAGTCCTGTACTCAGTGGTGTACTCAGTGGTGTACTCAGTGGTGTACTCAGTGGTGTACTCAGTCCTGTACTCAGTGGTGTACTCAGTCCTGTGCTCAGTCCTGTGCTCAGTCCTGTGCTCAGTCCTGTGCTCAGTGGTGCACTCAGTCCTGTGCTCAGTGGTGTACTCAGTGGTGCGCTCAGTCCTGTGCTCAGTGGTGTACTCAGTGGTGTGCTCAGTGGTGTGCTCAGTGGTGTGCTCAGTCCTGTACTCAGTGGTGTGCTCAGTGGTGTGCTCAGTGGTGTGCTCAGTGGTGTACTCAGTCCTGTACTCAGTGGTGTGCTCAGTGGTGTACTCAGTGGTGTACTCAGTGGTGCACTCAGTCCTGAACTCAGTGGTGTGCTCAGTCCTGTACTCAGTGGTGTGCTCAGTGGTGTGCTCAGTGGTGTGCTCAGTGGTGTGCTCAGTCCTGTACTCAGTGGTGTGCTCAGTGGTGTGCTCAGTGGTGTACTCAGTCCTGTACTCAGTGGTGTACTCAGTGGTGTACTCAGTGGTGTACTCAGTCCTGTGCTCAGTCCTGTGCTCAGTGGTGTACTCAGTGGTGTACTCAGTCCTGAACTCAGTGGTGTACTCAGTCCTGAACTCAGTGGTGTACTCAGTCCTGAACTCAGTGGTGTACTCAGTCCTGTACTCAGTGGTGTACTCAGTGGTGTACTCAGTCCTGTACTCAGTCCTGTGCTCAGTCCTGTACTCAGTGGTGTACTCAGTGGTGTACTCAGGCCTGTGCTCAGTGGTGTACTCAGTGGTGTACTCAGTGGTGTACTCAGTCCTGTGCTCAGTGGTGTACTCAGTGGTGCACTCAGTCCTGAACTCAGTGGTGTGCTCAGTCCTGTACTCAGTGGTGTACTCAGTGGTGTGCTCAGTCCTGTACTCAGTGGTGTGCTCAGTGGTGTGCTCAGTCCTGTACTCAGTGGTGTGCTCAGTGGTGTGCTCAGTGGTGTGCTCAGTGGTGTGCTCAGTGGTGTGCTCAGTGGTGTACTCAGTCCTGTACTCAGTGGTGTACTCAGTGGTGTACTCAGT
Source organism: Tenualosa thibaudeaui (assembly GCA_027481765.1). Lineage (NCBI taxonomy): Eukaryota > Metazoa > Chordata > Actinopteri > Clupeiformes > Clupeidae > Tenualosa > Tenualosa thibaudeaui. The sequence goes on from JAIFZK010000041.1 coordinate 24,413, forward strand.
GGTGTACTCAGTGGTGTACTCAGTCCTGTGCTCAGTCCTGTGCTCAGTGGTGTACTCAGTGGTGTACTCAGTGGTGTACTCAGTGGTGTACTCAGTCCTGTACTCAGTGGTGTACTCAGTGGTGTACTCAGTGGTGTACTCAGTCCTGTACTCAGTGGTGTACTCAGTGGTGTACTCAGTCCTGTACTCAGTGGTGTACTCAGTCCTGTGCTCAGTCCTGTGCTCAGTGGTGTACTCAGTGGTGTACTCAGTGGTGTACTCAGTCCTGTGCTCAGTGGTGTACTCAGTGGTGTACTCAGTGGTGTACTCAGTCCTGTGCTCAGTGGTGTACTCAGTGGTGCACTCAGTCCTGAACTCAGTGGTGTGCTCAGTCCTGTACTCAGTGGTGTACTCAGTGGTGTGCTCAGTGGTGTACTCAGTGGTGTGCTCAGTCCTGTGCTCAGTGGTGTGCTCAGTGGTGTGCTCAGTGGTGTGCTCAGTGGTGTACTCAGTCCTGTGCTCAGTGGTGTGCTCAGTGGTGTGCTCAGTGGTGTGCTCAGTGGTGTGCTCAGTGGTGTACTCAGTCCTGTACTCAGTGGTGTACTCAGTGGTGTACTCAGTGGTGTACTCAGTGGTGTACTCAGTGGTGTACTCAGTGGTGTACTCAGTCCTGTGCTCAGTGGTGTACTCAGTGGTGTACTCAGTGGTGTGCTCAGTGGTGTACTCAGTGGTGTACTCAGTGGTGTACTCAGTGGTGTACTCAGTGGTGTACTCAGTGGTGTACTCAGTCCTGAACTCAGTGGTGTCCTGTAGGGAAGTGCTACTAAGTAGCCAATGCAGAAGTAAACATTCTGTGGTTGTTTGGAGGTGACGTGGTTTGGTGGTTTGGTTGTTTGGAGGTGATGTGATTTGGTGGTTTGGTGGTGATGTGATTTGGTGGTTTGGTGGTTTGGAGGTGACGTGGTTTGGTGGTTTGGAGGTGACGTGGTTTGGTGGTTTGGAGGTGACGTGGTTTAGGTTTGTCTGTCTGTCTTGTTTCACATATTTGTTCTACTATATATGCACATGTATGGCATTGGGCTTGGGCAATAATGTTACTGTGACATTCATGCCAATAAAGCTTTATTGAATTAAACTGAACTGAGAGACGGTCAGTAACACACACACCACGCATAAACTCTACACACACACAGACACAGCCAGTAACACACACACCACGCATAAACTCTACACACACACACAGACGGTCAGTAACACACACACAAGCTTCTCTCCTGCAGCTCTCTGTTAGGGAGAATTGTTCAGTTTAGGAGTGGTCTACACCAGAATGGAGAGAGAGAGAAAGTGTGAGGGAGGAGGTGAAAAAGAAGAGGATGAGAGAGAGGATGAAAAAGAGGAGATGGTTTATTCCAGTCAGGCAGGAGATGGTAATGGACACCCCACTATTATTACCCTGTGTGTGTGTGTGTGTGTTTGTATGTGTGTGTGTGTGTGTTTGTGTGTGTATGTGTGTGTGTGTGTTTGTATGTGTGTGTGTGTGTGTTTGTATGTGTGTGTGTGTGTGTTTGTATGTGTGTGTGTGTGTGTTTGTATGTGTGTGTGTGTGTGTGTATGTGTGTGTGTGTTTGTATGTGTGTGTGTGTGTGTGTATGTGTGTGGGTCTGTTTGTGTATGTGTGTGTGTGTTTGTATGTATGTGTATGTGTGTGTGTGTATATGTATGTGTGCGTCTCTGTGTGTGTGTTTGTATGTGTGTGTGTGGGTCTGTGTGTGTGTTTGTATGTGTGTGCGTCTCTGTGTGTGTGTTTATGTGTGTGTGTGGGTGTGTGTGTGTGTGGGTCTCTTAGTGTGTGTGTTTGTATGTGTGTGTGTGGGTCTGTTTGTATGTGGGTCTCTTAGTGTGTGTGTCTGTATGTGTGTGGGTCTCTTAGTGTGTGTGTGTATGTATGTCACACCCCACTATTATTACCCTGTGTGTGTGTGTGTGTTTGTATGTGTGTGTGTGTATGTTTGTGTGTGTGTGTGTGTGTGTGTGTATGTGTGTGTGTGTGTGTGTATGTGTATGTGTGTGTGTGTGTGAGTGTGTGTTTGTGTGTGTATGTGTATGTGTGTGTGTGTGTGAGTGTGAGTGAGAGAGGGGACTGACCGTTCTTGGCCACTTCTGCGATGACGTTGGCCACTTTGGGGGTGCAGGGGGAGGGGGTGTTGAGTAGAGCAGGCAGCTGGGCTAGAACCCCCATCTCCTGGAGCTTCTCACTCACCTCCACATCTGACACGACACACACAGACACGTCTTATGGATGTTGATAACTTAGATTGGGCTTAAGTGATGCACATTATGGAGGAGTGACAGGCCTACAAAATTGTTAGGCCCAAGCTTACCTTTCGCTACTTTTGGGTAGGCTAATGGGCTCTGTGCATGGAAGACATGAAGCCCCAGAACGACATGTTCAGGATGGTCACTCTCTTCTGGTGAACTTGTATTTTTGTGAGGTACGGCAGGCTAGATTGATATTAGGCATAAGTATTAATTGTATTGTGTGATTATACTAGTTTACTATCTAAGGTAAGACTAACTAATAAGCTCTCCATGTTCCTCGTTAGTTCAGGGTAAATTCTGCAGTCAGCTCGTAGCTATAGCCTCATTACACAATTGATTACCAACAAAAGTCCTTCTGGGACTTTACAATTGCTGTGCACAGAGCCCATTTGACTTTACATTTGCAGAAGCATGCGGCTAGAAACAATGTGCATAGGTTATGTGTGTGACAATGTGCACTCACACACACACACACACACACACACACACACTGACACAGACACTCACACACACATGTTTAAGGTGCCTGATGAACAAACGTGTTGAGCTGCTTCGTTTGGGAGCAACAGTCTTAAAACAAGCACAAGACAAAATGATTCCTGCCCATGGATGCAGCTGCTTTCTTGGGAACAAGCTGTGGCACATGGGGCCAGTGAGCCACTCTGAGTGGGACCCCAAAGTGGAGCATCAGTAGCGCAAGCTCATGATATATACGCTTTTCATAAAGATACTGGACATTGTCCTGAACGACTAACTCTAATTCATTGATAAATTCACCCAGCTAAGTTAGCCTAACCATAACATTACCAGCCATGACATCAACCTTACTGTCACAACATGAAGCCATGTCATCAACATTACTATCATGATATTACTAGCAATGACACCATTATTACAATCATAACATTACTATGTTGTTAACATTACCATCATACCATTACTCGCCATGACAACGCTGCAATCATAACATTACCAATCATGACAACAGCACAGGAATCATAACATTACTAGCCATGACACATTAGTATCAAATATAACTCATGTTATCAACTTTAATACATTTTGCAATTATATCATAACATTAACAGTAATGAAACACATAAATCATAACATTACTAGCCATGTCATCAACAAGACTAACATAACATTGCTACTCTATCAACACGACCTATCAAAATTACAAGCCATGTGATCAGCTAGGAACGACCAGTGTGATTATAGCAGTCTGAGAGTAGGCTAAATGCTAAATGCTAGGAACGACCAGTGTGATCATAGCAGTCTGAGAGTAGGCTAAATGCTAAATGCTAGGAATGACCAGTGTGATCATAGCAGTCTGAGAGTAGGCTAAATGCTAAATGCTAGGAACGACCAAACTTGAGCAGCAGCTGCTATGCAGTCTTCCCGGGAAAGCGAGTCGCTAGTTATGCTAACGTTATTTGTTGTAGTAGAATCAGATCAAAAAGCAGCTCAGACTCATGACTAAACTATAGCGCTTACTGTAGTGCACAATCACAAAATATGAGTTTGTGTGCTCGATAGACAGAAACTAGTAGCCAAATAGCCTCCATGCAAAACCCTTGTGCTAAGAATGCAACTCCGACCCCACAATGATGAGGCACAGGGACTGTAAATAAGCAAAGATCCTTGCAACGCCCCCTAGCTGTTTTGCCAGCTACAGCTTCAGACAAACTTCAGAACCTCCCACCATCTGTAGGCCTACATTTCAACAACTCCACTATCCACTATCAGCTATCCACAGTCTCTGCACTCAGTCACAGTCTCTGGGTTACCAAGAGCTCACAAAGTTTAGTCTTTGAACCCCATCTTTCTATCAGTTTCTGTGCAAAGGCACAATTTGAGGAAGAGAAAAGCTTGTTTCATGACGTGAAAACTCGTCCATCACCTCACGCACTGAAAGCAGACATTGATTTAAATTTGATACTTGATTATATGACCTATGTGAAATTAGATTTTCTAATTGATTTTTAATTGAATTTGTGTTACTTTGACCTTTTACACACATCAACACTATTGTTATAACATTAAGCCATCAACCATGATAGCACTCTGTCTCTCTCGGAGTCTCTTCTCTCTCTCCATCTCTATTTTCTCTCCTCTCTTTCTACATCTTCTATTCTGTTTTTTGTATCCTCACACAATCTTTTTCTCTTTCTCTTCAGCTCTCCATCTCGCTCTCTCTCCACCTCTATCCTTCCATCCCTCCATCCTCTCTTTCACTGCAGTTTGTCTTTATCTCTCTATCTTTCCATCCCTTCATTCTTCCTAAAGGTCAAAGCCCCCTCTCTGTGTTTCCTCCTTTATTCTTGTGTTTGAGTGATCAGTGCCAAGTCTCTTCTCTATCCCTCCCTCTTTGTATTCCTTCACTGCTCTTCTCCTCCCTCTCTCTGTCTGTCCAGTCTTTCTCTCCTCTATTCCTCCCTTTCTCTGTGTTCTGTCACTCTTCCTCTCCTCTCCACCATCTCTATATTCCTCCACTCTGTTTTTACTTCCTGTTCCCACTTTGCCTTCTTTCAACAACCCTCTCTTCTCTTCTGTGTGTGTGAGAGAGAGAGAGTGTGTTTGTGTCTGTGTGTGTGAGAGAGAGTGTGTGTGTGTCCAAGAGAGAGAGAGAGAGAGAGAGAGAGAGAGTGCATGTGTGTGGGTGTGTGTGGGAGGGAGGGAGAGAGAGAGAGAGAGAGAAAAAAAGGAGAAAAGGTGTGTGTGTGTGTGTGTGTGTGTGTGAGTGTAGGCCTGTCTGACTGATGCGAGGTCTGGTGGTTTATTCGGCGCTGGATGAGTTGAGTCTGCAGCCTGCAGGTCCCCACTGACCCCAGGACTGTACTAATAGGAATCAAATACACCTCTCCGCACACACACACACACACACACACACACAATCTCTCTTAAATTCCTGCTGCCAGTGTGCCCTTTAGGGGAATATGACATTATGGACTTCATCATAAAGGCAGCAGCTCAGCAGGGGTGCACACACACACACACACTGTTGTCAGCCAGGTGTTTGTGTTGGTGTGTGTGTGTAGACTCAATGCTGTCGGTCAGGTGTGTGTGAGGTGTGACTGAGGATGTGCGCGTGTAGTGTGGTTGCTGTTGTCTGTTGTATGTGTGTATGATGTCGGTCAGGTGTGTGTGTGTGCGCGCATGTGTGTGTAGACTCAATGCTGTCGGCCAGGTGTGTGTGAGGTGTGATTGAAGAGGTGTGGTCAGCGGTCATTTTAAGGATAAAGCATACTATTGTGTTTTTATTGATTAAATCAAGTAATTGGATAAAGCATACTATTGTGTTTTTAAACAGCAATATCAATAGTTACACTACATGAAAATGCCTGTTAAAATGACTAAGCCATTGGCTATTCTTCCTGACCAAGAAAGCTTTTTATTCCAACACTGTTGGATCAAAGCTCAACACTGTTGGCTTACTGGCTTCTAACATTGTCACAAACAGCCTGCATAAGCACAGAACAGTATAACATGAAACCCTCTTCATCTTCATCACAAATAAAGACTGTTTGTCCTTCTTTTAGCTTTAGGTTGGATCTCCTGCAACAAATCCTCTGAGAGGACTAAGAAAGTGTGTGTGTGTGTGTGTGCACATCCATGCACACACAAGGGAGAGAGAGAGAGAGATAAGGAGTGTGTGTTTGCTCACTTAACACCATGCATCATTAATATAGACTCAGAACAGGCAACAAACGATCAAATACTCTGACTAGTGTGAGTCTTCATATATTAGCTAGCAATCATAAATCAGCCAGTATCAACTTTCAGGCTTCTCTTGGTGAACTGCAGCAAACAGGCAGATGCTTTCTGTACAGGTGTTGGAGCACTGACGTTATGCTATGGTAGGCCAGGTCCGTTTCACAGTGAGGGCCTATGCATTGTGCCACTTACGAGATATTAAATGGTAGCCTATATAATGTCTGCAATCCAGAATAAAACCATTGCATTGTTGTTGTTGGGTGATATTGACTATTCAACATGACATAGAACTCAAGAAGGAAAAACAGGCTTTAGAGCTGAAATGGAGTGAATGGCTTAGCAAGTTTGTGCAAATGAAATGAATATCAACACACCATTAAATACAATGTAATTTAACCCTTTTTTGTAAATAAAACATATTCAACTTTGAAATGATAACACCGTCAGACCGTAAACAATTTCCAAACATTTAAAGTTTGAATTATGTCACGTCCTCATCCGCCAATCATGGAATTTGCATGCAAGTTTTCACTTTTGTGGTTATGCTCAAGAATCAATCGTTCTGCTTTAGATGTCCAAAGTCATTAGTCGGAGGCCAATTCCATCTCAAGGTCAGGTTTAATGTCCAAATATGTCAAATATAACCCTAGTCGGAGGCCAATTCCATCTCAAGGTCAGGTTTAATGTCCAAATATGTCATTAGTTGGAGGCCAGTTCCATCTCAAGGTCAGGTTTAACGGTGATGTATCAACAGCCAGGGGTGTGACCGGGACAGGGAGGGTATTTCTTTTCCTTTCCGAGCAAACATTTTTTGTGCTCTGATGACAATATTTGATGAGCCTCTTCTTCAGTCCTCTGAACTCTCTCAGAGAGGGGAAGAAAGAAAGCTGACATCTTTAGTCAAAGTGGAGGACTAGCTCACATCTTGGGCTCAAACTGCATAACCTACTGCCTACTCTAGCAGCAGTGCGAACTTTTCGAAGAGGTTTGTGTTTAATGAATTTATATGTTATTATATCGAGCATGAATTGCAACTCGCTGAATCAGCACAAACGTTTTTTGCATTCCAATGACAATATCTGATAAGTCTATTCTTCTTCCTCTGAACTCTCTCAGAGAGGCTAAGAAAGTTTACATCTTTAGCCAAAGTGGAGGACTAGCCTTCATCTTTAGCCAAAGTGGAGGACTAGCCTTCATCTTTAGCCAAAGTGGAGGACTAGCCTTCATCTTTAGCCAAAGTGGAGGACTAGCCTTCATCTTTAGCCAAAGTGGAGGACTAGCCTTCATCTTGCGCTCTAACTGCATACTGGCTCCTAAGGCAGCACTGCGCTCATCTTCCGGGAGGTTTGAGTGTCATGCATTTGGTCCTTGTCCAACACCTGTGTCTGAGCAGGAGTCAAATATCCGCTACCAGGATGTAACCTTAACCTGCCACACACTTTATGTTGACAAAGAGAAAAAACATTTCAGGTCATGTTCAGGTTACATATTTTTTGCTTGATGGTTTTCTTTAAGCCTTCAATAATCATAGGAAAATAAAACCCATCAAATATTTGTTCATATTTATTTTAATTTTCGTTTCGGGGCAAAGGGCCGCATAGGGGGTGCTAGAGGGCCGTGTATTGCCAACCCCCGGTTTAAACTCACTGGTGCCGGTCAGGTGTGTGTGTGTGTGTGTGTGTGTGTGTGTGTGTGTGTGTGTGTGTGTGTGTGGACTCACTGTTGTCGGCCAGGGCCTTGAGCAGAAGGTCCAGACATCCCTGCAGTGCGTCAGGAGAGCTGCCTGCAGACGACAGCTTCAGTGTCTTCAGCGCCTCACTCAGGTTATCTGCTGAGCACAAACACACAAACAAATAAACACAACACACAAACAAATAAACACAAACACACAAACAAATAAACACAACACACAAACAAATAAACACAACACACAAACAAACACACTACCAAATACATACATCCACTAACACACAAACAAACACACTACCAAATACATACATCCACTAACACACAAACAAACACACTACCAAATACATACATCCACTAACACACAAACAAACACACTACCAAATA
>JAIFZK010000041.1:35000-77500 GCA_027481765.1 Tenualosa thibaudeaui
CTCAGACTCAGACTCACACTCACACTCAGACTCACACTCACACTCAGACTCACACTCAGACTCACACTCACACTCAGACTCACACTCAGACTCACACTCACACTCAGACTCACACTCACACTCAGACTCACACTCAGACTCACACTCACACTCAGACTCACACTCACACTCACACTCAGACTCACACTCACACTCACACTCAGACTCACACTCAGACTCACACTCAGACTCAGACTCAGACTCACACTCAGACTCACACTCACACTCACACTCACACTCAGACTCACACTCACACTCAGACTCACACTCACACTCAGACTCACACTCACACTCACACTCAGACTCACACTCACACTCACACTCAGACTCACACTCACACTCACACTCAGACTCACACTAAGACTCACACTCAGACTCACACTCACACTCACACTCAGACTCACACTCAGACTCACACTCTGCATGAAATAGTAGAATGAAAATGTCAATGTAAGTACAGAGGATCCATTGGGTCTATGTGTTCTTATTCTACTCTGGTTGAGTAATATGGGTTCCAACTTCACCGCAGAATCTGTGTTGGGTCCAGATGTTCTTATTTGGTCCATCAGCCCACAGTAGACCATGGCTCTGTACTGGTTCCAGTAAGAAGCACAACTGACTTTATTTGGGCCAAGCAGTCCTGGAGCACTGAGTCCTGGTCTGACTTGACCAGCAGCACTGGGTCCTGGTTTGCCTGACTGTGCAGCACACTGTAAAGGAGACTCTTACTGGAGGACTGGGTCAGGACTACTGGGTCTCTCTGTGAAGGCCTACTATAAAAAGGGGGGGGTTATTTAACTGGTTGCCTATTGAACACACTAATCTCACTATTCCACACACTAATCTCTCTAATCTACACACTATTTCCACTATACTACAAACTAATCTCTCTATTCCACACACTAATCTCTCTACTCTACACACCAATCTATCTACTCTGCACACTAATCTCTCTATTCCACACCAATGCCTCTATTCCAAACACTAATCTCACTATTCCACACACTAATCTCTACTCCACACACTAATCTCTCTACTCCACACACTCATCTCTCTATTCCACACCAATGCCTCTATTCCAAACACTAATCTCACTATTCCACACACTAATCTCTCTAATGTACACACTATTTCCACTATACTACACACTAATCTTTCTATTCTACAAATGAATCTCTCATCTAAACACGAATCTCACTATTCTACACACTAATCTCTCTATTCCACACACTAATCTCTCTACTCTACACACTAATCTCTCTAATCTACACACTATTTCCACTATACTACTAAGTAATCTCTCTATTCTACAAATGAATATCTCTGGTCTACACACTAATCTCAATATGCTACACAGGGATCTCTCTATTCTACACATTAATCTTTCTACCCTACACACTAATCTCTATTCCACACCCTAATCTGTCTATTCTAGAAATGAATCTCTCTGTTCTACACACTGATGTCTCTACTCCACACACTTATCTCTCTTTTAAAGACTCTAATCTCACTATTCTCTAATATATACACAAAGCGTAGGCATCAGCAGCCGGCTCTGCTTGTATAGTCGGGAGAATGATGAAGCCTATGGTTAACCCTAACCCTTCACCCCAAAAGCACTGCTGAGGAATCAAACACCCATCCACACAGACACAGACACACACACAGACACACTGCTCTATCAAACACCCATCCACACAGACACAGACACACTGCTCTATCAAACACCCATCCACACAGACACAGACACACACACAGACACACTGCTCTATCAAACACCCATCCACACAGACACACACACAGACACACTGCTCTATCAAACACCCATCCACACAGACACAGACACACTGCTCTATCAAACACCCATCCACACAGACACAGACATACTGCTCTATCAAACACCCATCCACACAGACACAGACACACACACAGACACACTGCTCTATCAAACACCCATCCACACAGACACAGACACACTGCTCTATCAAACACCCATCCACACAGACACAGACATACTGCTCTATCAAACACCCATCCACACAGACACAGACACACACACAGACACACTGCTCTATCAAACACCCATCCACACAGACACAGACACACTGCTCTATCAAACACCCATCCACACAGACACAGACACACACACAGACACACTGCTCTATCAAAAACCCATCCACACAGACACAGACACACTGCTCTATCAAACACCCATCCACACAGACACAGACACACTGCTCTATCAAACACCCATCCACACAGACACAGACACACTGCTCTATCAAACACCCATCCACACAGACACAGACACAGACACACTGCTCTATCAAACACACAGACACACAGACACAGACACACTGCTCTATCAAACACCCAGACTGCAGGTGGTGTGTTTGGTTGTGTGTTTGGCCAAGCTTGGTTGTATGGCTGCGAAACTGGCCAGCCCTGCATCACTCACTCACACTCACACACACACACACACACATGGCCATGTAATACCAGTGTTTCAGCGGCATAACTAACACATCGCCATGTTTGCTTCAAGACGTCTTGTGCTTTGGACAGAGCGGCCCAAAATCGCAGAGTGTGTACAGGGCACCGGTCTCATGCCTCATGCAGGCACCCATGCAGGAGAGAGCAATGAGCAGACAGACAGTGACAGCCAGGGTGTGTGTGTGTGTGTGTGTGTGTGGTCCAGTGGGAGGTGTTAAGGAGTCTTTCAGAAGGAATTTAAATCCATGCCAACTGGCACAGTGCAGACAGCCTCTCCACGTAAGAGCGGAGATGACAGAAGGCAACCCAGAAGAATTGCTGGCTAATCAGATCTCTCAACTTTAGTGCTACAACAGACAGAACTGAAGACAAGACTATGAGTCTTCACTATTAGCTCTTAAACATACTAACACATAGATCTAAATTATTAGGTAATGATCAATTTCGAAATTGATCCATTAATACAATTTATCACAAAATAATAACAAACACAGCAAATGACGCCTGTGCCTCGGAACAGGCTAGGCATTCTGTGTGGTGCCTGCGTGGGTTTATCGTGTGTGTGTGTGTCTGTGTGTGTGTGTGTGTGTGTGTGTGCAGGGCGTGGGCGTGAGGCTGACCTGCTTTCTGCATGCTCACGCCTGTAGGGAACTGACAGGTTTTTTTTCCTGCATATTGGGTCCTTTCGTCTACAGATGGTAGAAAAGTGAAATATGTGCGATTCAGTGATAACTTGCTTTGTAGCAGGTATGCAATCGAGTCGTTTAGATTTAAATGAATCACCCGGCCTCTTAACTAGCTATCTATCAATGATCATCACACAGCGAGCGCATTTTCCCTGCACATCCTGTGACCAGGGGATGCGCCTGAGGAGCAGAAACTGACGGCTGGCACCGGAGCATCTTAGTATTAGCTCAGTATTCCCTTACATTCACTATTCTATTCACGATGTTTCAGACCGTAAATAAACCACGATTCGCCGTTACATCAGGGACACGCATCCATGGTGTTCTCCGGTTACGTAATGATGCAGGAGACGAGACTTACGACCAGACAAACCGTTAGTCGCTGTTTTCACGCCTCTTCCATCTCTGTCGTTAATAGGAGGCGAATCAATCCTTCCACACCACCCTAACGTTACGTTTTCTTCACCGGAGCCTTCGCTGGCTCTGCATGGTTGCCTCTGCTAGTATGCACTAGTTCGTGCGTAGTGTGTCGTCCGAGGCCGTTTGGAAGATTAAGCACAAATTCAGCTGACTGCACCCGATACTCAGCAGTCTGTATTTTCAGATTTCATTAGGACATCGCCAATAAACTACAATGAGGAAAAATTCTGCCGCATACTCACCCATTGGTGTCGGTGAGTTATGATCCGGGTACTCCTAAACGTGGGGTGGCCCGCCGCGCTGTCTAAACGAACAGATGATTGCAGGTTGTCTATGCGAGGCTCAGACGACTGCTTCGCCAGGTAGCCCAAGGTAAGAAGCAGGGTTTGGGTTTGTTAAACAGATATCCGGGCAAGGCCCTCTCCTTAACCCGCGCCGTTCCGTCCTCACCGAAAAATGTTAACAGGCACCAGCGAAGCACTTTCAAGCCTTCCGTTCCAACGACAGAACGAACGCTTGTCAAGTGGCTTTCCAAACCTGCGCGACACAATGTTGTTGTGCACGCGGTTATATCATTTAATCTACAGGGACAGATGCGTTCAAAAATTATGAGATGACATCAACCCGACAACAAATTTACTTCCTTCTCCAGTAGCAGTCGTCTACTTGCAGAGAGGAATCTGAGCAAGACGAATCTCCGCCCCTCAACGAACCCATTGGCGCATGTTCGCCTCTGGACACTCTGTGTGATCGCCGATTGGCCAAGACAGTTGTCAGGCAGTCAAGCCACTCCTCTCCGTATTCTGAAAGTGAGGCTCTGATTGCCTGCATGCCTTGCCGACAGTTTGCGTTTAACAAGCCCTTATTACTGCTGCGACCAGCAATGACCAGACAGAAAGGCGTTTTTCAGGGTATGACATGATAATGATTGCAAGAGGCTATACACACCTGCGCCTATTAATAATAATAATAATAATAATAATAATAATAATAATATGATGATTATATAGGAACATACCAAGAATACCCCCCCCCCCCCAAAAAAAAAAAAACAAGGTGTCGGTGAATTTTATTTTTTCCTGATCTGTGAGTCTCAAATATGTCAGTGAAGTTCTTAATTAACTTGCTGGTGTATTTCAATTCCCCCTTTAAATGGATGAGATGAAATAGTGCCCCCTTGTGAGGGTTTTCATCAAAAACACTTCTTGTCACTTGCCTAAACTGCAACTTGTTACAGTGAGATACTGCAATTTATCAGACCCTCTGTGTGTGTGTGTGTGTGTGTGTGTGTGTGTGTGTGTGTGTTACAGAGAGGGAGGGAGAGGGAGAGAGAAAAACTGAATGTTAATGAGAGAGTGTGTATGTTTGTCTCTGGCCAGATTGGATCTTAAAAGAGAAATGCAGTGTCAATCAATCAATAGCCCTGTTGCTCTATGTTACATGCCAGTCTAGGGGTTCAGACACCGTAACAAAGGAGAGGGATGGCAAATCTCTCCCAAAACAACGACGGACCAAAAAGATAACTTTAAAGTATTTATTAAGCAAAATTGTTAACATATAAAAATGGAAAAAGTTAAAGAAAAGAAACACTTAACAACTTAATTGACTGATTATTAAGTGATTAAATTTCTTATTCTAATTATTCTTCTCTACTAGCTTCCATTATTTTCACTAGAGCTGTATAAAGATCTGAGGTTGCTTTCTTTCTTCTCATTAAAGCCATATAAAGATCTGAGGTTGCTTTCTTTCTTCTCATTAAAGCCATATAGAGATCTCTGAGGTTGCTTTCATTCTTCTCATTAAAGCCATATAGAGATCTCTGAGGTTGCTTTCATTCTTCTCATTAAAGCCATATAGAGATCTCTGAGGTTGCTTTCTTTCTTCTCATTAAGCCATATAGAGATCTCTGAGGTTGCTTTCTTTCTTCTCATTAAAGCCATATAGAGATCTCTGAGGTTGCTTTCATTCTTCTCATTAAAGCCATATAGAGATCTCTGAGGTTGCTTTCATTCTTCTCATTAAGCCATATAGAGATCTCTGAGGTTGCTTTCATTCTTCTCATTAAAGCCATATAGAGATATAGTGTCTTGCCTGTAGGCATGGTAGACTGCATATTAACCACATGGATCTTGGCTTTGACTACAAGACTAACAATGCTGAAGTCATCTGCAACTTGCTAAACCAATTTTTGACAAAAATTGTATAATCTTGTATGTGTGTGTTTGGATTTGTGTGTGTTTGGATTTGTGTGTGTGTTTGCCTCAACAAGTGTCCATATCCTTGAACCCACTCCCTATGGGCAGGTGAACATCCTTGACACCTCCTTCCAAAGGTGTGTTCAAATCTCTGGCCTCTCCTTCCATGGGCAGGTCTTCATGATAGTAACCTCCCACAGAGGATGTGTCCAAACTTTCAGGTCCCTCCTCCCTCAGGGCAGCACCAGGCCCCTCCTCTAATGAACATGGGCCAAGCCCCTTTATAGGATTGCATGTCTCCATGACAACTTCCTGTGGTGGGTGTGTTTTCAGACAAGCCCCTCCCTCCTGTAATTGAGTCACTTGTGCAGATTCCTCCCCTTGACCTTGAGCAGAAGTCATATCAGCAGCAGATCCTGGTCTCCCTGGCGATTCCCCTTCACTTCTAGTTCTCGCTTCTGATGATCACACACACACACACACACACACACACACACACACACACACACACACACACACACACACACACACACACACATATATCAATCATAATGCTCACAACACGTACACTTCGCTGGCAAGTTCAGCTTTATTCCAGTATGTGCCCTGCATGTTCCTGTGAGTGACGTCCTCTTGACCTCAGGGCATTTGTCTTGCTCACCTATGATTGGCTGGTCTGTTAAGAGGAGGCGGGGCTCAGGTTGAAGAAGGACAGTGGGGCGGAGACTGTCACTCAAAGTGATGGCATCTTTTCCTACTGACAGTTCAGTAATAAACACAGACATCTGCATAAACACATTACTATGCATACACATACACACAATACACATCTACTCTGTCACACAGGCTTAGCTACACACACCTTGCCTCACACACCCACACACACCTGGGAGACTCCAGAATCCAGAGACCTCTAGAGTCTTGAGCTTCTTCTCCAGCTCTGCAACTCTGTTTCCCAGAATTCTGTGTGTTTGGCAGGTAAGGGTCAAAGGTTATTCTCAGCACTACAGGATAGACTAGCAGGCTACATGCATGAATAATGCAAGGCTACCTGCTTACATCTAGTAGGCTAGGCTACATCTTAGCTAAACTATACTATCAGCTTAGATCTAGTTGACCAGGCTACATCATTGGTATGCCATACTATCAGTTTACATCTGGTAGGCTAGGCTACATTTATGCTAAACTATACCATCATCTTACATTTGGTAGGCTAGCCTACATCTATGTTAAGCTATGCTATCAGTTTACATCTGGTAGGCTAGGCTACATCTGTGCTAAGCTATACTATCATCTTACATTTGGTAGGCTAGGCTACATGCTGCCTATGCTATCAGTACTTTTGACTTGGCCTGGATGTCCTCAAGTAGTGTGTGTAGTAGCCTACATGTTGTCTGTGGTTTGTGTTAGAGTGTGTATGCGTGTGTACTGTATGTGCGTGTGCAGTACTTGTTGGCGTGTCGGTGATGTGTGATGATGAGACTTTTCTCCTGGATGGTCTCAAATAGTGCTGATGCAACACTCTTCAGATCTCTGATGGACTGAGGGGTCGCAGGGAGGCTACACCCACCCCCCTCATACAGCAGCTCCTGAACTACACACACATGCACATGAATACAAGCACACACATTTGTACACACATGCACACGAACACACAGACACACATAAACACATACACACATGTACACAATCACACATGTGCGCACACACACACAGCCAATGATGAACAGACTGTCTGCTCTTCTATCAAGAAGGTCTTTTGATTGAGCTGAAGACCACCTTTTTTCTCTGTCCTTCTAAGCCATCTTATCTGCTGTCAATTTCTCTGTGTGCTACGAATGGTTGTCATAGTTAACTGTGTGTCTGGTTGTGTGTCTGTAAACGATCTACAGAGGATGCAATCTGCTCTGCCCTCCACCCAGCCTTCACCCACCTAGACAAGAAAGACTCATATGTGAGAATGCTGTTCATAGACTTCAGCTCAGCATTCAATACCATAATACCACAGCAACTCATCTACAAGCTGGACAGACTGGGCCTCAGCACCTCCCTCTGCAACTGGCTGCTGGATTTCCTCAGCCAGAGGCCGCAAGCGCTGCGTGTTGGGAACATCATCTCCAACAGCATAACCCTGAGCACAGGAGCCCCACAAGGCTGTGTAGTCAGTCCAATCCTCTTCACCCTACTGACACATGACTGCACACCAACCCACAGCTCCAACCACCTAGTGAAGTTTGCGGACGACACAATACTGGTGGGCCTCATCACTAACAGCGACGAGACCCACTACAGGAAAGAGGTGGATCTTTTGACCAGATGGTCCAAAGGCAACAATCTCCTGCTAAACATCAGCAAGACCAAGGAGATTGCTTCCAGAGGGACCACACCCAACACCCCCCACTGACCATCGACGGTGCTACAGTGGAGAGGGAGAGCAGCACCAAGTTCCTGGGGGTGCATATCAGCGATGACCTCTCCTGGACCACCAACACCGCATCACTGGCCAAGAAAGCACAGCAGCGCCTGTGCAAACTGAAGCGGGCAAGTACTCCACCACCCATCACGACTGCATTCAGAGGAACCACAGAGAGCATCCTTACCAGCTGCATCACTGTGTGGGGTGGGAGCTGCACTGACTACAACAGGAAGGCTCTACATCGCATCGTGAGGACAGCCGAGAGGATCATTGGTGCATCACTCCCCTCCCTGCAAGGGATATAGTTTACCATCCGCCTCACCCGAAAAGCCATCACAATTGTCAGCGATGCAAGCCACCCAGCACACAGTCTGTTCAGTCTCCTGCCCTCTGGAAAGAGGTACAGGAGCCTCCGCTCACGCACTACCAGACTCGCCAACAGCTTCATCCACCAGGCTGTGAGACTGCTGAACTCTTTCCCTTCCCCACTCCCAGCCCCAGCCAGCAGAGGCACCAGGATGGCGGGAGTCTAGGAAGACACTGGACCCCCCCAACTGAGACTCTGCATATGCAAATTGCACACATCTGCTGCTAATTGTTCTGTTTTTATATTTATATTTGCACCACTTATTATCATTACTGCGGCAAGTATTGCCTATTGACATTTGCACATTGCACTTTTGCACTAAAACACAATTACAACTACCTGCATTTCAACATGTCACTGTAGTAATAGTTACAAACCATTATCCTTGGATCATGTGCAACATAACACATTTAAATATTTGTAGATCGTTTTTCTCTATAAATACCAGGTAAGCAATTCTGTTGCCAGGCAACCCTAAACAAATGCTACCTGACAGTTTTTAAAATTCTTCGGTTTTACTGTTGCATCACATTCTGTTCCATTCTGTCTTGGGTCTTATAGTTACTATGTGACTGGGTCTTATAGTTACTATGTGACTGGGTCTTATAGTTACTATGTGACTGGTTGTCATAGTTACTATGTGACTGGGTGTCATAGTTACTATGTCTCTGGGTGTCATAGTTACTATGTGACTGGCTGCTATAGTTACCATCACCCTTATTTATCAAACAAATGTGGAAACTAGCGTTCTGTCTGTCGCAGGAATCATCTTGCAATCAAGGATCAACAAGTTTATTTGTCACATACATTAAAATACTAATATAAGAAATTGCATAAATGAGAGGATTAGTTCAATAAAAGAGAAGAAGAAAGACACAGCAAAAGCAAAATCAAATGGGCATTAGTCCATATGGGATCAGGATCCATTAGTCCATATGGGATCAGGATCCATTAGTCCATATGGGATCAGATCTATTAGTCCATATGGGATCAGGAGCCATTAGTCCATTTGGGATCAGATCCATTAGTCCATATGGGATCAGTTCCATTAGTCTATTTGGGATCAGGATCCATTAGTCCATATGGGATCAGGAGCCATTAGTCCATATGGGATCAGGGTCCATGTAGCCTACAGACCCAGACGTGGTTAGTCAGTTTGTGTCCAGCACCTTCCAGAGACCGTGTCTGCTCTGAAGTCGGGACGGAGGAGTGATGTTGCGTATGGGATAGGCTGTTGTCTTCAGCCAAGGTGGTTATGGAGATGGCATCACTTGGCCGAAGACGATAGCCTATCCAATATGCCATAGGACATTACCACAACGCTCACGTGTGATTGATGAAGCTGTTCGAATTGCGAAGAAAGAACAAGTGTTGCGGAAATGTGAATGTGCAATGCTGAAATGGTCGTAATTTGAATGTGACGCCCAAATATATATATATATGTGTGTGTGTGTGTGTGTGTTTACTGTGTGTCTGTTTACTATGTGGCCTTTTTATGACCTTATTATGATTGAAATTTAGACCAACATGACACCCCTTCCGGCAAAACATTTGCATACGTTTGTAGAATTTTAAGTGAGATTTATGGATTCTACACTTTACTTTTTAATGATCGACTACAACTACCAACTTCACATGAAAAAAATGTCCTTCTCCCCTCAAATAGAAGACACTTCAAGCAAATGGCAAAAAGTCCACACACAAATGAACCACACTGGTGCATCTGTAGTAATAATTCACAACTCTGACCAATTTAAGACTTACTGCACAATATTTCACTACATTTAAAAATGCATGAAATATAATGGGTCTATGCGAATTTAAGTTATATGCTGCATGTGAAAATGTAATAAAATATTCACTGTCTACAATATCCAATGGAAAGATATAAACAGAGAAATCTGGCCAATTCAAAAAGTTGATCAAGTTTACACAAGTTAGTCCAAACTTGAGCTATTGACGGATAGAACTGCATTATTGCCCAGTCCATGTTCTATTGGTGGATAGAACTGCATTATTGCCCAGTCCATGTTCTACTGTATTTGATTAGTGCCCGCCCCCCAAAATCCTAACTATGCCAGATCACTGAATATCTGTGAAGTAAAAACAACAGGCAGAGCAGCAACATCCCTTGTTTACTATGCTGAATAACAGGAGCATAACAGGATAACAGGACAGACGGTTGAGTCCCTCATTATGTCTGTGTCCAGTGCATTTGAAATGACTTGAGTCCCTCATTATGTCTGTGTCCAGTGCATTTGAAATGACTTGAGTCCCTCATTATGTCTGTGTCCAGTGTATTTCAAATGACTTGTCAACTTTGGCAAATACAACAGGCTTCGTTTTAACCTGTATAGTAAAAAAATAATAACCTTGCAAGAACAAAGTAGTCTGGTTGTGTTGGCTAGTGTGAAACATTACACATTACAAGGTTACTGTTTCACTGTGTCTGTTTACTGTGTCTGTTTCAAAGTGTCTGTTTACTGTCTTCAAGCAATTGGTGGATGTGCCAACATAGTCTATGTTTCCTTCATGTCCTCTGAAATTTAATATTCCAACACTTTAAATTCTTCAGCCCTTGCAATTGACACAAGTGAACTAATGTAAATAGTGAACTAATGTAAATAGTCTATTCATTCGACATGTCTTGCAACGCTGACATAGGGTAGTGAATCAGAATACAGCTCATTATCATAGGCAGAAAAACAAGGTGTTTTACTTTAAGTACTCTGGGGCTTGTTGAATAGGTTGCAGATAGCATTGCCAAGGTCTCCTTGGACGGTTTTCAGCTCAACTAAAGTTATATACCCACTTAGAGAACAATTTGAAATACCATTTGACAGGGCACCTTTAAGACTTTTAAAGGCCTTAAATTCATATATTTAAAATTGTAACTTTTTAAGACTCCGCAGAAACCCTGAGTTAGTATGTGACTTGTTATAGTTGTACTATGTGTCTGGTTGCTATAGTTATTATATTTCTAGCTGTTCTAGTTGCTATGTATTATAGTTATATGTTTAGTTGTTATAGTTACTATGTGTTATAGTTATATGTTTAGTTGTTATAGTTGCTATGTATTATAGTTATATGTTTAGTTGTTATAGTTACTATGTGTTATAGTTATATGTTTAGTTGTTATAGTTACTATGTGTTATAGTTATACGTTTAGTTGTTATAGTTACTATGTATTATAGTTATATGTTTAGTTGTTATAGTTACTTTGTGTTATAGTTATGTGTTTAGTTGTTATAGTTACTATGTGTTTGGTTGTTCTAGTTACTTTGGCTGTTATAGTTATGATGCTATGTGACTGGTTGTAAGAGTTAGTATGTGACTAGTTGTTATAGTTACTGTGTGACTGGATGTTAAAGTTACTATGTGTCTAATTGTAATGGTTAATATTTGTTTGGTTGTTATAATCACTATGTGTTTGTTTGATTTTGCTTTATCAAATCAATAATGCACACACACACACACACACACACAAACAGCACAACATTTACCTTGTCTAGTTGACAGGACATTACTCAATGAACAGCTCATCTTCCCACATACGTTAGGATTCTTCATCCGTTCCAAAGCAGTCTGTCATCACACACAAACACACACACACACACACACACACACACACACAGATACACATCATTTTACATCTATCTCCAAATGCAGTACATCAATTCAGAAGTGCTCAACATTGTCCATTTGTTTGATACACACATTTTTCATACGTGTGTGTGTGTGTGTGTGTGTGTGATGACCTTGTATTTCGTGATGGTGGCCTTTAGAAGGGTGACTTCCTCTTGTACTTGCTCTAGGCGCTCCTGCAGATACCTGCAGTGCACACACACACACACACACACACACACACTCAAAATACAGAACCACTGGATTAAACACATTGGTTTTCTCACAGAAAGCCATGGTTTACATTTAAGTTAACGTATAAATGCAGAAACACATGTACAAGTGCGCACACACACACATACCTGTTGTCCGTGCAGAGGGCATCCACGTCAATGATGCGTGAATCGTGTCCACAGAGGACACGGTTGAGCTCTAGGTTGAGACGCTCAGCCTTCTCTCTGAATACATCCTTCTCTGCACACACATCTGCCAACTCATCT
Organism: Tenualosa thibaudeaui; assembly: GCA_027481765.1. Lineage (NCBI taxonomy): Eukaryota > Metazoa > Chordata > Actinopteri > Clupeiformes > Clupeidae > Tenualosa > Tenualosa thibaudeaui. The sequence goes on from JAIFZK010000041.1 coordinate 47,741, forward strand.
GATACACACTTCACAGTATTCTCTAGCTGCTCCCTCTGCGCACACACACACACACACAGACACTTAGTGTTCTGTCTAAAGATGTTTTCAATGCACAGACTGGGATGTGTTGACAGAGGTGAGAGCACTACTGAAGGCCAGAGACTTGATGACTACAGAGGTGAGAGCACTACTGAAGGCCAGAGACTTGATGACTACAGAGGTGAGAGCACTACTGAAGGCCAGAGACTTGATGACTACAGAGGTGAGAGCACTACTGAAGGCCAGAGACTTGATGACTACAGAGGTGAGAGCACTACTGAAGGCCAGAGACTTGATGACTACAGAGGTGAGAGCACTACTGAAGGCCAGAGACTTGATGACTACAGAGGTGAGAGCACTACTGAAGGCCAGAGACGCTGTCTTTAGGAATGAGGAGCCATCCCAGGCATCAAAACAGCAAAGCACACCGACACTCAGAGAATTCACAACCACTTCACAGACACCAGACACACACTGCCTATGTCAGTGAACACAAGCCATCACCAACTACAGACCAGCTCCACTCTCCTGTGATGGCTCCATCACCAACTACACACCAGCTCCACTCTCCTGTGATGGCTCCATCACCAACTACAGACCAGCTCCACTCTCCTGTGATGGCTCCATCACCAACTACAGACCAGCTCCACTCTCCTGTGATGGCTCCATCACCAACTACAGACCAGCTCCACTCTCCTGTGATGGCTCCATCACCAACTACACACCAGCTCCACTCTCCTGTGATGGCTCCATCACCAACTACAGACCAGCTCCACTCTCCTGTGATGGCTCCATCACCAACTACAGACCAGCTCCACTCTCCTGTGATGGCTCCATCACCAACTACACACCAGCTCCACTCTCCTGTGATGGCTCCATCACCAACTACAGACCAGACCAGAATCTTTCTCCACAACTGTCAGAAATCAGGATAAGGAAACACCATACTACAGTATCCCAGTTTCTTTTGTACTCCATGTAGCATAAGGGCTTATTCGGGATATTGAATTTGGGAAAAGGTGTTTACAAGCAGCCCTGCATGCACACACACACACACACGCTCGCACACACATGCTCACTCTAACTAGCACAGTCCAGCCCTGCACACACACACACACACACACACACACACACTCTCTAACTAGCACAGTCCAGCCCTGCACACACACGCACACACTCTAACTAGCACAGTCCAGCCCTGCACGCGCACACACACACACACACTCGCACACACATTCTAACTAGCACAGTCCAGCCCTGGACACACACACACACACACACACACACACACACTCAAACTAGCACAGTCCAGCCCTGAACACACACACACACACACACACACAGACTCACACACACTGTACCTAGCACAGTCCAGCCCTGCACACACACACACACACACACACACACACACTCTAACTAGCACCTTCCAGCCCTGCACACACACACACTCTAACTAGCACAGTCCAGCCCTGCACACACACGCATGCACACGCGCGCTCACACACACACACACACACTCTTAACTAGCACAGTCCAGCCCTGCACACACACACACCCCTGGGTTCCAAATAACAACTCATAGCTGCACCATGGACTTGCTAGAGAGTGTGCTAGAGAGTGTGCTAGAGAGTGTGCTAGAGTGGGCTAGAGAGTGTGCTAGAGAGTGGGCTAGAGAGTGTGCTAGAGAGTGTGCTAGAGAGTGTGTTAGAGTGGGCTAGAGAGTGTGCTAGAGAGTGTGCTAGAGTGTGCTAGAGAGTGTGCTAGAGTGTGCTAGAGAGTGTGCTAGAGTGTGGGCTAGAGAGTGTGCTAGAGAGTGGGCTAGAGAGTGGGCTAGAGAGTGTGCTAGAGAGTGTGCTAGAGAGTGTGCTAGAGAGTGGGCTAGAGAGTGTGCTAGAGAGTGGGCTAGAGAGTGTGCTAGAGAGTGGGCTAGAGAGTGTGCTAGAGAGTGGGCTAGAGAGTGTGCTAGAGAGTGGGCTAGAGAGTGTGCTAGAGAGTGTGCTAGAGAGTGTGCTAGTTTCATTTATGTGCCTGAGCAATGTGGGAGGATTAATATATGACTCAGTACAGATGTACTAAGCAATATAGCAGGACTAAGAGTGGGCTAGGTCAGAGTAAGCTGGATGAGCCTGTGTTGTAACACACACACACACACACATTGTATTTTCACGTGTTACAGTGTGTTATATTTGCCATGTTCTTACAATGTGTCTGTGTGTGTTTTTTAGGTATGTTTTGTAATGTGTGTGTGTGTGTGTGTGTGTGTGTGTATTTATGACTAGGGAGGCACACTGACCAGTAAACTCGCCTCTTCTAGCTGACGGACAAGTTCCTCACGCTCATGGGTGGGGAAATGTCTAAGCCCCGCCTCTTCATCACCCAAACGCTGCCTAGTGATGGCCATCCTTAGCAACTGGAAGAAAATAATGAATAAGCACAGGGCTGTGTGTGTGTGTCTGCTTTGTGTGTGTGTGTGTGTGTCTGCTGTGTGTGTGTGTGTGTGTGTGAGAGAGAGAGAGAGAGAAAGAGACAGACAGAATGAGATGTGTGTGTGTGTGTGAGTGAGAGAGAGAGAGAGAAAGAGAGGTGTGTGTATGTGTGTGAGAAAAAGAGAGAGGTGTCTGTGTGAGTGTGTGTGTGTGCGAGTGAGTAAGAGTGTGTGTGTTAGTGTGTGAGAGAGAGAGAGAGAGAGAAAGAGAGAGAGAGAGGTGTGTGTGTGAGTGAGTGTGAGACAGAGAGGTACATGTGTGTGTGTGTGTGTGTGTGTGAGAGACAGAGATAGAAAGTCAGTCAAATAATGCCAATTTACAAACATGGTGATAAATTTAACCCAAACAACTACAGAGGCATCTCACAAGGCAGTAACCTTGGAAAGTTATTCTGCGGCATCTTGAACAACAGAGAGAAGAGACCCTCCCCTCCTTGATATTCAGAGAAACATACTACAGCAAAATATAAAACATTAGTCCTGGATTCATTAACTTTGATTTTAACATTTTTAAATTTTAACATTTAACATCAAAAGGAACTAAAACTACCATTCCTCTTGGGGGAAGTTGATACACTTACGCAGTTAGCTAAAGACTTCTGAGAGTCCTGCCACATTTTGAGAGAAGAGTCCACGTGACAATCAACTAATAATCTATTAGTGTTTTTGATTTGTTTGTTTGTCTGTCTGTTTTATTATCTTTTAATCCTTGTATTCCTTCTTATTCAACTGGACTTCAGGGTTAAGTTTGATTTTCTTCTATTTATTATTTACTATTTCTGTTTATTATTCTACTTTTCTTATTTGCATGAATGTTTTGGCAGTATTGTATTTACATTCATACCAACAAAGCCTATTGAACTTGAAAAATTGATAGACAGAGAGTGAGGTGTGTGTGTGTGTGTGTGTGTGTGTAAGAGAGAGAGAGACAGACAGACAGACAGAGAGGTGTGTGTTTATGTGTGTGCGTACCTTGTTGTCTCCCTGTGCTTCAGTCAGTCTCTGCCTGAGATCTTGTATCTCCTCCTGCTGTTTTCGATTTCGCTCACGAGCCTCAAACAGCAACTGAGCCAAACTCACCTGAGAGACAACAAGGTCAGGATTAGGATCAGAATGTCAACTGAATGTCAGGATCAGGGTCAAAAGGTCAAAGGTGTCAGGATCAGGGTCAACTGAAGGGTCATAAAGTCAGGCTTAAGGTCAGACCTGAGAAGTTAAGTCAGATTTAAGGGAGCAAGGTCACTTTATTAGGGTCATAAGGTCACATTTTGGTTCTTTAGGCCACATTTTGGCTCATGAGATCAGCCTGAATGTCATGAGATTAGAATTAGGGTCAGGCCTAAGGTCAGGATTAGGATAATACAGTCATTTAAAGTCAGGGTTAGGGTCAGAGAAAAGGAGAGATGAAGGTCTGAACACACCAGGTTGTGTGTGTGTGTGTGTGTGTGTGTGTGTGTGTGTGTGTGTGTGTGTGTGTGTGCATCTGGATGCACCTGGTTGCGTTTCTCAGGTGGCAGAGATGGGTCCCCATCCTGCAGAACACAACAGAAACTCCATTACCATCAAAATAACACACAGTCCTCTGTGTGTGTGTGTGTTTATTATAAACTGGTGGCAATTCTTTTTTAGACTCTGGTGTCTCTAGCATAGCTGAGGTGTGTGTGTGTGTATGTTTACTATAAGCTGGTGGTATTTTTTCTTCAGACTCTGATGTCTCTCTGGTAGCTGGTGTGTGTGTGTGTGTGTGTGTGGTGTGTGTGTGGTGTGTGTGTGTGTACTATAAGCTGGTGGTATTTTTTCTTCAGACTCTGATGTCTCTCTGGTAGGTGGTGTGTGTGTGTGTGTGTGTGTGTACTATAAGCTGGTGGTATTTTTTCTTCAGACTCTGATGTCTCTCTGGTAGCTGGTGTGTGTGTGTGTGTGTGTGTGTGTGTGTGTGTGTGTGTACTATAAGATGGCCATGCCATGAGCAGATAGACCCAGTGCAGGCCCAGATTAGACCCAGTGCAGGCTACAATCTGTTCTGCCCAGATTAGACCCAGTGCAGGCTAACAATCTGTTCTGCCAAGATAGACCCAGTGCAGGCTAACAATCTGTTCTGCCAAGATAGACCCAGTGCAGGCTAACAATCCCTTGTGCTTTGTGTTCTCAGAAAAGCTTCACCCTGGAGCTTGTCACTTAGTCTCGTTCCTCACACATCCGACCAGATTTCTGAACTTGATTCAAAAACTAGTAGACCTGCACTGGACATACCCTCTTGTTGTGTTCCAGTCAGATGTGACCCAAGTCTCATTTTTTCCCTCTCAAAAAAATGGACTTAATCTGAATGGATGGTCATGGGGCTCCATGACTTTGTTCATACAGGCTTTCTGAACACATCCACACAAATTTCATTTTGGGTGTTTTACTCACACAACATAAACACACCCTCTACTCCCTATTTTTGCTTCCAGTGACAGCCTCCACTAAACACCTATTTCTAATAAATCTCTCTCTCACTGATCTACATTGGCTTCATTCAGTGAGGCCTACAGGCCGTAATTAGTTCAGTTTTACATTTTTAATATTCAAGTGAGCATAAGCTGATCCAGAGGTCTATCACTAAATTTGATGCAGCATGTTGTAGGACTGCATTGCAGCAGGAGAGACGCATGTCACAGAAAAGAAAGCATCATGGGAAAAGAACATTTTGTGGATATTTTGAAGACCTCAAGACATCCTGCCAAATACTGAGGTAAACTTTACATGTAGACTTTTAACTAATACAAAGTAACACAAAACATTCTCTATAAACTTCTTTCTATCTTTCTTATGAGATTAAACAAATATTTAACAAAAATATGATATTTACTGACCTTAAAGAAATATTTTACTCTGATTTAATATTCGACAATAAATTTTTTTTGTGTCTTTCTGAAGTGTAAATTTCTGTTTTCAACTGTATGTGTGTGTGTGTGTGTTTACTATAAGCTGGTGGTATTTCTTCTTCAGACTCTGGTGTTTCTCCCGTAGCTGGTGTGTGTGTGTGTGTGTGTGTATGTGTGTGTGTTTACTATAAGCTGGTGGTATTTCTTCTTCAGACTCTGGTGTTTCTCCCATAGCTGGTGTGTGTGTGTGTGTATGTGTTTACTATAAGCTGGTGGTATTTCTTCTTGAGACTCTGGTGTTTCTCCCGTAGCTGGTGTGTGTGTGTGTGTGTGTGTGTGTTTACTATAAGCTGGTGGTATTTTTTTCTTGAGACTCTGGTGTTTCTCCCGTAGCTGGTGTGTGTGTGTGTGTGTGTGTTTACTATAAGCTGGTGGCCTTTTTTCTTGAGACTCTGGTGTTTCTCCTGTAGCTGGTGTGTGTGTGTGTGTGTGTGTTTACTATAAGCTGGTGGTATTTTTTCTTGAGACTCTGATGTCTCTCCCGTAGCTGGTTGGCCATTAGCTTGTACTGGTCCCTTTCCTGTTGGCAGCAGTCCAGTTCTTTAGACAGGATCAGCAGAGCCTCCTTCTTGCTCTCCAGCTTGCGCTTACACACCAGGAACTGCACACACACACACACAGACGCACACACAGAGACGCACACACAAACACACACATTAACTCGTAAACAAATACTCTAAGCTACATACATACAGAGCGTATAAAACATAACATTATAATAGAGATATCATCTTACGTTTGATTATACAACAAGAAATACAGAGTCGAACACACACGCCCACACGGAAAAGCAAACAGTCTGCTCCATTGTGGCTGTGTGTAAACAGGGGTGTGAGTTAACGCCATCCTGTATTTGCCGTGGTCGGATAGCCTGCGCTAATGTCAAAGAGAACACGCACGCACACTGCATGCATCCACCCGTTCACGAGTGACCTTACGGCAGAAAGACAGACAACATCCCTATTCTGTTTTACAGAGTGTAAAGGTCTAGTTGCTAGCAAATAATTGTAGACAATTCAATTGTTGTTACATCTTACACGTACTTATTTCAGTGAAAATGTATCACATATTTTAACCTGCAAACAGCCAACCCAAGTAGGCTAAACTCCAGAGGCAAACGCTACCTAAGCATCTATGGCCACGTAGACTATTTAATCACTTATGTCAGCACAGGCGGGAGCAGGTAGAATTGTAATGGGTTAGTTTGGAAATTCATAACCGTGAACTAGTCATAAAACCGAAAGTTCAAGTATTTCGGAACTTCGCAAAAACTGCAATAGCTTTGCAGACGAAGGTTAAAGATGGTCGTAAAACTCTCCATATGTTAGCAGAACCCAGTGGCGAACCCACGCACCGTTCCCGGTTACACGCACTCACCTCACTCACGAGGCCCTGCCAGTCACTCTCTCGCCTGTTCATGACTGAGACGATACTTTTCCCCGCCGCTCCGGACTTTTAACGGTTGATACGTCGACGAATGGAAGCGACACTGGAGACCGCAAGAAACCTCCACCGAACATCCATGTGGAACTCCTCCCACACGCGCGCAGGTGAGACTACTCGCCGTCAGCCGTCAGGAGCGTGAAGTCTTGTCTATAGCCCACATGCGGAGAGCACGCGGAGCAATACACGGGAGGCTGTTGCAATCCGGTGACTTGTGCTTATTATTATTATTATTATTATTATTATTATTATTATTTCAGGTATAATGTGACTAGAACTGCTTAATATAGAAACTTCATTGAAAATGTCATGTGTTGGTCTTGAACTGAAGTTGTGTCGCCTACTAAGTCAACTCAAGTATGTGAGATTTATACTTTTGAGATATTAAATGAAAACTAATATTTCAATTCATTCCTATGAGTGAGCCGAGGGGCAATGAGAGGTCATTGCTGGCCAATCACACTAATTAAGCATCTGTCCTACACTCACGGCTGCTTACAGCCACTCTAAGCCCCTCTGAGCTGAGCTCACCTTGTCTGTCCCTCTCCCTCTAACTTGATAGGCAACTCTTGGCTCTGTCTTTTTGCAATATTAGACTACGCCTATTCTCTACTTTTAATGTTCAACTCAAACAAACCTCATTATTGTCCCTCACATCTACTGACTGCTTACATTGCTCCTAATTAGATAAAGTAACTAGGGTCACTACCCAGCTCTCCGAACTACCTAATTCTACAGTTCACTTTAATGAGTATATCCTTCCAGTTACTTTTAATATTCAATATTAAGCCAGCTTCTATATATAATTCACTTTTTTTTCCAAAACTCAGTCACATAACTTAGACCAGATTACTGCACGTGTATAATTTGATTAATTGTTAACTAATTAACCAAATAAATGACACCTGGAGCCTCAGATTTTCTCTCTACACTCGGCTTTATCCGCAAGTGTCCTGGGGAGGTTACTGGGGAAGAGATTGCGGGCAGAATTTCCAACTGTCTGCAGTAGCTTTCAGTAACGGGAACCACTAGAAATAAAGCGGTAATGTTATGCAGGCTCCAAACTGCTAACATATTTTAGGTCATTTAACCTAATGAGGCCATTTCTCTCTCTTCTCTGTCCGCTAAACAACTTCAACTTCTATATCACCACTTAGTAACTTGTATTTACATGTTCTAACCAACAGTCGTAAATAATTTCAGTTATACTTTGGCGTACATGGCTACTTCAACTAAATAGAAAAGTACTTGGGTGAATCGTTTTAAATGGTGCAATGACTCCCTCTAGTGGCAGCCTAGTGGGAACAGCATATGAACAGGCTGCCACTAGAGGGCGTCATTCTACCATTTAACGCAAGCACAAGCACCTTTCTACTCTGTTAGTTGTCTATTTAAAGTTGGTAAACAAATAATTTGACCTAATTTGGGGTTGCTGAATTTTCAGTTTTAATCCTTAAAATTTGTATAATAACAAAGCTAAATGAGCTAACTAACTATAGGAAAATTCTGTTGACTACATAATGTTAATGGCTTAATATCTGTAAATAAGGGTTAGAGCTCACTAGGCTCAGACTACTGTACGTCATAAATGGCTAGTCATTGTTTTAAATGGTGAAATGACTCCCTCTAGTGGTAGCCTAGTGGGAAACTGAAGTCCTTTGAGCAAACCTACATTAGGTAATTTTGTGGTGCTGATTCAGAATATTCTGTTTACTAAGCAGCTGAGTTTTGAGTGTTAAATTTTATTTAGGCAAAGCATTGCCTATGTATGCAAATTGTCACATATTTCTGTAGACAATGCATGTATGTACTTGCATAAACTCTTTGAGAAAACGTGCTATACAAAAAAGTATTGTCTTAATGTAAATAATCAGATGGGGAAGTTTTTCCAAAAATCACTATGTGCCTGATTGTCTTCAGATGGTTCTGACTAACTCTCTGGCTCAAGGAATGTTGTCCTGGGAGGAATGTTGTCCTGGGAGCACACTGCTGCTGCTCGGCATGTTGCCGTGATGTTTGAACACCCTGGACACTTTAAGGGAGGCACTTGTGACATGTGATGTGGCTTACCACCAGAGGGAGCCATACTCACAATCAAATGTCCTGAGCGCTCCTCTCTATTCTTCTGTTTCAGACGTCACTTTACACTGAAGCACTGGTAAGTCTGTCCATAGGCGTCATGCAAACATAACAAACCCTAATTTGATATTTGATTTGAACTGAGAACCCCTACTGTTACACTCTTGCACAGGCCTACAGTATGGAGGGAAGGAGAGAGGAGTCACTGTGAGACACTTTGGTGTCAAAAGAATATGTGCTTGTTTGACTGCAACGCGCGCTCACTTTGATGAGAACAGCAGAAATGCTACTGGGCTACTGTTACAGATGAGAGCACACACACACATCCAATCAAACACACACATCCAATCAAACACACACATCCAATCAAACAAAAAAACATTGTGAGGCGACACAACAGGCATGTGATTTTGATGCTCCATTTATTGATTAGTCATTTATTGATTAGTCAAAGATTTAATTTAAAGAGGTGAAAGAATTCTACTGGGCTACCTGCAGTCTCAGGTGGGCCTATGGTAAGGGTCTGCACAGGTGAGGTGTAGTTACACACACACACGCACACACACACTCACACACACACACACACACACACACACACATACACACACATACACACACACACACACACACACACACACACACACACACACACACACACACACACACACACACACACACACACACACACACACATACACACACACACATACACATACACACACACACTATTAATGCACTATTTTAACATGCATTACTGTCAGATAACCGCACACCTATGAAGTAGTTCCACTTTTCTGGACGTATTACACTTGCATATCAATCCGCCCAACTCACTGTGAGTTTAAATGAACTGTCATGTTCACACAGGGTTACAATGTAGCGGCCTGACCAACATTCCCAGCACAGCAAGAAGTAGTTCTGCAAATGAGACTGTGTTAGCTGTTAAAATGTGTAAATTGTTAGCAAATTGTTAGCTACATAGCACAGACATAGCAACAGTGGTATAAGAATAATGAACTCCACAACATGCGTATATCAATGAAGATTACACTTATCGAGGTGGACAGGCCATGTCCTCCATTATCCCTTACGTAGTAAACCATCAAATTCCACATAATCATTCAAATCACACAAATACCTGGGTGTCCATGTAGGCCTCTTTCAAGAGTAATTTTAGTAGGCCCATTTCTACTGCATAGAGCAGACTATAGTACAGCCATGTTATAAACAGCAGAGACTAATGTAGACTTATAGTACAGCCATGTTATAAACAGCAGAGACTACTAGTACAGCCATGTTATAAACAGCAGAGACTAATAGTACAGCCATGTTATAAACAGCAGAGACTAATGTAGACTTATAGGATGACATGAGCAATGGAAGGATTAGGAGATGAGTGGGGATGGAGGCTAGAGAAAGGACTGATGCCATTCAGAATTAAAGACAGAATGAAAACACTGGAGTACCATAAGAGTTCATGGAGATGCAGTGTTCATTTCCTTTATAGTTGTTTGGCTCCCGTGCACGCCAGTAGAAGTAGTCAAATGCACTGCTGTCAGTCCAGTACCATGTACTACTCTGCAAACAGAATATAAAACATCATGTGGGTCCCCAAAAATGAATTTGGGCTTTTACCCATTCATGCTTCTCCTTGTGGAAAAGAAGTTCACTAAAAGCTCACAGGAGTGCAATTCAGTATGTACCCAATGCACCTTTTTGGTAGAATTTCAGAGCATTTCTGAGGACAGATATCATTGAACCGCACTGAATGCTACTTCAAGGTGTTTTTTGGTGCTTTTGAAGACTTTAGTAGTCTGACTATCCTGGACAAGTAACACACTGTGTCCCCAAATTAAATACACTCAAAGTGCATGATAGTCGCATTAAAAACATGGCTAAAGGAATAGTGATGCTAAGATGTTTGTAAGCATCACTTTTATAATATCGACTCTTTAATAATATCTCCTCATGATGCCCTAATTCTCCATTCGTGGTCTTCTTATGAAACCCTGGCTCTGAGAATAGGAAGGAAACATAATATAATAATATATTATAGTAATAATAATAATAATATAATGTAGGCTGTGCTGGACACGTATTGATTTTTTTTTCATCCTTCATCACTGACTACACACTAAGCCCCCCAAGAGTATTTCAGAACAGTGTGTTTAAAGTGTCATTTAAATGAACTGTATTGAATTATTGAGTATATATTGAGTTATGCTTCTAATATATTAAAATATATTTGTATTACTTTTGGAGTGTATTAGATGTGCTACTAATATATTAAAATGCACATCTTTTCCACAAGGGTATTCTTGCACACAGGAGTTTGAAGTCATTCTCTAGGAGGCACAAACAGGTTACAATCCACCACTCTACAGGAAATGACTCAGACTGCTACTTACCTTAGCGTCTCCATTGCCCCCCAATCCAAGTCCTCAATTGTCCTCCACACAATTTCCCAACAAACTGCACCTCAGCGCTGTTGTGGATGGATGCCAGATGGCCTCCGTGGTTCACACATATTCCCTGAAATTTAGATGATTACACAGAATAGAACACATTACACAGATTAGAACACCTGACACAAAATAGAACACGTGGCTCAGAATAGAACACATGGCTCGTTGAAATGGAACTTAAGGCCTCCATACACAGACTCCGACATCATTGCAGAGCACTTTCGAATTTGAAAATTTAGTTTGGCTCTGCACACTGGTAGCGCACTGCAGGCAACTAACATAGCATAGCAGCCTGTGTTTTGAACACCCCCGACAAAATAGACTTGAACTGGATCTACAGGTAGAGGAAGCAGAGTTTGGTGCTGGTATGCGGGGTTGTCTTGGAAACAATGGAATAGAATGTTGGAAGCGGAGCGCTCCGCACTTGTGTGGCGATGTGTCGGCCCTGTAGAGAGAACCTTTTGTTGCCTATCTGTGGCCTGTAGAGAGAACCTTTTGTTGCCTACCTGTGCCCTGTAGAGAGAACCTTTTGTTGCCTACCTGTGCCCTGTAGAGAGAACCTTTTGTTGCCTACCTGTGCCCTGTAGAGAGAACCTTTTGTTGCCTACCTGTGCCCTGTACAGAGAACCTTTTGTTGCCTACCTGTGCCCTGTACAGAGAACCTTTTGTTGCCTACCTGTGCCCTGTACAGAGAACCTTTTGTTGCCTTCCTGTGCCCTGTACAGAGAACCTTTTGTTGCCTTCCTGTGCCCTGTAGAGAGAACCTTTTGTTATCTACCTGTGCCCTGTAGAGAGAACCTTTTGTTGCCTACCTGTGCCCTGTAGAGAGAACCTTTTGTTGCCTACCTGTGCCCTGTACAGTGAACCTTTTGTTGCCTACCTGTGCCCTGTAGAGAGAACCTTTTGTTGCCTACCTGTGCCTTAGACCAAGTTGTTTTCTGAGGGAAAAACTTGAAGGAGCGATTTCCATGCTTTTCCCATCCTGTCTTGCACACAGCGTGTTCTTTCTCCACTTTCAGCTCTGAGAACAACAGTCAAGCGAACCAGATCAGGATGACAGCAGATTTTATCCATTTAATTTAGAGAACCAGATTATTTTCATATGGGCACAGAGTGAATGGTTCTCCACCTTTAGCAGAGGAATTCAACCTTTGTTATGCCCGTTTTGACAGGGACAATAAGGACACATAAGGTCCTGCCTCCCCTACTGACCAACAACAATACTGCCCCAGTCCTCAGCACCGACCCAATGTAAAATCAACCCCAGGAAGGCAGCTGGGCCGGACAGAGTGCTGCTCCTTGATGACTGTGTCTGTGACTGTGTGATGTCTACAGAAATCTTTAACACCTCTTTGGAGCAAGCCATCGTCCTGTCATGCTTCAAAGCTGCCATCATACCTTTGCCAAACAAATCATCACCATCCTGCTTCCTCGACTACCGTCCAGTGGCACTGATGCTCATCATGAAGTGCTTTGAACGGCTAGTAAAGGTGTCCCATATGATAAAGGTGTCCCATATGGTAAAGGTGTCCCATATGATAAAGGTGTCCCATATGGTAAAGGTGTCCCATATGATAAAGGTGTCCCATATGATAAAGCTAACTCATATGATAAAGGTGTCCCATATGACAAAGGTGTCCCATATGACAAAGGTGTCCCATATGGTAAAGGTGTCCCATATGATAAAGTTAACCCATATGATAAAGCTAACCCATATGAAAAAGGTGTGCCATATGGTAAAGGTGTCCCATATGATAAAGGTGTCCCATATGATAAAAGGTGTCCCATATGGTAAAGGTGTCCCATATGATAAAGGTGTCCCATATGGTTAAGCTATCTCTTGTATAAGCTATACCATAGGACAATGCTATCCCATATGACAAAGGTGTCCCATATGGTAAAGGTGTCCCATATGATAAAGCTAACCCATATGATAAAGCTAACCCATATGAAAAAGGTGTGCCATATGGTAAAGGTGTCCCATATGGCAAAGGTGTCCCATATGATAAAAGGTGTCCCATATAATAAAGCTAACCCATATGGTAAAGGTGTCCCATATGGTTAAGCTATCTCCTGTACATGCTATCCCATAGGACAATGCCATCCCATATGGTAAAGTCCTGTTGAAAACATGCATGATCCTTATCTGCACTAAGACAAGAGAAGGATCACTCATGTCCTCCTGCATAACCAGCATAATCACAGGCAATGATTCTGCAGCATATCAGGTCAAAGGTCCTCAGGATTCACACTGTACCCACCTAAGCCCCACAAGACACCTTGAATAAATTACAAATTCATTCTTTAATTAGTTTAAGCTATGGAGTACAGCTAGTGTTCTACTTTATCAGTACCTGAGCAAAGTCACTTTATGCTTCAAATTCTCATCAAATTTGACAATGCTAAATGGATGCCTATTTGACAAAACTAAATGGTCTATTCTTTGAAGGTTTGATCTGTGTACTAAGAGATGCACAGCCACCTGGAGAGCTGCACCTATATCAGCATCAGCATCAGTACGGACCTCTTCAGGACAAACAGACATCATGGTCAGTGTGACAGACAGATGGGCAACTTTGCTCCTCACACAGTTCTTGTCCAGCCATGCTGTTTATATTCATATTCACGCAGTTCTACTCAGTGTCAAGGCAAGGCAGGTTTATTTCTGTAGTTCCTTTCATACACAGAGGCAGTTCAATGTGCTTTACAAAGATAAAGGCAAAGAACAGTGAATGATAGAAAATAAAACGCTATCAAACGATTGAGAAAGAGTTCAAACCCACGTTACAAACATGTTTAACACTTTAACACAGAGACCGTCAGTCTTCCTTTTCCAAGAGATGATTTCAAGTCAAACAAACTGAGTTCTGTTGGAATTGGTGTCATCAAATCATCACACTACTCGTCACTTTGGATTGGCCTTATGTGCTATGGCAAAACATCCTTTTTCACCAAAATCACCATTAATGGTTAGATTGTTTAATGCACATTAATGGTTAGATTGTTTAATGCACATTAATGGTTAGATTGTTTAATGCACATTAATGGTTAGATTGTTTAATGCACATTAATGGTTAGATTGTTTAATGCACATTAATGGTTAGATTGTTTAATGCACATTAATGGTTAGATTGTTTAATGCACATTAATGGTTAGATTGTTTAATGCACATTAATGTTAGATTGTTTAATGCACATTAAAGACTTTGATGGCATCTACTACTGACCTGTAGCCAGGCTCAGTGTGAACACAGCACAGAGGAGAGGGAGAACAGGCAGAACCACCATGGCAGAAGAGTAATCTGAAAACACACACACACACACACAGATTAGATTAGATTAGATTAGATTCAACTTTGTCATTACTCATGTATAAATACAGGTAACAAAATGCAGTTTGGCATCTAATCAGAAGTGCAAAGAGCAGCAAGTGCAGTATATACAGCATATGCAATATGTACAGTTAAAGAGCAAATTATATTTATACGCAAAAATGATATGTATATATTATATACAGATGCACACACACATACACACACAGATGCACACAGACATATATACACGCACACACACATACACACATACTCACACACATACACACACACACACAATTAAAGTGTAATAAAACATACAATACAAAAAGAAATGTAGCACTCAGAGAGGGAAAGATCAGAGGCTGTGGTCTGATGCTCACCTGTGGATGAAGGGACCTTTGAGAGTCTCTGGAAGATCTGGTGATAAGTCAGTCAGGTAGGGTCAATAGTTATCTGGTGCTAAGCAACTTTTATAGCCATGAAACAGTAGCTGTAACCTCATGATAGAGCAGCACTGTTGAAGCAAAAGATGCTCTGATTGGTCCTTACACTAGCCGGTTGCATACAGAAGTATTGTGATGCACTCACTTGTGATATGGGAGGTCTATTTCCAGACCTGATACATCTGGTCTGATTTGATGCTGGGGCCACATTGTCATACAGTATGTTCAGTAAATGGCAGATGTGTACTTTGGAAAATCATAAATTAACTGTCCAAATGACTTTCCCCTAGCAACTTGCCCTAGAGAGTGGCGACTGCTAGGCCTCTTTGTCAGAGGCTACAAGAATTATTTTTCAGAATGTGTGTGGGAGATGAGTATGACCTCAGACATCATTGGTGTGTGACCTCACTCCTGACATCATTGGTGTGTGACCTCACTCCTGACCATTATTTGTACCCTGAGCGCATCTTAAACCGAGCCTCCAAAATAATCAAGGATCCTTCTCACCTCACCTAATAATCAAGGACCCTTCTCTGACCATCAGACTCCTGAATGATCTACTTGACTTCCTTTTTTGTTTACTGTGCCTGTGCAGAGTTCTGAAATACTTTTATATGTGCTCTGATTAGGAAACTTAACTCCTGCTTAAAAGAATAAAATAGTGAAATTGCTATCAGAGGAGTGAAAAATAAGAGAAACTGTAAACTTTTTTTTCCTAAAAAAAATCTATTAAACTGAAGAAATTAGTTGAGAAGAAAGACAGATAACGTTTGTCCTTTACACACTAGCATCCAGTCATGCTGATAACATTTGTCCACACACTAGCATCCAGTCATGCTGACTGGTTGGATCTGTATTGATAAAGCTTTTCCCACTCACTGGCAAAACATCTTTTCACTCCGAACAAATTCCCAGTAATGATGAAACCTGTAAAGGTTTTTCATAGAAATGATCAAACTCTCAGGCGTGTAGCAAAGAGTTTAGAGTAGGAAGAACAGGGAGTCTGGAAGAAGAGAGTGGAGAAGAAATGCAAAAAGCTGGGATCAACGAAAGACAGAAGTAAAGACAAACCTGCTCAATCCAGTTCATCCACCTTCAGGAGCTTTGCTTTGCCAAACTGTATGCTGGACCTCATAGTACCAGATGCAGCGGCTTTGTGGCATTTGTGAGAACAACATACCTCTAGACAACAGAACTCCTACAGAACCTACAGAACCAGACACCCTCCTGCTCACTACCGTCATCTAACACAGAACTAGAACCAAACCTCAGGCTGACCACAATGGGAATAAGGGTCTACTCATATGGGAATAAGGGTCTACTCATATGGGAATAAGGGTCTCCTCATATGGGAATAAGGGTCTACTCATATGGGAATAAGGGTCTACTCATATGCTCCTTTTTAAACTTGCATAGGTCCTCCAGCCCACCACATGTTGTTATTTTCTTAATGCTTTCTAATAGACAGCTGATTAGAAAAGAGGCATTGATCAAATTAAATATCTAATTTATTATCTATTAATTAATTTCATGTTAATTTACTATTTAATAGTAAGGCAGCTGTATGGGAATGCACATGGGGATGGTGTGTCAGAGCGGTTTCCCTGGTTTCACTACAGACACCCACATACAAAAACTAACTCTCCTCAGTGCATGTGTGAGTTCAGTATGGTGACGGCTTTGGGATAGAAACTGTCCCTCAATCTATTTGTTCTGGCTGTTATGGACCTGAAACACCTGCCAGATGGCAACAGGTTGAAGAGATGGATACCGGGGTGGGTATTGTCCTTTAGGATGTTCCTGGCCCTGCTGAAACAGCGGGAGTTGAAGATGGTGGCATTGAAGGCAGAGGGCAGCCAATGATTTTTTGTGCTGTGTTGGTCACCCTCTGCAGGCTTTTTCTGTTAGCCTCTGTGCAGCTGGAGTGCCACACTGACGCAGCGTAGGTCAGCATACTCTCAATGGTGGAGCGGTAGAAGGTCACCAGCAGGTTAGTGTGCAGTTGCTCCCTCCTGAGCACCCTCTGGAAGTGTAGCCGCTGCTGGGCCTTTTTGATACCAGAGCTGAGGTGTTGACTGACCAGGAGAGGTAAATTAAATTTGAATCTTTTGTTTTGTTTTGTTTTTATGTTAAATTCATTTTGTGTACAGTTGTACAGTTGTGTAAATTTTTTTTTACTGGTTTAGTTTTTGCCATTTCATTCTCTATCATTTACTGTGTTTGCCTTTCTCTTTGTAATGCACATTGAACTACCCATAACTATCATAGTAGTCTCAATGATTAGCCTACTCATTTGAATAATTCTGCAGACATTTTATGTGTCTTTTGAAAATGTTCTATCCTGAGGCATGCTCACAAAGCGTGACAGTTCCTGTTTCCAGTTCATCTTTCACCATCAGTTAGACAAGTCCAGGTCATCATGATCAACAAAAAAAACTAAATGATTGTGTCATTGGGCAGAGAGGGGTCGGAGTGGGGTTGTGTGGTCTGTAGCAGAAATTTATTTCAGTGGGGAGAGTTTCGTAAATCTGTCAGAGATCATTTCAGACACTAGGTGGCAACAGTGAGATAACCACCAGTGAATCAGTGAATAACTGCAGCTGTGTGTGTGATGTTTGTTTGTCTGTATGTGTGTTTTACCTCTACAAGGTGGACAATCTAATGGCCACATGTGGACTCTGAGCTGCAGCCTGTCTCTGTGTGTCAATCATGGTGATGACTCTCTCTCACACACACACACACACACACACACACACACACTCTCTCTATCTTCCTCTCTCTCACACACACACACACACACACACACACACACACACACACACTCTCTCTCTCCCTCTCTCTCACACACACACACACACACACACACACACGCGTGCACACACACACTCTCTCTCTCTCCCTCTCTCACACACACACACACACACACACTCTCTCTCTCTCTCTCTCTCACACGCACACACACACACACACACACACACGCACACACAGTTATCTGCACACAGACTGCAACCAGGACAACTGCTGATTCACCACATCCCCTGTGTGTGTGTGTGTGTCAGAGTGTGTGTGTGTGTGTGTGAGAGAAAGAGAGAGAGAGAGTGTGTGTGTGTGTGTGTGTATGTATGTGTGTGTGTGTGTACATGTATGTGTGAGTGTGTGTGTGTGAGTGTGAGTGTGTGAGTGTGTGTGTGTGTGTGTGTGTGTGTGTTTTTGTCTTGTCTTTGAGGTGTGAGTGGGTGACAACACATTTACCAGGCACAAAGGCAGTCTAATAAACACAGAGTCTAATAAAGAGTTTTAGCATAGCTCACTTACTAGCAATAGTGGCTGCTTTATCCGAACCTACTAACAGCACATATCTATTAAAAGACCCATGTCATTTGACATCAGGTCTTGAGATAATTATGGTCTGTCTGAGTGCAACCTTAGAGTGTGTACAGTGGTACTGAGGCCCCTCCCACCAGCCTTTTCGAGTAGAGCAGACTTGATACTTTCCCACTGGCTCATAATTTGATTCACTAGATATTGCCACCGCTACATGTATTCACCTGAACTCAATTACACAGCTCTTTAGAATGCTGTAGAATGCTCCATTCACTTTGATTGGAAGTTCCAGTATAAACCATAACTGTGTGATCCCCGGACCAAATAGTTAATATGCAATTAAATGGCGCATCCTTTATTTCAAAACTGCTTGCCGTCTCTTGTTCCCCAGTCAGTCAGTAACTTAGTAAATCATTTATTTATATAGCGTATTTCTCTTTTTTTAAAAAACAGCAATGATTTATACATAATGTCCAAAAACAGCAATGATTTATATATTATACCAACATGGGTATTGATGGCGCAGCACACTCCTGGTTCAAGTCCTATCTTACTGGACGGTCGTTCAATGTCTCATGGCTAGGACAGACATCAGCACTTCACCAAGTCACCACAGGAGTACCCCAAGGATCTGTGCTGGGGCCCCTTCTCTTCGCCCTGTACATCACCTCGCTGGGCTCAGTTATCCACTCCCATGGCTTCTCTTACCACTGCTATGCTGATGATACCCAGCTCTATCTGTCCTTTCCGCCTGATGACTCCACGGTGTCAACACGGATCTCGGACTGTCTCTGATGTATCTGCATGGATGAAAGGACACCACCTCCAACTAATTCTCTCCAAAACTGAACTGCTGGTCCTCCCAGCGAAACAAGCCATACATCACGACATCAGTATCAAGATCGACTCCCTGTCTGTTTCTCCCACCAAAGTGGCAAGAAACCTAGGTGTCATGATCGATGACCAACTGACCTTTGCAGATCATGTTGCCTCTGTGGCTTGGTCGTGCCATTTTTCCCTATTCAACATAAGGAAGATCAGGCCGTGCCTAATCCAACATGCAACCCAGCTCCTGGTACAGACCCTGGTTATCTCTCGGCTTGACTACTGCAATGTCCTCCTATCAGGCCTACCAGCCTGTGTGGTGAGACCGCTACAGATGATCCAGAATGCAGCTGCACGTCTGGTCTTTAACCAGCCAAAAAGGGCACGTCACCCCTCTGTTCATTGAACTTCACTGGCTACCCTTGGCTGCTCGCATTAAATTCAAAGCACTTATGGTGGCCTACAGGGTGAATGATGGCTCTGCTCCCATCTACCTGAACACTCTCCTGAAGCCCTATGTCACCCGACGACCGCCTCACTCCTCTAAGGAACGTTTTTTAGCACAGCCAACACCTTGTGCAGGTCAATCCAAACTCTTCTCATATCTGGTTCCGCGCTGGTGGAATGACCTTCCAAGTGCTACCAGATCAACTGATATCCTCTCCACCTTCAAGAAACTCGTGAAGACCCAGCTCTTCCAAGAATATCTCCTGGCATAAATTTTTGAGAATGCACTTACCAATTTAATTGCTTTGCACTGTATTACACTATTGCACTTTCAACTTAAAATAGTGCAGTTTCTATATTAGCAATATGCACTCCTTGTTCGTTCTTTCATTGTGTTGTAGCTTGAATGTTATCCTCTTGTGTAAGTCGCTTTGGATAAAAGCGTCATGTAATGTAATGTGTGTGAGTGTGTGTGTGTCTGTGTGTAAGAAAGAAAGAGTGTGTGTGTGTGTGTGTTGCTGTGAAGTGCTCTTCCTGTCAATGTCTTCATTACTCTGTGCTATCACAGTCTGACGGCATAAGATGTGGCATCCTGTATCGCCTCCAGCTGAGAGCACACACACACACACACAAACATGGACAGGCTATGGGGGCTGCTGATCTATTGGTCTCTCTCTACTCTGTGTGAGTATTCTTATTATGATATTTCACACACACAAGGCTGATATCTAGAAACACCCCCCCCCACACACACACACACAAAGAGAAAGAATCTGATTGCAAGTATTCCTGCTGTTGTTTCACTTTGTTGTAAGCTGATCTCAAATGCAGACACATTAACATCCACTTCGTTCTATAGCGTGTTGGTATTGTATAAACCTAAATAAACTTATCATTAAACACACAAATGCTCACAAATTCACTCTTGTAACTAAAGATTACTAAACACAGTCACAAACCCTCCCTCTCTCTCACGCTGTTAGACTTGTTTGTTGAAGGCTATCCAAAGAAGGAAAAGTGTTAAATGCATGTGGTTGCAGGAAATCAGGGTTTTTGTTTGCAAGTCAGTCGCAAATATATTTAATAAGATACTATAATATATTATAATATTTCAGATGCCATTAGTGTCTTATTGAGCCCAGGAGCTCAGAGATCTCAGAGAGAGTGTTAGACTACAGCAGGTTATTCAGTGTGTGTTAGACTACAGCAGGTTATTCAGTGTGTGTTAGACTACAGCAGGTCATACGGTGTGTGTTAGACTATATAAGGTCATACGGTGTGTGTTAGACTACAGCAGGTCATACGGTGTGTGTTAGACTATATAAGGTCATACGGTGTGTGTTAGACTACAGCAGGTCATACGGTGTGTGTTAGACTACAGCAGGTCATATGGTGTGTGTTAGACTACAGCAGGTCATACGGTGTGTGTTAGACTACAGCAGGTCATACGGTGTGTGTTAGACTACAGCAGGTCATACGGTGTGTGTTAGACTACAGCAGGTCATACGGTGTGTGTTAGACTATATAAGGTCATAGGGTGTGTGTTAGACTACAGCAGGTCATACGGTGTGTGTTAGACTATATAAGGTCATACGGTGTGTGTTAGACTACAGCAGGTCATATGGTGTGTGTTAGACTACAGCAGGTCATACGGTGTGTGTTAGACTACAGCAGGTCATACGGTGTGTGTTAGACTATATAAGGTCATACGGTGTGTGTTAGACTATATAAGGTCCTATGGTGTGTGTTAGACTACAGCAGGTCATACGGTGTGTGTTAGACTACAGCAGGTCATACGGTGTGCTATTCTGCCGTGCTATTCTGATAATACAGTTAATAGACGTATAGGTGAGATGGCTGAGGACGTTTCTGCTCAACTCTTGGAGCAAGTGAGAGCTAGTGAATACTTTGCACTGCAACTAGATGAAAGTGCTGCAACTAGATGAAAGTACTAATGCTGCTGAGTTGCAGTCTACGGTCAGATTCCTTTACGGAGAAAAGTTAGTTGAGGAAATACTGTTTTGCAAAGCACTTGAAGGTAGAGCCACAGGGAGAGAGATTTTTCACGTTTTGGACAACTACATTAGGACAAATAGACTTGATTGGTCTCGTTGTGTTGGAGTGTGTTCGGACGGGGCTGCAGCTATGACGGGGAGAAACAGTGGAGTCACCGCTCTTTTAGCAAGCAGAGGCGTTCAAGGGCGTGATACATACATACTGCATATGCAAGACAAAGCACATGCTTTTTCCATGAGAATGTAAAATGACACTATGGTCAAGCAAGCCCCAGGAGGGAATTACAGAAATGTTCCCACAACTACACCAAGAGCTGCTGTCATCTGGTGGTGAGTTGGACACCATTTCTTCTTTGAAACAGTCACACTTGGAGCACCTCCAGGGATATTTCAGAGACTATTTTCCTGACCTTGACAACACCGAGCTAAACTGGGTTAGAAACCCCTTTGCCGCTAATGTTGGCTCTTGTCTGGACTTAAAATCACAGGAGGAATTGATTGAGATGGCTACCTCATGGGACTTAAAAGTCAAATTTGAAGCCCTTTCCCTCCCAAGCTACTGACTGCATGTAAGACAGGAGTTTCCCACCCTAGCTGAGAGGGCTCTAAAATGCCTCCTTCCATTTGCAACCACTTACTTGTGTGAGTCTGGCTTTTCAACTTTAAAAGTACTGAAAACAATACAGAAAATACAGAGCACGTCTGAATGTGGAGAGTGACATGCGTGTTGCACTGACAGACATAAAGCCCAGGCTTGACGAACTGTGTAGGAGCCATCAGGCCCACTGCTCACATTAGCATGGTCTCTCTCTCTCTCTCTCTCTCTTTCTCTTTCTCTCTCTCACACACACACACACACAGAATGTATTTGAAATGTAAATGTTATCTTTTTGAGGTACATTTTTACATAAAATATTGTTAAGCCTTAAAGATGCACGATAGATATCGGGCTAATAAAATATCAGCCGATTTGGGGGAAAATTCTGTCATTTTTCATCTGCCAGATAGTCACATTTTTCCGATAAAAACATCCGATATATAATGAAATTACGGGAAACGTGTTCAGGCCGAGAAGCCACTTTTTTATTCAGGCGGAGTAGCCCCAAAACAGGCGATGACGCGCAGCAGCTTACTAACAGGACCCAAGCATGTCCGTCACTGCCTGAGTAATAATAGTAGTAGTAAAAGGACCCAAGCATGTCCGTCACTGCCTGAGTAATAATAGCAGTAGTAAAAGGACCCAAGCATGTCCGTCACTGCCTGAGTAATAATAGCAGTAGTAAAAGGACCCAAGCATGTCCGTCACTGCCTGAGTAATAATAGCAGTAGTAAAAGGACCCAAGCATGTCCGTCACTGCCTGAGTAATAATAGTAGTAGTAAAGGACCCAAGCATGTCCGTCACTGCCTGAGTAATAATAGCAGTAGTAAAGATGACAATACAGTTGTAATTTGCAAAGCTTCTTCAGCAAGGATTGTGAGAGGAGGAAAGAAGACGTCAAGTTTTAACACAACAAATCTTATAGCTCACCTGAAAAGTCGTCATTGCGGAGAAGAGGTATTGAACGAATATGAGGCAGCTACTGCAGCCGTTAGCAGTGTTAAAACGTTTTTTTTTTTTTACGTATGGAATTTTTTACGATGCCTGATGCAGTTAAAGCATTAATAATTTTGGGAATGCACTTTGTTTTAATAAGTTATTTGAAAACACTTGACTTGAATACTTACCTCCACAGGGGATGCACTTTTTTGTTAAAAAGGAGATGTACATTTTTGTTAAAATGGAGTGGTGTCGTTGTTGTATAGCAAATGACCACATTTTGTGATGAGATGAGAGTAATAAACATTTGAAGAGCCAGAAAGTTGTTGTTTGTTGTTTTCTGTTATAGATAGGCCAGAGCAGCGAAAATATCAGTTTTCTATCCTGCACAAACTGCAGACTATATGAATATATTATATTAAATATAAAAATATTAACTTATCGGGTATCGGGTATCGGCCCTGAGAAGCAGGAAATTATCAGTTATCGGTATCGGACGAAATGTTTCATATCGTGCATCACTATTAAGCACTATTAACATTATCTGAAATGCTCATGCATGTTGAATGTTTCCATTGGATCCAACACCCCCTCCCTCTTTCTCCTTCCCCAAACGTACAGCACACAGGGCCACACACAATGTCATTAATGGCCTATGTTCAATTTAATGGATTAATGGTGAAATACAAATGTAATTGTTTTTCATTTAAATGGTTAATTTGTTTATTTTAAATTTTGTCACAGTAGCCTATTGGCACGGTGCTTACACACTTTTCATCTCAGAGGGGCCTTAGCTGGAATCTACTGGTCTTTAGGGGGCCTTGTCATGGGAACGTTTGGGAACCCCTGTGTTAGACTACAGCAGGTCATACGGTGTGTGTTAGACTATATAAGGTCATAGGGTGTGTGTTAGACTACAGCAGGTCATACGGTGTGTGTTAGACTATATAAGGTCATACGGTGTGTGTTAGACTACAGCAGGTCATATGGTGTGTGTTAGACTACAGCAGGTCATACGGTGTGTGTTAGACTACAGCAGGTCATATGGTGTGTGTTAGACTACAGCAGGTCCTATGGTGTGTGTTAGACTATATAAGGTCCTATGGTGTGTGTTAGACTACAGCAGGTCATACGGTGTGTGTTAGACTACAGCAGGTCCTATGGTGTGTGTTAGACTATATAAGGTCATACGGTGTGTGTTAGACTATATAAGGTCATATAGTGTGTGTTAGACTATATAAGGTCATACGGTGTGTGTTAGACTATATAAGGTCATACGGTGTGTGTTAGACTATATAAGGTCATACGGTGTGTGTTAGACTATATAAGGTCATACGGTGTGTGTTAGACTATATAAGGTCATATGGTGTGTGTTAGACTATATAAGGTCATACGGTGTGTGTTAGACTATATAAGGTCATACGGTGTGTGTTAGACTATATAAGGTCATACGGTGTGTGTTAGACTATATAAGGTCATACGGTGTGTGTTAGACTACAGCAGGTCATATGGTGTGTGTTAGACTACAGCAGGTCATACGGTGTGTGTTAGACTACAGCAGGTCATACGGTGTGTGTTAGACTACAGCAGGTCCTATGGTGTGTGTTAGACTACATAAGGTCCTATGGTGTGTGTTGGACTACAGCAGGTCATACGGTGTGTGTTAGACTACAGCAGGTCATACGGTGTGTGTTAGACTATATAAGGTCATACGGTGTGTGTTAGACTATATAAGGTCATATGGTGTGTGTTAGACTATATAAGGTCATACGGTGTGTGTTAGACTATATAAGGTCATACGGTGTGTGTTAGACTATATAAGGTCATACGGTGTGTGTTAGACTATATAAGGTCATACGGTGTGTGTTAGACTATATAAGGTCATATGGTGTGTGTTAGACTATATAAGGTCATACGGTGTGTGTTAGACTATATAAGGTCATACGGTGTGTGTTAGACTATATAAGGTCATACGGTGTGTGTTAGACTATATAAGGTCATACGGTGTGTGTTAGTGCTCTTTGCACTTTTTGTATTATTGACTTGTGTGTCTCTCAAGCAAATTTGGAATGCATCAAGGATATATCTGATGGGTTATATATCTCATGGGTTATATATCTGATGGGTTATATATCTGATGGGTTATATATCTCATGGGTTATATATCTGATGGGTTATATATCTGATGGGTTATATATCTCATGGGTTATATATCTGATGGGTTATATATCTCATGGGTTATATATCTGATGGGTTATATATCTGATGGGTTATATATCTGATGGGTTATATATCTCATGGGTTATATATCTGATGGGTTATATATCTGATGGGTTATATATCTCATGGGTTATATATCTGATGGGTTATATATCTGATGGGTTATATATCTCATGGGTTATGTATCTGATGGATTATATATCTCATGGGTTATGTATCTCATGGGTTATGTATCTGATGTGTTATATATCTGATAGGTGAAATATCTCATGGGTTATATATCTGATGTGTGATATATCTCATGTGTTATATATCTCATGTGTTATATATCTCATGGGTTATATATCTCATGTGTTATATATCTCATGTGTTATGTAATCTTTTCTGTCACAGGTGAATCTCTCAGTGAAGAGATAATCACACAGACACCCTTGTTCATCTCTGCAGAGATCGGGGATGAAGTCAATCTCACCTGCCTCTTCTTTTCTGATGAGATAAGCTCAGGTGTGATCTGGATGAAGCAACCCGTCGGAGAGAGGCCTGTGGCCATAGGCTCAGTTTACTCTACATTCACCCAGTACCAAAATGACTTTGACAAGAGTCACCGATTTAGATTGAAAAGTGGAGCTGGCAGCTTTAATTTAACAATCTCCCAAACACAGACTACAGACTCTGCTACGTATTACTGTGGATTTATCTATTATGCTGAAATTACATTTGGAGATGGAACAGTAGTATTTGTCAGAGGTGAGACATTTATTTACATTAATGCATTTAGCAGACTCTTTTATCCAAAGAGAGCTACACTCTTTCACACTGGGATTGAAGGGAACCAGAGCGGCAAAACGACCACTCTGCTGAAGCTAATGCTAACGCTAGCTAACGCTAATCAAGGCCATGTGTGTGACATTCTTTCTTCACAAAAAATAAAGGAGAATTCTGGAACTTTAAACGTGTGATTAATGGTGACTTAACTTGTAACTCATAACTTAAATTTTCTATTGTGATTAATTAGATTAATTGTTTTAATTGATTGACAGCACTACTTTGAAGGCAATAAACATAATTTTATTTGTGACTTCTTTTCAGTTTCATTTTTGTGATGAGGGACTCCAATGGCCGTATAAATCTGTCCCCCGTCCCCCAGGAGACATACACCCTACAAGTAATCCCAGTGATCTCTGACATGATTCTGTATGTCTTGATCTTGTCAGATGAGGAATCGAGCCACCATGAGGTCATTGAACAGCTGGACTCAGTGTCGCCCCCTGTTGGAGGTCAGGTAACCCTGAGCTGCTCCGTCCGCCCCAGGAGTGGATGTGCAGACCAGTCTGAGGTGTTCTGGTTCCGACCCATTTCAGGAGATTCCCCTGCAGGAGTGGCACACAGCCGTGGAGATGGCAGGTTTGTGTGTGTGTGTGTGTGTGTGTGTGTGTGTGTGTTAGAGAGAGAAAGAAATAGAGGGGGAGAGAAATAGAGATAGTGTATATATTAGAACCAAAAAGAATGTGGTCACTGTTGAACAGGGGAGGTTGACATGCACATTTTTCTTGATACAAAGATTGTGTGTGTGTGTGTGTGTGTGTGTGTGTGTGTGTGTGTGTGTGATCATTGGTCTGAGGATGTTTCTCTTGCAGTTGTGTGTACCAGTTGCCCATGAATAACATCAGCCGCACCGATGCACACACACACTACTGTGCTGTGGTCGCCTGCGGACGCATTCTGTTTGGGAACGGGACCCACATCACCGTCAAAGGTGCCAAAACTCCAAACGTGTTAAACTTTGAGTAAACCTTGGTGTGAGAACACAACATAGTTAACAGAGGTTTTGGATAACTGTAGCATGCTAAAATAACAAAGCTAACAGAGATTTGAATTAACCATAGTATGTTACAGTAACACACCACAGCCAACATAAGTTTGAGTGAACTGTAGCGTGCTCACATACAACAGCTAACACAGGTTTGAATGAATTGGAGCAAGCACATTACAATAGGACTGGGCACATTACAACAGAACAGGGCACATTACAACAGGACAGGACACATTACAACAGGACAGGGCACATTACAACAGGACAAGGCACATTACAATAGGACAGGGCACATTACAACAGAACAGGGCACATTACAACAGGACAGAGAGCCATAGTGTGCCAAAACCACACAGCACAGACGCTGATTCTGTCATTCATGTTATTTTGGAATTCAGTTTGTTTTGCATTGCACTTTCAGATGTACAGATCACACAGATGGTCTTTATGACATCACTGGTCACAGCCCTGCTGATAAGTTTGATGGTGAATTTGGTCTTCTGTGTGAGAGTGAAGAGGTCACAGCCAGCCAGCCAATCAGGTCAGAGCTCCTTAGATTAAATGTCATATTTTTAAAGCTTCCAAACATTTAGGAGCCCTGCCCACTGGGAGGAGTTCTGGCACCCCACTGGTGTTCTCCAAGAGTCCAGTGATGTGCTTCTGAGAAACACCTTGACATTTCTCCATTTCTGGCCAAAACTCTTACAATTTAATCAGTTACAGTTTAGCCCAACCCATCGTCTTTCTACAAATTTGGCATTCGGTATTTTCACCTATTGTTGCTAGTTTGCCGGTGTGTTTGACTTAATGCAAGCTGAAACTGAAATGTTTTGGGGAGGAGAATGAAAAGGGTGCTTAAAGACCAACCAACTATTAGACTACTGTTTGTCAGTGACTAATAAAAAGAGACAAGAAACACCCTGCCAAAAAAGAAGTAATTATTTGTGTCGTTAGCTGGTGATTCTTAACTGAAAGTAGCTGTTTGCTAGTGTGCTCATAGTAGCTTATGAGGTAAAGCAAGGGGAGGATGCAACAAAATACTTGGGCTCATAGGACTTTGTTGACAACAAGAACAAGTCAAGTTTGCTCTCTCAAGCAATTATGGTGCAATGATTAGGCTAAGTCATAAACATCAGGTGCAATGATTAGGCTAAGTCATAAACATCAGGTACAATGATTAAGCTAAGTCGTAAACATCAGGTGCAATGATTAAGCTGATTGATGATGGGGTACTTGAGTACTTGAGGTGGTTACTAGGCTGTTACTATTACTACTATTAATGTTATGGTGGTTGGTATACTGGTTGCATTTTGCTTGCTGGGTCATCATTGTGGAAGTAATTTGCAAGAAGTTACAGTACTTGAGGTGGTTGCTAGGCTGCTGCTAGGTTAATTATGTTGGTTGCGATATGTTGGTTGCTAGATTGTCATTATGGAAGTGGCTGCAGTGACTAAACCAATCTGCAACCACAATACACAGACACAAAGACAGAACAAAGCAAAAGCCCAAGACACATCAGGACATAACAACACACATGCACACACACACACACACACACACACACACACACACACAATCCTGTTGAGACATTTTTAAACTCCATTAACATTTTAATGCTCTTTGTGTCTCAGGTCTGTGTGTCACCTCTACGCCTCTCACCACAGCACATAGACGACAGGTAAAGACATGTCTCTCTTTCTCTCACCCACTCCCACACACACACACACACACACACACAAACACACACACAAACACACACTTGTAAGCAAAGTAAATAGTTTTTAATTTTATGTAAGAACATGTGTGTATATGTGTGCATGTATGGTTCTTGTGTCTAACTGTGTGGCCCTGTGGTGTGTGTGTATGTGTGTGTGTGTAACAGGGAGACAGTAACAATGTGAATGGTGTGTGCTATGCCACAGTGCAGGTGTCTGTGGCGCAGAGAGACACACAGCAAAGAGATACACACACACACAACCACACACACACTGACAGAACACACTCTACAACATACTCCATGGCCAGGACGGGAAGACAGACTCAGAACCATGTAGAACACGGAACCCACTCTACTTCACACTTCATGACCAGGATGGGAAAATACGCACTGAAACACAGCACCGACTCCACTCCATACCCTGCTTCTAGAACCAGAGGACACACACAGAACCGTGAGGAACACAGAGCTGTGTCTGCACCATGCTCTGCTTCTAGAACCAGGGAACAAACACAGAATCTTCTCTACACTCCAATCCGCTACCACGACAGGAAGTGACATAAACCCAGCACCTCATTCTACACCACAGCAGCAGCCTCACTCAGTGTGACACAGCGCTGTGCACTGGCATAAGTGGAACATGGTTCATGCTGGTTAGAAATGTCCGCCATCTGTTGGTTTCAGA
>JAIFZK010000041.1:115000-117500 GCA_027481765.1 Tenualosa thibaudeaui
ACAAACACAGGACCATACAACACAAAATAACACACACACAAACACACACACACACACACACACACACACACATACACACACACACACACACACACACACACACACACATACACACACACACACACACACACACACACACACACATACACAAGCACATTTCACGAGACAAAAAAACACCATTGCAACAACTCACATAGACAGTGGTGGAGGAAGTAGTGGAACTCAGTACTTCAGTAAAAGCACAAATAAAATGTCTTTTGATACTAGAGAAACACACCACTGTACTTATTGTCTGTAATGGTGCTTTATTGAGTTTCATGAGGAATTAAGAGTTCATCTCTCTTCAGTTTGCACCGAGCACTTTTAACTTCATCATTTGGTATCACCAATCGGGTGGCTGATGGTTGATGATGCAAAGGAATGTCCAGAATTCTGTTGAGTGGGGGCCTATCCTAAGGGGGCGTATCCTAAGGGGGCGTATCCTAAGGTCTGTGGGGTGTTGATCATTGAGTGGGGGCGTATCCTAAGGTCTGTGGGGTGTTGATCATTGAGTGGGGGCGTATCCTAAGGTCTGTGGGGTGTTGATCATTGAGTGGGGGCGTATCCTAAGGTCTGTGGGGTGTTGATCATTGAGTGGGGGCGTATCCTAAGGTCTGTGGGGTGTTGCTCCTTCTCTTCTTCTTTGCAGTGAAATTCAGAGCTGCGTAGTTTACAGAGTCTGGACTATGATTCTATAAATACACAGAGAGATAAACACACACATACATGCAAAGACATTATTCAGCTGTGTGAGCAGTCCCATTTCTCCTCCCTTATCACTAGCTACTGATTTTAAGCGCCCTCCAAAAGAGATACCCCTCAGTGATGAAATGAGACGTGTTAGGTGTAGAAATATGTACTTATATAATGAGAAGTGTTAGGTGTAGAAATATGTACTTATATAATGAGAAGTGTTAGGTGTAGAAATATGTACTTACATAATGAGAAGTGTTAGGTGTAGAAATATGTACTTATATAATGAGAAGTGTTAGGTGTAGAAATATGTACTTACATAATGAGAAGTGTTAGGTGTAGAAATATGTACTTACATAATGAGAAGTGTTAAGTGTAGAAATATGTACTTACATAATGAGAAGTGTTAAGTGTAGAAATATGTACTTACATAATGAGAAATGTTAGGTGTAGAAATATGTACTTACATAATGAGAAGTGTTAGGTGTAGAAATATGTACTTATATAATGAGAAGTGTTAGGTGTAGAAATATGTACTTACATAATGAGAAGTGTTAGGTGTAGAAATATGTACTTATATAATGAGAAGTGTTAGGTGTAGAAATGTGTACTTATGAAATGGTTCCCTAACACCAGTGTCTTAACCTCTGTAATGCACAGAGACGACGTGGGCCACAGATAGTAGACCTATAGTTCATAAACGCCACACCCAGAAAATGATCTAGAGCCTTTGGGAAGCCTAACAGGGATCACTCATTAGGGTATTAGGGTATTGACCTCTGTTACTATTTGGCCTCTAAAAACACTCTTTATGTCTTTATGTCTATCTGATTAAAGACTCTCTAACATTCATGTTCTCAAGACTGCAAGCCCAGTTGTGACAATATCCATCGCCCATCATCTTTCTTTGACTGTTTTCTAGACTCTCACTGTGTAAATACACAGTGTAGCTTGAATGTTATCCTCTTTTGTAAGTTGCTTTGGATAAAAGCGTCTGCTAAATGCCTAAATGTAAATGTAATGTATATCAGCGTAATAAAACTCACCTGGTCAGGTGCAGATGGTGTGTGATGAGCAGAGGCTAATAGGGGAATCAGAGACAAGAATCAAATTCCACATGAACTGTAAAAATGGTAATAAAGGTGCAATAAATATTAATTTATCATGTCAGTTTGTCATAGATCACATATTAATCATCTATTAATACCTCTAACTACATTTCTAAAAGTTTATTTAGGTTGGCTCAATAAATGATGTGCTATAATCTTAACAATAATGGACATGTGTTACGCATGTGATGGATCCGATTCAATCAATCATAATCAAGGACCGGAACTGTCCGTTTTAGAATTGTAAGCAACCTATTGTTAATAAGTGTATAATAATAGATTTATTAATAAGTAAGTATATTAATAAGTGGAAATAATAATGTTAATAAGTAAACATCTAGAAATACAGTGACTATGTTGTACTTGTAAGCAAACTACATAACATGTCTAATGGCCAGTAAATTGCTAAGTAAACATTTAGTAACATCTTGGAATTGGTTTGTTTGCATCCCTTATATTGAAGCATTATCTGATTGTTTACCTGTGTTTTGTGTGAGTCCATCTCTGCGTCTGCTGATGAAAAACACCAGATTGAGAACAGCACTGAGGACTAGAAAGGCACTCAGGACTAGAGACACAGTTACATACCACCCACTGTAGCACTGACCTGTAGGGAGAACACACACACACACACACAGTCAACATACCACCAACTTACA
>JAIFZK010000041.1:137500-142500 GCA_027481765.1 Tenualosa thibaudeaui
AAATGCACACAGACATTTACACACACATTTGAGCTAACAGTCCCTTGCACAAACACACACATGTGCTAAGGGCTTCTCACACACAAACACACACACACACACCAGAGCTAATACGCCCTCACACACACCAGAGCTAATACGCCCTCACACACACCAGAGCTAATACGCCCTCACACACACCAGAGCTATAGGCCCTTCACACACAGACTTCATGGTGTTATTGTAACATGGCCACTCTAGGCAAGGAGCAGGACTGTAGACAAGGAAAGAAAAAGAGACATCAGAGAGACAGGGAAAGAAAGAGAGAGAGAGGCAGACGGTTCCCAACTGTCAGAATTTGAAATAAGAAACGGGGGTGGGGCTTTATGAAAGAACATGGGGTGGGGTTTTATGACAGAACAGGGGGTGGTTATGACAGATCTTGGGGTGTGTTTTTTTTAAGGTTGTTAAATGATGGCAGACAGATCCAGTGGAATAACAGCAGCGCTTTCTTATTTCATACATAAATATATACATAAAGATGATTTCATATCACATAATCTTTAGAGTCTAACCTATATTAGGTAACACAGACTGATCCTCAAGGGCACAGAACGGTTGGCAACCCACGTATGTGCGTGTGTGTGTGTGTGTGTGTGTGTGTGTGTGTGAGTGCATGCACACTCAACTTTGTCTCGGTTCATCTGCAGTGGAAAATTGCTGTGGTTTCGGTTCAGGTCTACAAACCCTCCAGTCCACCCATACACACACACACACACACACACACACGCACACACAGCTAGACCTGCAGGACAGGAAACCAATACAGAGACACCACAATCACACACACATGCTCAAAGAGAGGCAGCGCATCTAAACACTCAGTTGAATATTCACACATTTAAACACATTCACTCTGACCCTGTTGGACTGCGGCCTATGTGTGTTGTGGGAGGCCATAGAATCACTGTCAGAGTGCAGCTTTTAGAAACCTCCCACACTGATAGGAGAGGGACTATAAGCTCCGACAGGTCACTGAAGGATTGCGTTTGTGTTGAGACATGTCACCTGACACATGTGACATCAGAGACAGGAAGGATGGGAAGGGAATGAGAGGAAAGAGAGAGAGAGAGACAGAGTGAGTGAGAGAGAGAGAGAAAGAGAGAGAGAGAGTGAGACAGAGAGAGAAAGAGAGAGAGAGAAAGAGAGAGAGAGAGAGAGAGTGAGACAGAGAGAGAGAGAGAAAGAGAGAGACAGAGTAAGTGAGAGAGAGTGAGACAGAGAGAGAGAGAGTGAGAGAGAGAGAAAGAGAGAGAAAGAGAGTGAGAGAGAGAGAAAGAGAGAGAAAGAGAGTGAGAGAGAGAGAAAGAGAGAGAAAAAAAAGAGTGTGAGAGAGAGAAAGAGAGAGAGAAACAGAGAGAGAGAGAAAGAGAGAGTGAGACAGAGAGAGAAAGAGAGAGAGAGAGAAAGAGAGAGAGAAAAAGAGTGCGAGAGAGAGAAAGAGAGAGAGAAAGAGAGAGTGAGAGAGAGAGAGAGAGAAAGGTGGAAACAAACACATTGAATGCTCACACCAATGAGAAGTGAAGCACTGTGTATTTTATTGATAAATCTGTGCGTCACACAGAAGGTAAGAAATAATGCATAGTGGTGAATAATAGCATCAGGGCCAACTTCTAGTCTAGTTCCAGAACTCATCTTGTGATGAAGTAAAAGACCCTGGTGTCTGTGTCATCGCTGTGGAGGATCCTCCTTCTCTCCTCCACCTCAGTGAGGCCCAGAGCCCAATAGTTCAACACGTCTGAGTCCTGCAATACAACAACACAGGAGACTGATGCTTTAACTAGGAGACCAAAGGATGCTGTTGCTAAGAGACCAGAGGATGCTGTTACTAAGAGACCAGAAGATGCTGCTACCAAGAGACCAGTGGATGCTGTAACTAAGAGACCAGATGATGCTGTTGCTAAGAGATCAGAAGATGCTGTTGCTAAGAGACTAGAAGATGCTTTAAACAACATATAATATTTAAAACATGGGAAGTTGCTGTAAATGCCAGGATGCTCTAAGAGATCAGTAGGAGGACAAGAGACTCCACACACAGTAGACAACAATGGCATACACTAACTGCTTGTACAATGAATATGATGTCAGTC
Organism: Tenualosa thibaudeaui; assembly: GCA_027481765.1. Classification (NCBI taxonomy): domain Eukaryota; kingdom Metazoa; phylum Chordata; class Actinopteri; order Clupeiformes; family Clupeidae; genus Tenualosa; species Tenualosa thibaudeaui. The sequence continues at coordinate 139,630 of JAIFZK010000041.1, forward strand.
CAGAGTATTGATGGAGATCCAATCAGGTACCAATGAGACTCACCTGTTTATGAGGGGACTGGGTTTGGTCACCAGAGTCTGGATGGAGAAGCAGCAGAGGATCAGTTTGTTTGGATTAGAGGTCTTTGGCATGAACTATAAGATCAGTTTGTTTGGATTAGAGGTCTTTGGCATGAACTGTAAGATCAGTTTGTTTGGATTAGAGGTCTTTGGGATGAACTGTAAGATCAGTTTGTTTGGATTAGAGGTCTTTGGCATGAACTGTACAATCAGTTGCACTAAGATCACCTTCCTTTCCACTGATTCTGAAAAGCACTCAGACCTATTGCCCAACGCATGAAGTATTTAATGATGAGCAACTATGGTGATGGTGTTATGTATTATAAAATGTAATTGAGTAATTTTGGGACTGATATGGTTGATCATGTTACCTGTATGGAGTGTGTGTCCGTGTTTGTGTTTGGACAGGACCAGGACAACAACCACAAGGACCAAAGCAGCACTGAGAATCCCCAGGCCCAGAGTCACAGCCAAACACACACCATTATAGGCATGATCTGTGGAAACAGAACACACACATAAACACACACACACACACATACACATAAACACACACACACACACACACATAAACACACACACACACATGCAGTAGCAACCTATAAGGTACGTCTATATTTGACGTCTTTACTGGCCTATAAGGACCTTTGTCACACATCACTTCATCTTCCAAACAGCAGGTGTAAGATGCACCTGTACTTTTCAGGGGTGTGTCTGTGGGTGTGTATGTGCATCAGACTCATCTGGTGAAAACAGCATGTGACGTAAGGAAACAAGTGCATGTAACACCAACAACACACACACACACACACACACACACACACACAGAGGCATAGATGTAGATGGCAAGAGACAGAAAAGCAAAATTGTCATCATTACCTGTGATGGTGAGGTGTGTTGCGTTGTAATAGATCATGTGGTCTAGTGGCTGTATGAGTCAGACACACTCACTTTGCTAATATTCAATTCAATTCAATTCAATTCAAATCTCTTTAAACTCTGGCCTTGTGTACAAGAAGAGTATTTATTTCCTCCTCTGATTTTTGAAAAAGTTCAGCCAGGGCAGGTGCTAATTCTATGCTTCAGTGATTTAAACCACTTTGTCTATGTGTGGACAAAACCAATCAAACCACACAGAAATGGTTTAATAAACACCTGGCTGCATGTGTAGAAGTGTGTGTCTGCATGTGTAAAAGTGTGTGTCTGCATGTGTACAAGTGTGTGTCTGCATGTGTAAAAGTGTGTGTCTGCATGTGTACAAGTGTGTGTCTGCATGTGTAAAAGTGTGTGTCTGCATGTGTACAAGTGTGTGTCTGCATGTGTACAAGTGTGTGTCTGCATGTGTAGAAGTGTGGGTCTGCATGTGTAGAAGTGTGTGTCTGCATGTGTAGAAGTGTGTGTCTGCATGTGTAAAAGTGTGTGTCTGCATGTGTACAAGTGTGTGTCTGCATGTGTACAAGTGTGTGTCTGCATGTGTAAAAGTGTGTGTCTGCATGTGTAGAAGTGTGTGTCTGCATGTGTAGAAGGCTTCAGTTCAACTTTTTCAGCTCAGTGACACACATGCTAATACACACACACACACACACGCACACACAAACACATGCGCGCACACACACATGCGCACACACACACACACACACACACATGCGCGCACACACACATGCACACGCACACACACACACAAACACACACACACACACAAACACATGCGCTCACACACTCACACACATGCGCGCACACACATGCGCACGCACACACACACACACACACACACACAAACACACGCTCACACACACATGCGCACACACACACACACGCACGCACACACACATGTGCGCACACGCACACACACGCACACACGCACACACAAACACACGCGCACACACACATGCGCACACACACGCACGCACACACACAAACACACATTCTTTCACACTTTCTCTGTTGCTTCAGGATCAGTCTCATTTATAAAAGCGGCAAAAGAACAGAGCATACAGTGGGATACATACATATACACACACACACACATGCACACACACACACACACACACACACATGCACACACACACACACACACACACACATGCACACACGCACCTTTAGCTTTCTCTGTTGGTTCAGGATCAGTCTCATCTCTAAAAGCTGCAAAAACACAGAGCATACATTAAAGACATGAGAATTATTTTTCTTTTCTTATTTTTCAATTATTTTTCTCTTTAGCTGCCCTGATACAAAACACACATACACACACACACACACACACACACACAAAATAATATAACAAAGAAAGATATAATGGTTACCTGTGATGCTGAGGAGTGTTGCGTTGTAATAGATCATGTGGTCTAGTGGCTGTATCCCACAGTAGTAAAGTCCAGAGTCAGACACACTCACTTTGCTAATATTCAAAGTGGAAGTGAGATTCCCCTGTATTTGCCCCATAGTCCATGTGAAGTGTTGGCTGCTGAATCCATTGTGGTAATTTTCAGAAATTCGCTGAGGCTTCTGAGCAGAAGATAAGATCAAGGTGAGGATGGAGACTGGAGCTGATTGGTCAGTCTGTCTCAGCCAGGTGACTGATGTGAAGCCCGTCTCATTCTGACTGAATGAGCAGCTCATCTGGACCGACTGACCCTCACACACCTCCACTGAGATGGACACGGACATGGAGAACACAGCCAGGAGAACACCTAGAACACACACACACACACACACACACACACACACACACACACACACATACACCCACACACAAATTATCCTATGACTGTAAAAATACACAGCAAGTAAACAGTGTGATAGATAACTTTA
>JAIFZK010000041.1:147500-152500 GCA_027481765.1 Tenualosa thibaudeaui
TAGACAGAGATGCAGAGAGAGAGAGAGAAAGACAGAGAGGCAGAGAGAGAGGGAGAAAGACAGAGAGGCACAAAAAGTGAGAGAGAGATAGACAGAGGGAGAGCAAAAGAGAGAAAGATAGAGAGAATGGTGGTGATGGTGGTGATGATGGTGATGATGATGGTGATGATGATGGTGATGATGGTGATGATGGTGATGATGATGATGGTGATGATGGTGATGATGGTGATGGTGATGATGATGGTGATGGTGGTGATGGTGATGATGATGATGGTGATGGTGATGATGAGGATGATGGTGGTGATGATGGTGATGGTGGTGATGGTGGTGATGTCTTCTGGCAACGAGCACAAACTTCCAATTTCCAGGGGCACAACCAGCATGAGATCTGAGCTTAAACTGAACCCTTAACCCTTAACCCTTAACCCTTAACCCTTGACCCTTAACCCTTAACCCTTCAGCAAACACAGCATGGGGAGTGTCAGGATGGTCGACCGTTTCCAGTGGTTAGAGAACAGCCAGTGAGCTGCATTAGGGTGCGGCCAGACAGACCTGCAGAGCCAATTCTACCCAGACTACCTGTCCTGGTATGATGAGGACATTATACACACACAGGCCTATAAGAGCATGATGAGGACATTATACACACACAGGCCTATAAGAGCATGATGAGGACATTCTATTGCTAGTAAGTGCATGCCAGTTAGCATGTGATTGTAGCCTAGTGATTATCTAATAAACAGCAACAACCTCTAAAACATACACCTCAGTTAATGAGATCATGATAACAATGCTAATAATAATAATGATATATTTTTTATCTTGGTTAAATCCACATAAAGGGTTAGTTTAATAGTGATGCCATTCAGTCCCATTAGAGAATATGCTGTTTTTGCCACCCAGCTAGCATGTTTGCTAAGTTTCCACACCCAGCTGAAATGTTCTATAGACGTGCCTGTTTGATGGCACATGCCTGCTTACGACAACAGTCCTCTGCCCTGAATGGTGTGAGTAGACTAAGAGACAAAAATCTATTGATTTCAGCAATAATGGTGGTGTTGGACTGGGCTTTCATTTAAACCAGTGGACTCTTGGGCCAAAATGTCTTCAATGTTTCACCATAAAATATAAAAAAATATTTAGAAATATGAAAAAGTTGTATGTGTGATTCTTTAGAGTTATAGCTTACCATTCTGTGTACAACACTGTGATTTGTGTGTGTGTGTGTGTTTTCTTTACTGATAGATACTAGTAAATCTGAGGAGTGGTCTGTGCAGTAAAGGGTTAATATTTCACCCACCCAGTGGAAAAACAGCAAGATGTTTTTTGTTTTTTGAAAAGAAAAGGCAGACATGCTTGTGACGGGAAGTTTATTGTGGTCTGACAGTAAGAACGTACAAGTTGAGGACATACACACCCCCCCCTTAAGTCACTCCTTCAGACAAACACCAGCCAAACAGCTTTATCTTCTGCAGCACCCCCACACACACACACACACACACACACCAGCACACACACACACACACATCTTAAGCACCATGGCAGACGGCCTGTCTCTCTACAGAATGGGTGAGCACTCATTGATTTATAATACATGTACATTTTGTCTTCCTGCTTCATATTTGAATACGCATGGAAATTGTGAGTGTATATGTGTGTGTGTGTGTGTTTGCGTGTGTGTGTGTGTGTGTGTGTGTGTGTGTGTGTGTGTGCATGTGTGCATGTGTGTGTGTGTGTGTGTGTGCATGTGTGTGTGTGCCAGGTCTGCTGGTAGCTGTGTTCTCCGTGTCCATGTCCATGCCAGTGCTGATGCACGAGGGTCAGTCGATCCGGATGAACTGCAGTCACACTGTGGGGGGTGTGGATGGGTACACCTCATTCATTTGGCTGAGACACACCAAGCAATCAGCTCCTGTGTCTATCCTGACCATAAACTACTACTATGGCTCTGACAGTCAGAAGACAGCATCTCTGACGCCCACTGCAGTGTTCCACAATGGATTTAACAGCACTAATATTGCATGGAATGTTAGCACACACACCTCCACGTCTACGTTAGAGATCAAGAGTGTGAGTGTGTCTGACTCTGGACTCTACTACTGTGGGAGATGTGCAGAAGGTCGAATTGATTTCTACAATGTCACTTATTTAACCATCACAGGTAATCATCAAACCCTCTTCCCATTTCTCACTTTCTCTCTACAGTTACCGCTTAGTAACATGTGCTTCACTGTCTCTGATCGATCACAGCTTCTGTAGATGAGCCTGACATTGAACTCACAGACACAGCAGAGGATGGTATGTGTTTGATGATGGTGTGTGTGTGTGTGTGTGTGTGTGTGTGTGTGTTGAGATAATATGTGCATGTGTGCTGTAACACAGATATAAAAATAGGTACAGTATCCAACCTATACAAACAGAATAGAAATCATATCATGAATTTGTAATCAGTTAAGATAGAATAGCAAATAGATGCATTTATATGAGAGGATGTTAGCAAGCCTTTGTACATGAGAGTGTGTTCCCTTCCTGTAGGGCTGTTCTGCAGTGGCTTGTGTGGAACCGTGGTTCTAGTCCTGGGGGTTCTGAGTGCTGTTCTTAGCCTGCTGCTTTTCATCCTGATTCTGACCAGATGCAGAGGTGGACAGAACACAGGTATGTTGGAACACAGGCACATAGAACACAGGTACATTAGAACACAGGTACATTAGAACACAGGCACATAGAACACAGATATATTGGAACACAGGTACATAAGAACACAGATACATTAACACAAGCACATAGAACACAGATACATTAGAACAGAGGTACATGACAACACAGGCTGTTCTAACTGATTTTGGATAGAACACATCGGAGTCATCAACATCTTACAGGCAAAAAAATCCCCTGGTATACTGTCAGGTCGGCATCAGATCTGGTCACGGCCACGCCCCCTCACTCATCTCCTCAGACTCGCAATCTCTCTCCTAGTTCACGATCACCTGTGTGTCAATTAGTGTCACCTGGTCTCCCCTCCCCGGTTTCCCTGGTGTCTGGCCTCGTCAATGTTACCGTCACTGTTCCCTTGGACTTCTCCTGCGTCAGTCTTGTTCCCCATGATCTCCTGTGTTTCCTTGTGCTGTTCATCCCGCGTACCCAGACTTCCCTTTTGGTTTTGGTGTGTTATCTCCTGGTTTTCCTAGTTAGTACTTTAGTGTTTGTTTCCTAGTTCTTCTGAGTGTTCTGATGTCCCTCCACTATAGTAGCGGACGGGACTTTTGTTTGTTTAATAAATACCTTGTTATCAAATCCTGCCTCAGCCCCATCTGTGCCTGACACATACAGACTGTGTAGATATGCCCCATAGACTGTTACCTACAATTTCCCATGGAAGGCCTGGGCCTATAGCTTCAGTCAGATCAACTAGGTCAATGCTGATGTGTGGCCTCTGGGGTCAGGGATTTTATAAAATCACCAATGTAATCATCAGCAATCAACAAACTAATATCTAAGACATGTCTGCTGACTACATTCTTTTTACAGATTTTACAATTTGGCTATGAGGAGTCACAGATCCCTGTTTTTAAACATCTCTTCATTCTTTGTCGTAAAGTTAGAAAATTAAAAATCATTCACAGTGGATCACATAAAAACATTAAAATCCTTGCCTGACAATTCTGTACTTTGATCATCAGAATCAGAGTTGCCTGTGTTTTTTTCTCTATAGAAATGTTTGTAATCATTATAATATTCTGATTGTTCTAACCTCTTAACATGTCAGACTTTATCAAGCAGAACAGCAGATATCTCATTTGTAACAGCATTAGAACTTTATGTTATTCTCTGTGTCCAGAGCCATGTGCATGTGCCTATTAGGGCCTTCATTCCAAACGTTCTCATGGGACATTACATGTTAGCGTTTTATGAAATGTCAATATTAGCATCACAGTCCACAGGCTATGAAGTATGTGGGAAGTCATGAAATACCACTGGGCTGTTTTTGTGATGCAGGTTTGGTCACAGTAACTTCCTCTGTCAGCAATAAGAGCGGTTTGCCTGTCTCCAAAGGGTAATGAAAAAACAGGCCATTTAGTTTTAGCCTCTTTGGTTAACTTGTGGCAGCTATAAGCCACATTCTCTAGGTGTGCTGTTCATACATTCATTAAACTATGCATGTTTTACGCAACACATGGACAATAACTAGCTAACTTGCGAATACACTGTAATGTTAACGTCAGGCCAACATTAAAACTAATTTAACCCAATTTATAATCTCAGTTTCCAGTTTCCTTCCCACAAGCCCAGTGGGGAGGGGTCAGTACTCAAGGAAGACAATCCCAGTGGGGAGGGGTCAGTACTTAAGGAAGACAAGCCCAGTGGGGAGGGGTCAGTACTCAAGGAAGACAAGCCCAGTGGGGAGGGGTCAGTACTCAAGGAAGACAAGCCCAGTGGGGAGGGGTCAGGGACTCAACAGGTCAGAACTGTCTGCGCTTCTGTCGTTCTTGATCGATATTTCGTTTTGTACCAGAGGGCCAAGGAGAGTAAATGCTGCACTATGATTAGTAGTCTAAACATTAAACATTAAACATTAAACATTAAACATCCTGCAGTCTGCAGCAGTGCTGCAGCCCATCCAAAAATGAGTAGAGTCATGTATACTACTATACTACTAGAGTAGAGACGAGGTCATGTATACTACTATACTACTAGAGTAGAGACGAGGTCATGTATACTACTATACTACTAGAGTAGAGACGAGGTCATGTATACTACTATACTACTAGAGTAGAGACGTGGTCATGTATACTACTATACTACTAGAGTAGAGACGTGGTCATGTATACTACTATACTACTAGAGTAGAGACGAGGTCATGTATACTACTATACTACTAGAGTAGAGACGAGGTCATGTATACTACTATACTACTAGAGTAGAGACGAGGTCATGTATACTACTATACTACTAGAGTAGAGACGAGGTCATGTATACTACTATACTACTAGAGTAGAGAC
>JAIFZK010000041.1:160000-162500 GCA_027481765.1 Tenualosa thibaudeaui
AAAGGTGTGCAAATCTCGGTGTGCACTGTATGTGTGTGTGTGTGTGTGCAAATCTCAGTGTGCACTCTGTGTGTGTGTGTGTGTGTGTGTGTGTAGGTGTGCACTGACATGTGTATGTGTATGTCTCTGCATGTAGTTGTGTCTTTAATCCTCACTGTGTGTGTGTGTGTGTGTGTGTGTGTGTGTGTGTATGTCTGCATTGGCATATCTGGTTTGTTCTGAACTATGTGACTCTACCACACTGTCATTTCCCCACAGCTCCAGTAACTGTCACTGAACCTGCAGAGGATGGTATGTATGTGTGTGTGTGTGTGTGTGTGTGTTTGTGTGTATGTTTACTACACACTTATAATACCTCATTCACTTAAAGGCCAAGTTTGGTTTTTTACACTTAAAGTCTTGTTTTCTGATTGTTTCTGATGAAATTCAGTGGTTAAGATTAAAATCTTCTGTTTGTTCTGTTTGAATATTTGACCCCCCAGCAGCAGTGCAGCTCTGCAGCCATTCTAGGCGCTACAGCAACAACCAAAAATTCTAAGAACAGAAGCATTCATCAAAATTTCAATCTTAAATATTGTATTTCATCATAAACGATTAGAAAACAAGATTTTGAATGTAAAAAACCTAACCTACCCTTTGATATTGAAATGCACAGACATTAAGTAATATGAATTTATGTTTTGTATTTTAATATTTCTCATTATTTATATTTGTATTTTCTTGAATGTATTTGTGATATATATTTATGTGTTTTGCATAAATACATGCAGTGATCCATACTGCATGAAGAGTGTATCTTCATAAAAGATCTAATATTATATTCATTACGGCTGTGTATGTGTGTGTGTGTGTGTGTGTGTGTATGTTTTTTTCTTGCAGGGCCGTTCTGCAGTGGGAGGAGTGGAACTGTGGTTCTAGTCTTGAGTTCTGTTCTAGTTCTTAGTGCTGTTCTCAATGTGGTGCTTATCATTCAAAGAAATGGACTCACACACAGCACAGGTACTTTAGAACACAGCATGCAGCCTCAGTTTGTTTCCTCTCTATGGACACTGATGTGTCTCCTTGTCATGCCCACACAGACTGGGGGAATTTGTATGAAGTGGCGTGCTGTCCATTCTAACTCCATAGAAAGCGATGCCTCATTTAAACTCATCTGCTGTGTTGTTTCTGTGGAGGGAACATAAGGCAATAATATGTGATCACTTACAGTCTTTGTGCTTCACTAAACCAGGAAATGCAGATCTCATGACACATCCACACTTTACTTTAGCACAAGCCCACTTTACTTTAGCACAAGCCCACTTTACTTTAGCACAAACACACTTTACTTTAGCACAAGCACACTTTACTTTAGCACAAGCACACTTTACTTTAGCACAAACACACTTTACTTTAGCACAAGCACACTTTACTTTAGCACAAACACACTTTACTTTAGCACAAGCACACTTTACTTTAGCACAAACACACTTTACTTTAGCACAAGCACACTTTACTTTAGCACAAACACACTTTACTTTAGCACAAACACACTTTACTTTAGCACAAGCACACTAGCACAGCACAAGCACACTAGCTTTAGCACAAAGGACACTTTACTTTAGCACAAACACTTTGCTGGCTGGGCACAGCTTTACTGGCACAAGCACACTGCACTAGCTGGCGCAGCAGCTTTAGCTTGGCACAAGCACACTGGCTGGCACAAACACACTTTGGCTTTAGCACAAGCACACTTTAGCTCACACAAGCCCACTTTGCTTTAGCACAAAGGACACTTTACTTTAGCACAAACACACTTTACTTTAGCTAGGGACACTGGCTTTGGCACAAGCACTAGCTTGGCTGACACACTTTGCTGGCACAAGCACACTGCTGGCTTTAGCACAAGCACTGCTACTTTAGCACAAGGGACACTTGCTTTTTAGCACAAGGCACTGCTTTGCTTTGGCACTGAGCACACTTTACTGGCACAAGCCTGCTAGCTGGCACAAGCACACTTTGCTTTACCAAGCACAGCTGCTCACTGAGCTAGCTAGCCACAGCTAGCTAGCACAGCACCTTTAGCTTGCACTAGCCACTTTGCTTTAGCACAAAGGGACACTTTGCTTAGCACAAAACACTTTAGCTGGCACAGCACAGGGACACTTTGCTTTAGCACAAACACACTTTGCTTTAGCACAAGTACACTTTGCTAGCACAAGCACATTTTAGCTAGCACAAGCACACTTTACTTTAGCACAAGCACACTTTAGCTTTAGCACAAACACACTTTAGTGGCACAAGCACAAGCTGCTTGGCACACACACTTTACTTAAGCACAAGCACACTTTAGCTGGCACTAAGCACTGCTACTGGCTTTGGCACTAGGGACACTTTAGCTTTAGCACAGGCACACTGGCTTTAGCACAAACACACTTTACTTTAGCACAGGCACACTTTGCTTTAGCACTGAGCACACTTTACTTTAGCACTGGGACACTTTGCTGGCACAGGGCACTTT
>JAIFZK010000041.1:170000-172500 GCA_027481765.1 Tenualosa thibaudeaui
TGTGGAATTTGATTCTTGTCTCTGATTCCCCTATTAGCCTCTGCTCATCACACACCATCTGCACCTGACCAGGTGAGTTTTATTACGCTGATATCACTACGCTGTGTATTTACACACACCATCTGCATCTGACCAGGTGAGTTTTATTATGCTGATATACATTACATTTACATTTAGGCATTTAGCAGACGCTTTTATCCAAAGCAACTTACAAAAGAGGATAACATTCATGCTACGCTGTGTATTTACACAGTGAGAGTCTAGAAAACAGTCAAAGAAAGATGATGGGCGATGGATATTGTCACAACTAGGCTTGCAAAATTCAAAATATGTCGGGGATGGGGTTGATGCAAATGTAAGGAAATTATCTTGAGTCTTGAGAACATGAATGTTAGAAAGTCTTTAATCAGATAGACATAAAGACATAATGAGTGTTTTTAGAGGCCAAAAAATAGTAACAGAGGTCATATTTTACCCTAATGAGTGAGCTGCCTGTATGCCTTCATTTATGTGAACAAAAGTATCCCTGTTAGGCTTCCCAAAGGCTCTAGATCATTTTCTGGGTGTGGCATTTATGAACTATAGGTCTACTATCTGTGGCCCACGTCGTCTCTGTGCATTACAGAGGTTAAGACACTGGTGTTAGGGAACCATTTCATAAGTACACATTTCTACACCTAACACTTCTCATTATGTAAGTACATATTTCTACACCTAACACTTCTCATTATGTAAGTACATATTTCTACACCTAACACTTCTCATTATGTAAGTACATATTTCTACACCTAACACTTCTCATTATGTAAGTACATATTTCTACACTTAACACTTCTCATTATGTAAGTACATATTTCTACACCTAACACTTCTCATTATGTAAGTACATATTTCTACACCTAACACTTCTCATTATATAAGTACATATTTCTACACTTAACACTTCTCATTATGTAAGTACATATTTCTACACCTAACACTTCTCATTATGTAAGTACATATTTCTACACTTAACACTTCTCATTATGTAAGTACATATTTCTACACCTAACACTTCTCATTATGTAAGTACATATTTCTACACCTAACACTTCTCATTATGTAAGTACATATTTCTACACCTAACACTTCTCATTATATAAGTACATATTTCTACACCTAACACTTCTCATTATGTAAGTACATATTTCTACATCTAACACTTCTCATTATGTAAGTACATATTTCTACACCTAACACTTCTCATTATATAAGTACATATTTCTACACCTAACACTTCTCATTATGTAAGTACATATTTCTACACCTAACACTTCTCATTATATAAGTACATATTTCTACACCTAACACTTCTCATTATGTAAGTACATATTTCTACACTTAACACTTCTCATTATGTAAGTACATATTTCTACACCTAACACTTCTCATTATGTAAGTACATATTTCTACACTTAACACTTCTCATTATGTAAGTACATATTTCTACACCTAACACGTCTCATTTCATCACTGAGGGGTATCTCTTTTGGAGGGCGCTTAAAATCAGTAGCTAGTGATAAGGGAGGAGAAATGGGACTGTGACCACACCCCCTTTTTTAACTCCTCCTACATCCCACACCCTTCAGTGGTGGCGCTTGCTGTCCCTCCACAAACCAAACTCCTCCCTCATCTCACAGTACATCACCACTGGCTTATCTCACTTTGTCAGTCAAGACACGTCGCTTCTCTGCTCTCTTGCAAAAGAAACACACACACACACACACACACACACACACACACACACACACACCATGGCCCTAAGCTCCAGGCTCCTTTTGTATTGCACAGGTGAGTAATTATGATCAATACTTTTTTATTCTTTTACTGTGATCATTTAAGATGATTGACATAATTATGTGTTCTTTCTGTATGTGTGTGTGTGTGTGTGTGTGTGTGTGTGTCAGGTGTCCTAGTGCCTATGTTGTCCATGTCAAGCTCAGTGGTGGTGCGTGTTGGTCAGTTGGCCCAGATGAAATGTCCACTCGGCCAATGGAAAACAAGCACCCAATCATATTACACTGTTGTCTGGCTGAAACAAACCAACCTCTCCACCCCAGTCTGGGTGCTCACCATCAGATTTAGGAAACGTGCCCATCATAGTGTGCACTTCTGTGATGGATTTAGCAGCAGAAATATAACCTCTACTGCAAACAGCCTGATGTCTACTTTAGAGATCAGGAATGTGAGGGAGTCTGACTCTGGACTCTATTACTGTGGGACTGTATCAGAGGATATTCACAACTACATGCTCTTTGGCAATGCCACCTACCTGAACATCACAGGTAATCAGTACTTTCTCTACCTTTTCAACTTGTACACAGAAATAGGTGTGTGTGTGTGTGTGTGTGTGTGTGTGTGTGTATGTGTATGTGTGTGTGTATGTGTAAAAACATGTGTACCATTCATTGGTTGAACTATGGGTATATAACATGATATTACTACTGTGTTTTTTACGACA
>JAIFZK010000041.1:180000-182500 GCA_027481765.1 Tenualosa thibaudeaui
TTAATTCTGGCTGTGTTCTCTCTCTGTGTGTGTGTGTGTGTGTGTGTGTGTGTGTGTGTGTGTGTTCTAGGTGTTCTCCTGGCTGTGTTCTCCATGTCTGTGTCAACCTCAGTGGAGGTGTGTGAGGGTCAGTCGGTCCAGATGAGTTGTTCTCAAACTGTGAGTGTGGCCGGGTTTAACTCGTATATTTGGCTGAGACAGACCAGGCAGGCTCCTCCAGTGTGTATTGTAACTCTAAACTATTACGACAAGCAGTATGGACAAGATGGCCCCCAAAACAACATCACTGTACAGTATCATGAGGGCTTTGACCAGACTCACATTGGCTGGAGTGTAGACAAACTGGCCAACACGTCTACACTGAAGATCTTGAATGCCAGCGTGTCCGACTCTGGACTCTATTACTGTGGGAGGACCACAGCAGGTGGCTTCAACTTCACCAATGCCACACACTTGACTGTTTCAGGTAATTCTTTTCCCCTCTCTCTCTCTGTCTGTCTTTCTTCTATGAAAGTTGTGTCTTTTCATAAAGTGTCTTTTCTCTGTGTCTAATTGATAACATATTCTGTAGGTGTCTCTGATCCTGAACCAGTAGACACAACAGAGAATGGTATGTATGTGTGTGTTCTAGCTGATTGCATATTGGAACAAAAACATCTGGCTGTAAAATAAAGTATATGTATATTTTCTTACAGTGTGTGTGCATGTAAGTTGGTGGTATGTTGACTGTGTGTGTGTGTGTGTGTGTGTGTGTGTTTTCCCTGCAGGTCAGTGCTACAGTGGGTGGTATGTAACTGTGTCTCTAGTCCTGAGTGCCTTTCTAGTCCTCAGTGCTGTTCTCAATCTGGTGTTTTTCATCAGCAGACGCAGAGATGGACTCACACAAAACACAGGTAAACAATCAGATAATGCTTCAATATAAGGGATGCAAACAAACCAATTCCAAGATGTTACTAAATGTTTACTTAGCAATTTACTGGCCATTAGACATGTTATGTAGTTTGCTTACAAGTACAACATAGTCATGGTATTTCTAGATGTTTACTTATTAACATTATTATTTCCACTTATTAATATACTTACTTATTAATAAATCTATTATTATACACTTATTAACAATAGGTTGCTTACAATTCTAAAACGGACAGTTCCGGTCCTTGATTATGATTGATTGAATCAGATCCATCACATGCGTAACACATGTCCATTATTGTTAAGATTATAGCACATCATTTATTGAGCCAACCTAAAGAAACTTTTAGAAATGTAGTTAGAGGTATTAATAGATGATTCATATGTGATCTATAACAAACTGGCATGATAAATTAATATTTATTGCACCTTTATTACCATTTTTACAGTTCATGTGGAATTTGATTCTTGTCTCTGATTCCCCTATTAGCCTCTGCTCATCACACACCATCTGCACCTGACCAGGTGAGTTTTATTACGCTGATATCACTACGCTGTGTATTTACACACACCATCTGCACCTGACCAGGTGAGTTTTATTACGCTGATATACATTACATTTACATTTAGGCATTTAGCAGACGCTTTTATCCAAAGCAACTTACAAAAGAGGATAACATTCAAGCTACGCTGTGTATTTACACAGTGAGAGTCTAGAAAACAGTCAAAGAAAGATGATGGGCGATGGATATTGTCACAACTAGGCTTGCAAAATTCAAAATATGTCGGGGATGGGGTTGATGCAAATGTAAGGAAATTATCTTGAGTCTTGAGAACATGAATGTTAGAAAGTCTTTAATCAGATAGACATAAAGACATAATGAGTGTTTTTAGAGGCCAAAAAATAGTAACAGAGGTCATATTTTTCCCCAATACCCTAATGAGTGAGCTGCCTGTATGCCTTCATTTATGTGAACAAAAGTATCCCTGTTAGGCTTCCCAAAGGCTCTAGATCATTTTCTGGGTGTGGCGTTTATGAACTATAGGTCTACTATCTGTGGCCCACGTCGTCTCTGTGCATTACAGAGGTTAAGACACTGGTGTTAGGGAACCATTTCATAAGTACACATTTCTACACCTAACACTTCTCATTATATAAGTACATATTTCTACACCTAACACTTCTCATTATGTAAGTACATATTTCCACACCTAACACTTCTCATTATGTAAGTACATATTTCTACACCTAACACTTCTCATTATGTAAGTACATATTTCTACAGCTAACACGTCTCATTTCATCACTGAGGGGTATCTCTTTTGGAGGGCGCTTTAAATCAGTAGCTAGTAATAAGGGAGGAGAAATGGGACTGCTCACACAGCTGAATAATGTCTTTGCATGTATGTGTGTGTTTATCTCTCTGTGTATTTATAGAATCATAGTCCAGACTCTGTAAACTACGCAGCTCTGAATTTCACTGCAAAGAAGAAGAGAAGGAGCAACACCCCACAGACCTTAGGATACGCCCCCACACAATGATCAACACCCCACAGACCTTAGGATACGCCCCCACTCAATGATCAA
>JAIFZK010000041.1:195000-197500 GCA_027481765.1 Tenualosa thibaudeaui
AGCAGCATTATTGAGGAAGCTAACACTGAAGTAGTATTATTATGGAAGCTAACAGTGAAGTAGCATTATTATGGAAGCTAACAGTGAAGTAGCATTATTATGGAAGCTAACAGTGAAGTAGCATTATTATGGAAGCTAACAGTGAAGTAGCATTATTATGGAAGCTAACAGTGAAGTAGCATTATTATGGAAGCTAACAGTGAAGTAGCATTGTTGAGGAAGCTAACAGTGAAGTAGTATTATTATGGAAGCTAACAGTAAAGTAGCATTATTATGGAAGCTAACAGTGAAGTAGCATTATTGAGGAAGCTAACAGTGAAGCAGCATTATTGAAGAAGCTAATGGTGAAGATCTAGCAGTACTGAAGATGAAGCTAGTAGCGTATCAGCATTACTAAAGCACATATTCATGCAGCTTGAACCTGACTGATATCCGAAGGGACAGCCCTCATTTGCAACTTCTAAAGCAGGTTTTTTTGAACCCTCCTATGCAGCTTCTCTGAATACCATCTATCAGGATTATGTCCTTACTGCCAACCTCTTCAGTGAGCCTGACTTTCTCAAGTCTGTGTGTGTGTGTGTGTGTGTGTGTGTGTGTCATAGCGAGAGGATTATGTCTTTCCTCAGCCTGATGACAGAACTCCCCTGTTCATGTCAGACCACATTACTATCTCTGGTTCTGTACAGAGGCTCTAGTTTGCTTCTTTTTGCCTGCTACTTTCCACAAGCATCACAAGTCTCATAAAAATGTGTAGTTTTATTGAGTGAGTGTGTGTGTGTGTGTGTGTGTGTGTGTGTGTGTGTTAACTGTAAGGCTGACAGGTGTAGATGATGCCTGCATCTAATCCCTAAAGGGCAAAGGTTAAGATGAGCCAGTTACCTTGGTGATAGACTGAAAGTTGCTGTTGCTGTTTTGCATTGCAAAGTGGGCTGTGGCCTCGGCCTGCAGGGCTGCATGGAGATGTGTGCTAATGAAGAGGCCAGACTGCCAGCACCAATATCTGCTTTTGTGTTTGTTTTCAACACACACACACACACACACACACACACACACACAGACAAAAGACCTCATACACTTACATACAGACACAGTAAATAAACATAATATTTACACACACACACACACACACACACACAGACAAAAGACCTCATACACTTACATACAGACACAGTAAATACACATAATATTTACACACACACAAGCATGCACACACACACACACACACACACACAGTGTTCATTTGGTTGATTGCACAAGCAACATGTAAGTTGGGTGAGATGAGCCATGTATGAAAACAACTTTCTCTTTCTCTCCCTCTCTCCCTCTCTTTCTCCCTGTCTCTCTCTCTGTCTCTCTCTCTCTGTCTGTCTGTCTGTCTGTGTCAAATAAGCCTTTGATTTCAGCCATTGAAAGTGTAGGAAAATGTAAAGGAGACCGAGGCAGTTAGGCAAAGAGCACAGGAATAAAGTTTAAAATATTTATTTTCATAAAAAATAAGCATAATCCAATATAACGGCAAAAAATAGCATAAGAATAATTCAACTAAAGAATTCTGGGCCTAAAAATGAGGTAAACTGAACAGAACTCAAATCAAAAGAAGGAGCAAACATACACTGTTAGACTTTTCAGTAAGTTACTGTAATTCAGATATATGTACTACTGCTGTATTTCATTATAAGGACAAATAAGGTACTGTACAATTCAAAGTAAGCAGTACAGCACTGTAACCCTTTTAAACATTATTATATTTTAAGACGTAAGCAAAGCTCCTCCAAAACAAGGGCCATCTTCATCTCAGTGGTGTTCATCCACTTTGTTGCAGTCAGCAATGTGTTCCCTACAATATGAAATAGCACACCACTAAAAGACACTGAAGAAACCAACTGACATACACCACACACACACCCAAACATTGCCTTTGCCCCACACACACACACACACACACACACACACCACACACACACCCTAACATTGCCTTTGCCCCACACACACACACACGCACACACACACACATAAACCACACACACACCCTAACATTGCTAACATTGAATGTTAAGTACTAATGTTGAATGTCAAGTTCTAAATTAAGTGTACTTTCAACTATCAAATTAAAGATGGATTTTCCATTTTCTAAGTGTTTCATCCTCAGGAGTACTGTTCCAATTCAATGAGTTTTCACAAAGACTTAGGCTATTAACGTCTACATTGTGATGTGAATTCGGACACTCTCAGGTAAATGTTAGCACTGCACTTTATAACCTTGCTAACGTCACAACTGACCTATAGCCTAGGCTATGGTGTACAGTAATATGATGGAATTTTGAATTTCAGATTCCTTATGAAAGCTAACAGTGGAGGAAGCTAACATATATTAAAAGCTACCTTTGGTTTAGTTCTTGCTATTTTGTTGTGAAAATCTTCCTCCCCTCGACCCTACTCTTCCTCCCCTCGACCCTACTCTTCCTCCTCTGGGCCCTACTCTTCCTCCCCTCGACCCTAC
>JAIFZK010000041.1:205000-207500 GCA_027481765.1 Tenualosa thibaudeaui
ATGTAGACACACACATACACCATATGTACACACACACACACACACACACACACACCATATGCCATCACACACACACACACACACCACAAGCAGACACACAACATATGCAAATGCTAACACGCACACTCTCATTTATTGTCTGTCATTCATACACACTCATTTTGTGACATGTATGATGCTTCAAACATACTCTGAAATGCTCTCCCTCACACACACACACACACACACACACTATCAGTGAGACACACAGTGAGATACATGCACACGTATGCGATGCACACAAACTCACTCACTTCTACACAAACATTGTATGCCTGCAATGGGGATCAGTCCTATAACACAGGAGAGACTTTTTTCACGCTAAAAAGTACTGAAAGAAGACAAATCTGTTAAAAGAAAAATGCTGTTCAACTGCTGGTCTAGAAGTGAAGCCAAATTCATCTGGTCAAAATAGACTCAGGAAACAGCACTTTTTATGGTAACCAGCCGCGGCTCTTCGTCATGCCTGTCAGACTCGATGCTGAAGGAGGGAAACGATGGCGGAGATGAGATGGGAGGAGGGGTGTGTTTGTGTGTGTGTTGGGGAGGGGGGTGTCTTTAGGACTGCCAGGGTTTTCCGTGTGCCGCGTGCACTCTTGTGTTTATGAGGTGCGCCATATACTCTCGGACAGAGGCGCGCGCTGACGTGCAGCAGTAACTTCGGGACACGCGCTGCTTCAGCTTGGCTTGACTAGTGGTGCGGATCTGCTCCGGTGTCCGCTCGGGTCGGTGGCATCATGGAGGATCTCGCGCTCGACAGCGAGAGGGTGGAAGCCTGGCTGGACGACAACTCGGACTTTGCGCACTACTACTTCGTTCGCAAGGCGAGCAGGTGAGTGAATCCGAGCGAGGCTAGCGGACATACGGACGGACGGATGGAACGCTTTTGTTCTTCCAGCTGATTTTCACACAAGTTTGTAGTGAGAGGCACTGTCGGGTCAATTCAGCCAAGCGCTCGGAACAAATCTTGCTGCTGTCTGCTATTCAACGTGACCGGGCTCTTCAAAGGGTCCGTCTCAAAGCGCAGGTGTGATATTTATCTCGTAGCCCCGAGCATTATTAGTTTAGTTCGGCTGTTTTCATGTGGATGGTGAACGCACTCAGGTGAGCTATGACTCGGCTTGTGTCCTGCCTCGCCGGCTCTGCCGCCTAATCAGTAACCATTCCGTGTTAAAACCGTGAGAGAGGGAGTACCGGCGTCTAATCATTAACAGCTCCGAGAGACGAGTCCGCGCTCCAGACTTCTGCTACCGGATCAGGTAACGTCAGGCGCGTGCCCAGGCGGCTGCCTCTGACAACTGCCTCCCTTTCATAGCAAAACAAGCAAGAAGTGTCAAAGATTGTGTCGAGTGTAACACCATTACACCGTTATGTGGCCGGCTTTCATGAACAAAACATGTCAGGGCGGAAGTAGTTGCATTGAGAACAAGCTGCTCATAAATCGCGGCTTATAAAGGACCTGTCACCACCGAGTGCCGCGAGAGAAAGAGGAGTTCGCCACGGACGGCTTCATGATCAGCCCCGCGCAGGGGAGGGAGCTGGTTTGAGGTCTGTCAGCGGTTGCCGATGGCTCGAGCTGTGTAAGGCGGGAGTGTCGGTGTCAGCCTCGCGGGGTGCCATAGAAACCCCAAAGAGTGACACTCAAGCATCTCTTCAGGCGTTACAGACACGGCCTGACTCACTGACTGACTGTTCCGGGGGTTGGTATTCCTAGTAGTACCCTGACTGACTGCTGTACAGTAGGCTATGGGTGTACACCGGTTACTCCTTCCGTGCATTGTTTCTGTGTGTGTCGGTGTGTGAGCGCGCGCTACTTCATTGGAGAGGAGAGATCCTCAGCTGAGGTCCCCTCTGAAAGAACAAATTTGATGGTTTTTGGAGAAGCCAGCCCTCTGTGAGGGTTGTTATGTTTGTCTGTGTTTCTGCTTCTGACAATTAGGCAGTAGGCTACACTAACACTCTGCAATGTAACACCCACAGCCACACACACACACACACACACACACACACACACACACACACACACACACTCGTTACTGGTTCTCTCTTTCCAGACTGTGTCTAAAGCTGTCTGCTGCTCCAGTGGAATTAGGTTGACCTGAACTGCTGTCCTCAGGTGTGTGTGTGTGTGGAATCTGCTGCTCTGGTGAAGTGTATGTTATTTGAACTGCTGTCCTCAGGTGTGTGTGTGTGTGTGTGGAATCTGCTGCTCTGGTGAAGTGTATGTTATTTGAACTGCTGTCCTCAGGTGTGTGTGTGTGTGTGTGGAATCTGCTGCTCTGGTGAAGTGTATGTTATTTGAACTGCTGTCATCAGGTGTGTGTGTGTGTCTTTTGCTACTCCGATGAAGTTTATTTGACTTGAACTACTGTCATCAGGTGTTTGGGTGTATGCCTCTGTGTGTGTGTGTGGCCTCTGCTGCTCCAGTGAAGTGTACGTTACTTGAACTACCGTCATCAGG
>JAIFZK010000041.1:240000-260000 GCA_027481765.1 Tenualosa thibaudeaui
AACACTACACACCACCTACACAACACTCAACCCCACCTACACAACACTACACACCACCTACACAACACTCAACCCCACCTACACAACACTACACACCACCTACACAACACTACACACCACCTACACAACACTCAACCCCACCTACACAACACTACACACCACCTACACAACACTCAACCCCACCTACACAACACTACACACCACCTACTCAACACTCAACCCCACCTACACAACACTACACACCACCTACACACACACCACCTACTCAACACTCAACCCTACCTACACAGTACTACACACACACCACCCACACACTACACACACACACCACCTACTCAACACTATACACCACCTACACAACACTCAACCCCACCTACACAACACTACACACCACCTACACAACACTCAACCCCACCTACACAACACTACACACCACCTACTCAACACTCCACCCTACCTACACAGTACTACACACACACCACCCACACACTACACACACACACCACACACACACCACCTACTCAACACTATACACCACCTACACAACACTCAACCCCACCTACACAACACTACACACCAGCTACACAACACTCAACCCCACCTACACAACACTACACCCCACCTACACAACCCCACCTACACAACACTACACACCACCTACACAACACTACACACCACCTACACAACACTCAACCCCACCTACACAACACTACACACCACCTACACAACACTCAACCCCACCTACACAACACTACACACCACCTACTCAACACTCAACCCCACCTACACAACACTACACACCACCTACACACACACCACCTACTCAACACTCAACCCTACCTACACAGTACTACACACACACCACCCACACACTACACACACACACCACCTACTCAACACTATACACCACCTACACAACACTCAACCCCACCTACACAACACTACACACCACCTACACAACACTCAACCCCACCTACACAACACTACACACCACCTACTCAACACTCCACCCTACCTACACAGTACTACACACACACCACCCACACACTACACACACACACCACACACACACCACCTACTCAACACTATACACCACCTACACAACACTCAACCCCACCTACACAACACTACACACCACCTACACAACACTCAACCCCACCTACACAACACTACACCCCACCTACACAACACTCAACCCCACCTACACAACACTACACACCACCTACACAACACTCAACCCCACCTACACAACACTACACACCACCTACACAACACTCTACACCACCTACTCAACACTCAACCCCACCTACACAACACTACACACCACCTACACAACACTCAACCCCACCTACACAACACTACACACCACCTACACAACACTCAACCCCACCTACACAACACTACACACCACCTACACAACACTCTACACCACCTACTCAACACTCAACCCCACCTACACAACACTATACACCACCTACACAACACTCAACCCCACCTACACAACACTACACACCACCTACACATGATCCGCTCAACAATCCACACCACCTACACACCAATACACACCACTTACACACCACTATCAATCACACCACCTACACACCACCTGCTCAACACTACACACCACCTACACACCAATACACACCACTTACACACCACTATCAATCACACCACCTACACACCACCTGCTCAACACTACACACCACCTACTCAAGATTACACACCAATACACACCACTACACACCACTCATCTCAATGAAGGGTGTTTGCATGTAGATGCACATTCTTGAATGGTGTGATGTGTGTGTGTGTGTGTGTGTGTGTGTGTGTGTGTGTGTGTTATGTGACCCCCGCCCCCGCCAGGACCTGATGAACCGGGAGAAGCGTGATAAAATCCCCAGTATGCAGGTGTCCTTCATCGATGGCATCTGCACACAGCTCTATGAGGTGTGAAACACACACACACACACACACACACACACACACACACACACACTAGTATGCAGGTGTTTTTCATCAATGGCATCTGCATTCAGCATTAGTCTAGCATTAGTCACTTTAGTGTCATTCATTAAGGTGAGTTTGCATCATCATCAGTGTCTCTCCTCCTTGTCCAGACTCTGTCGGGCCTGTCTGAAGACTGTCTCCCCCTGCTGGAGGGCTGCAGGAAGAACAGGCAGAACTGGCAGCTGCTGGCAGAGCAGGGCGACGAGGAAGGCCTTATTAACGGCTCCCTGTGAGACAGACACACACACACACACGTGCACACACACACACACACACACACACACACACACACACACACATACTCCTACCGAGTGTGACCCCGTAACCCCACAGGGTGTGTTCCTGTTCCCACCACCTTCCACATTCTGCCCAGCCACACTCATGTCCCCTTGGTCTGCCTTGGGCACGTTCATCCTGCCTCAGTCAGCACTTCCTCCAGCCCTATTGAACGCACCCATCCTCAGTCCCTTCCTCCAGCCCTATTGAACGCACCCATCCTCAGTCCCTTCCTCCAGCCCTATTGAACGCACCCATCCTCAGTCCCTTCCTCCAGCCCTATTGAACGCACCCATCCTCAGCGCGGCACACCCTGTTGAATGTCCCCCACCTCATCCCCAGTTGACAGAACAGCAGTTCACCCTGGTTCTGGATTGGACCTGACCCGGGCCGGACCGGACCGGACCGGACCCCCCCTGAGAGGAGAGGAGACACTAACACTAAGCTTTATTTATTTATTGCTGTAGTTGTATTTTTATACTGTGTGTTTGAGCAGCTCCCTCTCACTGGTAGCCCACAGGGACTTATATATCCCTTTCACAAGCACAACTCACTCCACACACACACACACACACACACACACACACACACAGTCACTCACTCTAGAGCAGTTTGGAGCCACACACTAGCGTACACACACATGTCTGTGTGTTTGTGTCTATTAACATTAGTTTACACACACTTTCTGTGTGTGTGTTTGTGTGTGTGCATATTACTTAACAATGTAGCAAATGTACACCCTAGAGTTCACACACATCTGTATGAATGGATTTGTGTGTGTGTGTGTGTGTGTGTGTGTGTTAACACCAATCGACACATCTTTGGGTACACACAATATATTAGTTAATACCTTTGAGGAGGAAGTCTGTGGGTTTGAATTAGTTTATCACATGGTCGTGCCACATCCTGTCCACACACTTCTGATCTTCTAGCATACTGTATGAAGGCACCTTCTAGAAGACAACATGTGTGAACTTAGGCTTCCTACTGTGAGACTGGTCTGGGACGGATTTGGCCCAAATCTCAGACAGATATGGACCAAAACAGAACTAAGTGTCAGCCAGATATGGACTAAATCAGAGCCAAATCTCAGCCTGTATGGACCGATTCAAAGCCAAATCTCAGCCAGCAATGAGCCGAATCAGCTCTGAATCCAGACCAGAATGATGACTGCAAGCCAAGGGGGGCGACACTCTACGCAGGCTGTAGACATTTCCATTACAGAGAGCAGGTGTTTACCTGTCAATCACAGAGGAAGCCAGACGAGAGTGTGTGTGTGTGTGTGTGTCTGCTGGAGCATGAGAACAGTTCACAGGTCGGCCGCTCTTTACACTTCATCTCCTAGCAGGTGTTTTCTATTCAGCCACTGTGTGTGTGTGTGTGTGTGTGTGTGTGTGTGTGTGAAACCCACTGCATTCTCTGCATGTAATTGTGTGTGTTGTGATTCATGCAGCCCCAGCAGCTGTTTGATGTGTGTGATTGAGGGTCTAAATGAGGAGGTCCAGAGCGGCAGGCACCAGTGTGCGTGTGTGTGTATGTATGTGTGTGTGCGTGTGCGTGCATGTGTGTGTGTGCGTGTGTATAAATGAGGAGGTCCAGAGCGGCAGGCACCAGTGTGCGTGTGTGTGTATGTATGTGTGTGTGCGTGTGCGTGCATGTGTGTGTGTGCGTGTGTATAAATGAGGAGGTACAGAGTGGCAGACACCAGTGTGGAACCAGCTGATACTGGGCTTAGACATCAATGGCAGCATCATTAGCAAACACACATTAATCCATTTATTCATTCCCTGTGTGTGTATGTGTGTGTGTGTGTGTGTGTGTTAAAACACAATTTCAGAAGCAGAGACCAACAAACATGTCAAAATGAAAACATTTCTTCATAAGGCACATAGACACACGTTCACACTAACCACACACAAATACCTCTATCTTTGTGTATCAGAGGTCTGCTAACCCTTGAGGACTGTCTCTTAGCAGACATACACCAGCGATGCACTTTCCGTTGTCTATCTTTATATATATATAGTATGTGTGTGTGTATGTGTGTGCTTTCCGTTGTCTGTCTATCTCAGTGATAAGTGAGCGGTTCTCCCTGCGAGCAGAAAGATTTGTGTGATTCCAGAGCGTAGTTCCAGATCCAGTCTATTTTGGACTAATGCCTCAGTCTGTCTATGGGGTCAGTCTGATGTTCTCACATGTTCTCCCAGAAGCGCCGACTCTTTTCAGACTGCTGCACTTTGTAGAGGGTTTATCACTAGGGTTGCAATTTTGTACTGAACTTTTCCAGAACCTTTATTTATGAACCTGTGTGAAACTGTTTCTTTCTCTCTAAATATACAAAATACCAAGTCTGCATGTGTGTTGTCGTTGCGTTATTGTCCGAGTACACAACATTTTTCAGAAATTAAAGAGGGTCCCCGAAACCATAAGATACCTATGACTGCCTCAGAACCATACTATGATTAATACTACTTGTATTGCAGCAGCAGACCTGAGTGTCTGTTCAACTGCATCAAGAGTGGCAGTCCAGACACCTCAGAGATGTCTGTGTGTTTCTGTCGTCTCCTGTCTACATCTGACTTTTCAAAGTGTTTAGAGTGGCCTTAGTGACTCCAGTATCCCAGCAGTATATCACTGATTTACACAGCATGGTGAACTATCCTGCGGATGAAGGCTAGGCTCAGGGTTAGACTAGTCTGAGCTGTGCAGGCTAGTCATTAAATAAACTTTAGCCACCATCTTCTGTCTCCCTGGACCAGTCTCAGCGTCCACACACACACACACAGGTCCCCACCTTGGCCAGTCTCAGCGTGCGTACACACACACACACACACACAGGTCCCCGCCTTGGCCAATCTCAGTGTCTACACACACACACACACACACACACACAGGTCCCCACATTGGCCAGTCTCAGCGTGCGTACACACACACACACACACACACACAGGTCCCCGCCTTGGCCATTCTCAGTGTCCACACACACACACACACAGGTCCCCATCTTAGTGTGAAGTCCGTGCACAAAGACATATTGGATGTCAGTGAGATCTGCCTGATAGAATAAAGGTTAACTAACTAAATAAAATGAATATCCTGCACTAGGAGACACCTCAGCTAAGACTAAGGCTAAGACTAAGACTAACACAACATCAAGTGGCTGACTCACTGACCCTCTGAACCCATCTGGAAATGTAAGACCTACTGGATTGGAATGTACAACAAACCATGACTTTGAAGGGCCTTGTTTTAGTAAAGCCTGAATGAAGCCTGAATGAAGGCTTTCTAAAAACCCAAAGCCTCCCTCCCTGGTGTCACGTAAAACGGGATCAGGACCAGGTTGCTCTCAACCAGGACACTGTGTCTCCACCAGTACTTAAATCCCCCTCCCCCCCCCCCCACACACACACACACACACAGACAGACAGACAGAGGGAGAACCAGCCAGACTGTCAAAGATTCCGAGGAGCAGAACCACAGGCCTCTACCCCCACCTGCTGGCCACTGGAGGAATAAGGACCACAGGCAAAAACGGGCCATCCAGAGAAGACATTTATTGCTTTAAGAACTCTTTACATGTGCATAAAAGACCTGGAAGCTCTAAAACAAAACAAATGACTCTGAAAGGAACAGACAGGAAACACATGAGAGGAGAACAAAGACCAACAGACAATATTTACATCAGGACAGAAGAACAGACGAGAGAGAGAGATCAGGACAGAAGAACAGACGAGAGAGAGATCCATATAGAGGGATAACTGAACAATTGAGTTAGGGCCTCGCAAACTAAAATACAGCTGATATGAGAGAGGAAGGGGAAAAAGCAGGAAAGAGAGGGATAGAGAAAGAGAGGGGGAGAGAAAGAGAGGGGGAGAGAGTCCAGCAACACTCACACTAGAGTGTTTTAATAAACACAAGTGGAATGTTACCCAACAGCATTGTGTGTGTGTGTGTGTCTACATGGAGTCGGTTCTCTTGTAGGCCACCATGCTGTTGACCTTGTGGATGGATGTAGTGAAGGAACGCAGACGCACTTCTTCCGATTGGCTGATAATCTGAGGGCCTGACTCCTCCCACTTCTCAGGCACTTCTAGGTCCTTGTCTGTGTAGACCAACAGGTCAAACGCACCTGCACCACACACACACACACACACACACAAACACACAAACATAAAACACCTTCAAACAACTAGTTTGACCAACCTTATTCACAGATACATTCCCACACGTCAACACAGAGCCTGTCTCACTCTCTCTCTCACACACACACACACACACACACACAGTACTCACAGGCGGTCTCTAGCAGGGGCAGAAAGGTGACGGTTGCTGTAATCTGCCTAATGACAGAGCGGATCTCCTCCTGAATCGCTTTGATGGACTTCTCACGAGGAGCACTGGGACACACACAAACACACACACAGACACACACACACACACAGACTTTAGATTATTAACCCTCACACACACACTTTGGAACTCAAATGCGGGTCACAAATATTCATCAGGGGAAGCAGAGTGCTTCTAAAGACACACACACACACACACAGGCATCATAAACACTCTGAGGAGAGGGTGTCTGTCGGAAGGGCGATGGAGTGTGTGAGATGTGATGTGTGATGTCACTAAAGAGAGTGTGTGTGTGTGTGTGTGTACCTGCTTTCCTTGGCAGTTTTGTCACACTCAATATCAAACTGCCAGCGTTCCAGAACCTCATTCGTCTCCAAGCAGGTGATGACCAACACCAGCTTCTGAACTGTACACTCAGAAAGCCACTCTGAAACATGCACACACACACAAATGCTGACCAAAACCATTAAAAGCAAAGCCTATTAGACAGGCAACCAGGCACACATGGTCAGAAACACACACATGCTTAGCTCACACTCTTCTATCAACAGGCTAACTGTTGTGCTCATCCAGTTGTAATGTGTGGAATAGGTAGCATTGCTTGCTGCTACATGAATGCTGCTCAAACACACCAATGTTCAAATCTATTTGTGTACTAGTACAGTCAGTGGCATGGCAATACAGAATAGCAGTAAGTAAAAATAGCAATACAATAAATAACAAAATTAAAACCATTGATAAGACCTGGCATGCAAGTGTGTGTGAGATCAAGAACACTCACCCTTGAGCTGCGCTACCACGTTGGCCAGGTATGTCTTGAGTTTGGGGTCAGTGGTGAGCATGAGGCTGAGATCGTACTGGGTGACCCTGGTGAATGTCTCTGGTGGGTAGATGCCCCGCTGGTACAGAATACTGTTGATGCCAAAGGCTGCCAACAACGAAACTTTATTTAAAATCTCATTACCGGCAATTACTCCCAAAATGCCACATACTTTACTGATAAAAACGATTGCTGTGCTTGATTCCCGGAAACATTGTGCGTAAATTAGATGATATCCTAGGACGGCGGGTTTTACATTTAAGCATTTAAGTTTTAGCACACGCTTTTATCCAAAGCGACTTACATTTCGGCAGGATACAGTATTTGACTAACCGCCTTTTCTTCAAACTGAGCAAGATCTATCACAACAATTGTTTGTGTTTTAATCTATGTTTTAGCTCGACGGTTGGTTTTATCCAAAATTATAAATGTTTTGCTCTGAACGCTTTTTAACAGACTTTACTGCTAAGGGTCCTACGATGTTGACACGTTTAGTTTAGTATGGAAACTGATTTCAAAAACTCCAGTACTGGAGGAAGATCCTCATAAAAACTGTTATTTTAATTCTTATCGACTGTTTTAACGAGTGATCTATTAAGGCTAACAGTTACTAGTTTCGGCCTATGTGACCGAGGGTTCCTCATTGTTGTTTGTACAGAGCAGACATCATGCCACAATACATTACCACAAACTTACAAAAGAATTCAGCGACGATTTCTGCACTCCCCTTCAAAGTGATTCCTTTTAATGTGCTCGACATATTTACGTATTTAGCCAAATCTTTTAGTTTTCGTAATATTTCCTGACCCGCCACACGTTCAAATGTTGTTGCGTCACGTAATCTAACGCATGCGCACTAGCATACATTGGGTGTTTAAATCCAATGAGTACTGCCCCCAACTGGACTGGACTGGAGTTTGTCACGTTTGTCCACTCAAGCTTTCTTTTCCTGTCTGTGACCCACACTTAGTTAAAGATGAATCAGAACTCAGACAAAAGCTTATAAGGGTAATTCCATAGAACATGAGCTTTTGCCACATCCCTCATGCCAACTAAAATGGCCGGTACTTGTATGATTTGAGGATTTACTGTATTGAACTATAGAGTTAACATGGAAAATATGTACAAAATATGAAATATATAAATAATAGGCTCCTATGTTCTGTCGTTACCATGTGCAGTCAGCTGTACTGTAATGCTTAAGGGGTGAGTGAAAAAAAATACTAATCAAGAGAGCCTTATTATTATTATTATTATTATTATTATTAGTATTATTGTTGTTGTTGTTGTTTTTGTTGTTGTTGTTGTTGTTGCAATTTTACATGAAAATCCGCATTATGAATGCGTGTGAATGCACACACACACACACTCACACATACCACAGCACTGCTACGGCTGTAGGCAGAAAGGAAGGGGTTAAGAGCCAATGTGATTATCAAAATCTTGTGATCCGGACCACAGCCTTGAAAGAGGCCCTTTTATGTGAGCTGAGAAGACCAGCCTCCCCTCTCCCAGTTCCTACTGGAAACACACACACACACACACACACTTTCTTCCCTGCAGAGGTAGACCAAGTCCAGAGTGGTAAGTTTAATTTCATTGTCATTGTGTATTGTTTATTTGTAAAAAGCTGTGTGTGTGTGTGTGTGTGTGTGTGTGTGTGTGTGTGTGTGTGTGTGTTTGTAGATTATGTTTTGAATGAGTGTCCCTCAGGGACCCTGTCTTTTCCCTAGTCCTTTTGGAGATGTTAGCATGCTATCCTGGATGAGAACCCAAATGGACTGTTTGTGTTGTGTTCAGTTGTCTGAGACTGAAAGGAATTTCCTGGGTGTTCAGTAAACACTCTAAACTGTGCATGAAGCTGCTTATCTGTGTGTTATGCATAGATGTTAATGGGCTAATCAGAGCCAGAGAGCCTGTGGGAAAGGCTTATTATCAGGGCTACTGTGGAATGGCTTCCCAGTGAAAGTCCCAGACAAACACATAATGTGCAGTAAATTGTAAACTGACCCAGATTTGATAATGTGCAGGAAGTGTGATTGAACATCTGATGGTCATGTTGTCTCAGAAAGAAGAGAGAGAGAGAGAGAAGGAAGAGAGGAAGAAAGTACAATGACACTGGGAAAGGAGAGAAAGTAGAGGAGGAGAATGGCAGTGTTGAGGGACAGGGCATTTCAACAGAGAAGAAAGGAAGGCAACTCTCACACAGATCGAAATGAGAGAAGGAGAAACAGAGGGAGAGAGAAGAGCAAGAAAGAGGGAGAGAGAGGGGGGATAGTGAGAGAGGAAGGGAGAGAGAGGGGGAGGGGGAGATTATTTCTTAGTTATTTATTTCTTCCCTTCATTTTGTTTCATCTTAGACAGAAATTGAATTTGTCTGTATTATTGTATGCAACACTGCAAGAGAGACAGAGAGAAAGAGAGAGAGAGGGATGGAGAGAGATAGAGAGAGATGGAGAGAGAGAGACAGACCTCTCCCAATAATTCTTAATGCCCCAATATTATTTTGCAAATAATGGGTTGTGTTACTGTTCTATAAGCTTAGGCAACGCAATGCTAATAAGCAACTTTGAAACGACGGAGAGAGTGAAAGAGAGAGAGAGAGAGAGAGAGAGAGTAAGTATGGTCTTCTCTGTGAACCAGACACCTCAGATGCCCAGATATGATATCTCTTTCTCTATCTTTCTCTCTCTCTCTCTCTCTCTCTCTCTCTCTCTCTCTATTTCTCTCACACTGCTGCTCTTTCGTAGAGCCTGTGTGGTGCACATGTTCCCTCTAATGTAATATCAGTCCAGTCACACCCTTAAGCACATTAGTCCTCAACACCTGAGTTATTGTCCCACAGCACCTGGGCTCATATTGGATTAGATTTGAACTCTGACCTTCCAGTGTATCAACCGCAACCTCTGTCTCGGCCTTCCCCGCCACACAGGACCCACCTCAGTCCCCGCGACCTTTAACCTGAAGCATGTTTGCAGAGAGTCTGTCTGTGGGGGTCTTCCCTCTCTGAGGCTGTGTGGAGGAGGAGGAGGAGGAGGAAGGGAACCCCTGACCCAGGGTGGGGTGATGGAGACAGGGGTGGCGGTGTCTGGCGGTAGCTCCTTGCCTGTTCTGGGCCTGCGGAGGCTCTCGTTTGCCTACCAGGGTCTCCTGGAGATTCCCTATGAGCCCATTCTGGAACAGAAGGACTCACTGGAGGTGCTGGACCTCAGCTACAACCTGCTAGAGGAGTATCCTTTACTCTCTCTCTCCATCTCTCTGTCTCTATCTCTCTCTCTATCTCTCCATCTCTCTCTCTCTCTCTCTCCATCTCTCTCTCTCTCTCCATCTCTCTCTCTCTCTCCATCTCTCTCTCTCTCTCCAACCTGCTAGAGGAATATCCTTTACTGTATCTCCATCTCTCTCTCTCCATCTCTCTCTCTATCTCTATCTCTCCATCTCTCTCTATCTCTCTCTCCATCTCTCTCTCTCCAACCTGCTAGAGGAGTATCCTTTACTGTATCTCCATCTCTCTCTCTCTCCATCTCTCTCTCTCTCTCTCTCTCTCTCTCTCTCCAACCTGCTAGAGGAATATCCTTTACTGTATCTCCATCTCTCTCTCTCTCTCTCCATCTCTCTCTCTCTCTCTCTATCTCCATCTCTCTCTCTCTCTCCATCTCTCTCTCTCTCTCCAACCTGCTAGAGGAATATCCTTTACTGTATCTCCATCTCTCTCTCTATCTCTCCATCTCTCTCTCTCTCTCCATCTCTCTCTCTCTATCTCCGTCTCTCTCTCTCTATCTCTCCATCTCTCTCTCTCTCTCTCTATCTCCATCTCTCTCTCTCTCTCTCCATCTCTCTCTCCATCTCTCCCTCTCTAACCTGCTAGAGGAATATCCTTTACTGTATCTCCATCTCTCTCTCTCTCTCTCCATCTCTCCCTCTCTAACCTGCTAGAACAATATCCTTAACTACTTCACTACTTCACTTTGCACTTAATATGTGTCCTTCCTTAAGTGTTTTTCTAACGGAGCCCAGCACTGCTGGGTCAGCTAGAGAGGTTGAGTACGCTGATTCTGGACTGCAACAGCTACAGCGCTCACGTCAAGTTCCCCTACATGCCTGGTCTCACCACACTCTGGATCAACAAGAACAAGATCAGCAACCTGCCCATCATCATCGAGGAGATACGCAGCAAGTTCCCCAACATCAAGTGAGAGATGACACACACACACACACACACACACAACCCACAATTATTACCCCAACATCAAGTGAGAGATGAAACACACACACACACACACCACTATTGTTTGCTTTAGCTAGATACGTGACTCTTTGTTATGGTTAGGTGGTATTTCACTGCTTTCTAACTAAATGGTAGACTGTACAACTGGTTACCACAAGGATCTGTGGAGGGAAAACATGGCTGTAAGCAAGAGGGCATTTCTGTAACTTAGCACCAGACTTTCACTAAAGAAACAATGTAATGATTGAGGTGAGATTTGCCTGACTGGTATCCTCAGGTGGTTCACTGGAGGATGAGTTTCCAGATCATGTGACTCAGGCCAGTGGCAGCAGACTGAGCGTTGTATTATGGGATGGCTTCATCCTCAGCTTCACTCTGACTAATCTAACACTGTGGAACTCCACAGTAACTCTACTATGGCACGCCAGGAACACACTCAGGCGCCTCTTTTACACCAACATGCGTAACGGAACACACCCCAATCTAACACTCAACCAGCCATGAACTGGAATGTGTGTGTGTGTGTGTGTGTGTGTGTGTGTGTGTGTGTAGGTCTTATTACGGCATCATTATAAACTCACCTCTCTGTTATGTCATGTGACTTTCACTCAGTAGATTTTTATTATTATTTAAATGCAGTGAAACTGTGTCTGTCAGACTATTTTGTGCATAAATTAGGGGGGGGGGGGTGTCAAGTGCATCTGGTGCAGTAGAGGAGGCACTGGTAGCAATACATCAGTTATTAGTATACTATAGTGACTACATGAGTATACTATAGTGACTACATGAGTATACTATAGTGACTACATGAGTATACTATAGTGACTATAAAACAGCAGTACATTAGTCATAAACTCAATACTCTACAGTTGTGATGGTTATACATATGTAACAGATGCCAGCTGTTTATGTGGAATGTTAATCCCCCCCAACAGCCCAAGAGTCTTTTTGTCATTTAACTGCTAGCACACTTGACTCTTGACTGGAGGCTGCTGTGAGGTTGCAGGTTCGAGCCCTGAGCTGGACTGTGCGGGATGGTGCTGTGACCCCATGGCCCCAGATGAAAGTGAGGTTTAGGGGAGTAACACATGTCAGCTAGCCCTGCTGTGCACATGGCATGTTAGCAAAACCTCCCTCCCGTTCACAGAGTGATGTCTCAGTTTTAATAAGACCTCCTCTCTTTGGCGACTGTAAGCTTGAGATTTTAACTGTTAGGTGACTATGGTGTTGAGATTTTAACTGTTAGGTGACTGTAGGCTTGAGATTTTAACTGTTAGGTGACTATGGTGTTGAGATTTTAACTGTTAGGTGACTGTAGGCTTGAGATTTTAACTGTTAGGTGACTATGGTGTTGAGATTTTAACTGTTAGGTGACTGTAGGCTTGAGATTTTAACTGTTAGGTGACTGTGGTGTTGAGAATTTAGGCTTCAGACTTCAGTTCTAATCTGAGTCACTGTATCTAATCTGTGTGACTGGCGCTCCAGTTCTAATCTGTGTGACTGTGTCTAATCTGTGTGACTGTGTCTAATTTGTGTGACTGTATCTACTGTGTGACTGTGTCTAATCTGTGTGACTGTATCTCATCTGTGGGACTGTGTCTAATCTGTGTGACCGTATCTAATCTGTGTGACCGTATCTAATCTGTGGGACCGTATCTAATCTGTGGGACTGTATCTAATCTGTGTGACAGTATCTAATCTGTGTAACTGTGTCTAATCTGTGTAACTGTGTCTAATCTGTGTGACTGTGTCTAATCTGTGTGACTGTGTCTAATCTGTGTCGCTGTATCTAATCTGTGTGACTGTGTCTAATCTGTGTAACTGTGTCTAATCTGTGTAACTGTGTCTAATCTGTGTGACTGTGTCTAATCTGTGTGACAGTATCTAATCTGTGTAACTGTGTCTAATCTGTGTAACTGTGTCTAATCTGTGGGACTGTATCTAATCTGTGTGACAGTATCTAATCTGTGTAACTGTGTCTAATCTGTGTGACTGTGTCTAATCTGTGTCGCTGTGTCTAATCTGTGTGACTGTGTCTAATCTGTGTCGCTGTATCTAATCTGTGTGACTGTGTCTAATCTGTGTAACTGTGTCTAATCTGTGTAACTGTGTCTAATCTGTGTGACTGTGTCTAATCTGTGTCGCTGTGTCTAATCTGTGTAACTGTGTCTAATCTGTGTAACTGTGTCTAATCTGTGTGACTGTGTCTAATCTGTGTCGCTGTGTCTAATCTGTGTGACTGTGTCTAATCTGTGTCGCTGTATCTAATCTGTGTAACTGTGTCTAATCTGTGTAACTGTGTCTAATCTGTGTGACTGTGTCTAATCTGTGTGACAGTATCTAATCTGTGTAACTGTGTCTAATCTGTGTAACTGTGTCTAATCTGTGTAACTGTGTCTAATCTGTGTCGCTGTGTCTAATCTGTGTAACTGTGTCTAATCTGTGTGACTGTGTCTAATCTGTGTGACAGTATCTAATCTGTGTAACTGTGTCTAATCTGTGTAACTGTGTCTAATCTGTGTAACTGTGTCTAATCTGTGTCGCTGTGTCTAATCTGTGTCACTGGTGCTCCAGTTCTAATCTGTGGCGCTCCTACCACAGGATCCTAAGCATGATGAACAATGAAGCAGCACCCAGCTACTTTAACGGAGGCAGCCTCCCTCAGTACCTGGATTACAGGTGAGAACACCTCACTCACAAAACACTCCTCTGTGTCACACACACTACAGGTGTGCTTAGCTCTCTCCCTGACACACACACACACACACACACACACATTGTTGCCCCATTTGGCTGCCCATAACACTGTATGCTTCACACACACACACAGCAGAAGCTGCTACAATGCTCATTCATGTAGTGAAGGTCATGAGAGTTCCTTGTGTAATAGTGTTGCATAATACTGGCTGCAGTCAGACAGTAATTCAGTGTCTTGTAGTGACCCACAATATCTGGACATGGTGGAGCAGAGGCCCAGCTCTGCTCCACCCGCTGGTGGTCCATCAGTATTATGCTCCTGGTGGAGCAGAGGCCCAAACGCTGGTGGTCCATCGGTATTAAGCTCCTGCGTTTGCCCTGGGGCTACTGCTATTTCCCCATACACATTATTTGTGCTATCTGGGAAATATACAGTGAAAAACCCTCAGCCTGCTGGTGGACCACCGACCAGCAAAAACACCAGTGATAGACAGATTTAGTTTAGACAGATTACCCCAGCATCTTGTTATCTGGGGTAATCTGTCTAAACCCAACTTAGCTTGACTTTTCCTGCCATCTGTCAGTGATCAGCATCTGTCTGTCTGTCTGTAGGCTGTATGTGATCAGCGTCTGTCTGTCTGTCTGTCTGTCTGTCTGTATGTAGGCTGTATGTGATCAGCCAGCTGTCTGTCTGTCTGTCTGTAGGCTGTATGTGATCAGCGTCTGTCTGTCTGTAGGCTGTGTGTGATCAGCGTCTGTCTGTCTGTCTGTCTGTCTGTCTGTCTGTCTGTCTGTAGGCTGTATGTGATCAGCCTGCTGTCTGTCTGTCTGTCTGTCTGTCTGTCTGTCTGTCTGTCTGTAGGCTGTATGTGATCAGCCTGCTGTCTGTCTGTCTGTAGGCTGTATGTGATCAGCCAGCTGTCTGTCTGTCTGTCTGTCTGTCTGTCTGTAGGCTGTGTGTGATCAGCCAGCTGTCTGTCTGTCTGTCTGTCTGTCTGTAGGCTGTATGTGATCAGCCTGCTGTCTGTCTGTCTGTCTGTAGGCTGTATGTGATCAGCCAGCTGTCTGTCTGTCTGTCTGTCTGTCTGTAGGCTGTATGTGATCAGCCAGCTGTCTGTCTGTCTGTCTGTCTGTAGGCTGTATGTGATCAGCCAGCTGTCTGTATGTCTGTCTGTCTGTAGGCTGTATGTGATCAGCCAGCTGTCTGTCTGTCTGTCTGTCTGTCTGTAGGCTGTATGTGATCAGCCAGCTGTCTGTCTGTCTGTCTGTCTGTCTGTAGGCTGTATGTGATCAGCCAGCTGTCTGTCTGTCTGTCTGTCTGTCTGTAGGCTGTATGTGATCAGCCAGCTGTCTGTCTGTCTGTCTGTCTGTAGGCTGTATGTGATCAGCCAGCTGTCTGTATGTCTGTCTGTCTGTAGGCTGTATGTGATCAGCCAGCTGTCTGTCTGTCTGTCTGTCTGTAGGCTGTATGTGATCAGCCAGCTGTCTGTCTGTCTGTCTGTCTGTCTGTCTGTCTGTAGGCTGTATGTGATCAGCCAGCTGTCTGTCTGTCTGTCTGTCTGTAGGCTGTATGTGATCAGCCAGCTGTCTGTCTGTCTGTCTGTCTGTAGGCTGTATGTGATCAGCCAGCTGTCTGTATGTCTGTCTGTCTGTAGGCTGTATGTGATCAGCCAGCTGTCTGTCTGTCTGTCTGTCTGTCTGTAGGCTGTATGTGATCAGCCAGCTGTCTGTATGTCTGTCTGTCTGTAGGCTGTATGTGATCAGCCAGCTGTCTGTCTGTCTGTCTGTCTGTCTGTCTGTAGGCTGTATGTGATCAGCCAGCTGTCTGTCTGTCTATCTGTCTGTCTGTCTGTAGGCTGTATGTGATCAGCCAGCTGTCTGTATGTCTGTCTGTCTGTAGGCTGTATGTGATCAGCCAGCTGTCTGTCTGTCTGTCTGTCTGTCTGTAGGCTGTATGTGATCAGCCAGCTGTCCAGTCTGGAGGTTCTGGATGACACTGAGGTGCAGGAAGAGGAGCGGACACTGGCCAGGAAGACCTACCGCATGCAGCGGCTCCGCGAGGCTAACAAGAGGAAGAAAGAACTGATCCACTGACCCCCTCATAAGGACAGAACTGATCCACTG
Organism: Tenualosa thibaudeaui; assembly: GCA_027481765.1. Classification (NCBI taxonomy): domain Eukaryota; kingdom Metazoa; phylum Chordata; class Actinopteri; order Clupeiformes; family Clupeidae; genus Tenualosa; species Tenualosa thibaudeaui. The sequence continues at coordinate 256,503 of JAIFZK010000041.1, forward strand.
ACCCCCCCATAAGGACAGAACTGATCCACTGACCCCCTCATAAGGACAGAACTGACCCCCTCAAAAGGGCAGAACTGATCCACTGACCCCCTCATTAGGACAGAACTGATCCACTGACCCCCTCATAAGGACAGAACTGATCCACTGATCCCCTCATAAGGACAGAACTGACCCCCTCATAAGGACAGAACTGATCCACTGACCCCTCATAAGGACAGAACTGATCCACTGACCCCCTCATAAGGACAGAACTGACCCCCTCAAGAGGGCAGAACTGACCCCCTCATAAGGACAGAACTGATCCACTGACCCCCTCATAAGGACAGAACTGACCCCCTCAAAAGGGCAGAACTGACCCCCTCATAAGGACAGAACTGATCCACTGACCCCCCTCAAAAGGACAGAACTGCTCAACTGACCCCCTCATAAGGACAGAACTGGCTGCCTCACAAGGACAGAACTGATCCACTGACCCCCTCATAAGGACAGAACTGATCCACTGACCCCCCTCAAAAGGATCGAACTGACCCTCTCATAAGGACAGAACTGACTCCCTCAAAAGGACAGAACTGATCCACTGACCCCCTCAAAATGACAGAACTGCTCAACTGACCCCCCCTCATAAGAACAGAACTGTTCCACTGCCCCCCCTCATAAGAACAGAACTGTTCCACTGCCCCCCCTCATAAGGACAGTAAAACGGCAATTTGTTCACTACGCCTGCTCCAATATTGGCAGGGCTATCACCATGGTGACGGAGATAGTAAACAAAAGGTTAACCGTCAGTCATATTGTGTCCAACAATGCGATTGGCTACTTTCACTACAGGGCAGCACCTTCAGTTTCTCAACTCCGCCATCGTTAGAAACGGCCACAATACATTTCTATGGGAGAACTTTTTAAGGCTCCTCCTATTTAAGTGTCTCTGTCGCAGCTTTTGTAACCAGAGTGGAGTGGTCTCTCACAAAAATATCAGCAGTGAGCATTTTATTAGCATATACAGTAGCTACACAATCATAAAATACACATATAATTGCAAAGGCTTGTGGTCATCTCCAGCTCAGTGCCCAGCTAAAGCAGTTCTGATCATCAGTGATGCAGCGTCATGTCTCTCCAGAGGTGCTTGACTGCTTGAGGATCATTGATGAGTTTGGATATCTGTGATGATGGTGCTGTCTGGTCATGTGACTTTTCCAAATAAACTCACAGCAGATTTCTCTCTCTGACAACCTGATCTCCTTGCTTGTTTGTTTATGATGAGATTAGCTCCTGTCATGAATGTCCCTTTCAGGCTCAAGGTATTTCCATGACTTCCAAGATGGCAAGAAGCTGCCAAGCTGGTGTTCCGCTGGTGTTTTTGCTTGTCGGTTCTCCGGGGTTTCGCCAGCGGGCCATCACTATTTGGGTATATATAGTATCTCACAAAAGTGAGAACACCCACCAACTTTTTTGCAAATATTTTGTTATATCAGTATATAACATATATATAAGTGCTGAGTGAAGGAGATTCGCTGCAGAGAGGAGACCGTTTTCCCGTGAGAGTTGATCAGGCTCCGACTGTCCCCACCAAAAGTTGCTAGAATCACCTAGAGGCCTCCCCTACCTGCGTCATATTAATTAATGCAAGAGGCCTCGGTCCTGTTCATATTGGTGGAATTCCTTGCTCATCCGGTTATTAAAAAAACGATCATTCTTGCTGGGCGTTTCAGTCTGAGAGAGCATCTATTCCTTTCATGGTTCTCATTTGAACAACATCCACTGAACAGCGGATCTCCGTCACTGCCACATATCATGATGTCCACCCAATGTATAATCATTCTTCAACATGTCATGGTACCCACACAAACTGAGGTCTCTCATGCACAATACATGTATGGAATCTACCCAGTCCTAGGCGTGCCAGGCTCCAAAGCACATTCCTGCACTAAATCTTGTCTGTTTTTCTACTCTCTTTCCCCCTTTCTCTGCCTGGAATGTTTCGGCCTTCTGGGCTACCATTAAGATGTTGCAAACCACCCTTCTTTCATAAGTCAGTATAAGCATTACACTCTCAGGTTAATATTGTGTATACTAGAATACTATATTCTTTATGACAATAATTTCCACTTCTACTCTCCCCCACCTTCCACTTCAGGATGTGCCACAGGTGCTCATCCACTTCCTCCACAAGGCAAATGTCCTCTTAGAGGTGTGTTTAGGGTCCGTATCATGCTGTAAAACTGCCATGCCCTGCATGCGGCCCAGTTTCTAAAGACAGGGGATCATGCTCTGCATGGAGTTCATGTCTCCTGTGTGAACTATACAGCTCCCCAGTACCACTAGCACTCATGCAGCCCCAGGCCGTGATGCTACCACCACCATGCTTGTGCAGCCCTAGGCCGTGATGCTACCACCACCATGCTTGTGCAGCCCTAGGCCGTGATGCTACCACCACCATGCTTGACTTGCTAACCAAGGCGCTGCCACACATGCTGGACACCATATGAGCAAGTTGCTCTTAGTCTCATCAGACCACAGGACGTGGTTCCAGTAAGCCATGTTCTTGAACTGCTTGTCTTCAGCACACAAGACTTCTAAGGAAGACATGCCTTGTCTGGTCCTGTCTTTCGTGAGTGCTAATTGGTATTGGTGCTGTATAAATGAGTGCTAATTGGTATTGGTGCTGTTTAAATGAGTGCTAATTGGTATTGGTGCTGTCTAAATGAGTGCTAATTGGTATTGGTGCTGTTTAAATGAGTGCTAATTGGTATTGGTGCTGTCTAAATGAGTGCTGATTGGTATTGGTGCTGTTTAAATGAGTGCTAATTGGTATTGGTGCTGTTTAAATGAGTGCTAATTGGTATTGGTGCTGTTTAAATGAGTGCTAATTGGTATTGGTGCTGTTTAAATGAGTGCTAATTGGTATTGGTGCTGTTTAAATTAGTGCTAATTGGTATTGGTGCTGTTTAAATGAGTGCTAATTGGTATTGGTACTGTTTAAATGAGTGCTGATTGGTATTGGTGCTGTTTAAATGAGTGCTAATTGGTATTGGTGCTGTTTAAATGAGTGCTGAGTTGTGATTTTGGGTGAATAATATAATGCCAGTTTGATGCACAATGGCATTCACCCCAGTTTGTCTGTTTGTTTGTGTGTGTGTGTGTGTGTGTGTGTGTACGTGCACACTCTTGAGGGTGTTACAGTCTTATCTCACAGAAATGTCCAATCTGGGTCTCCACATGGTTCATTAGGCACGTACTGCATGTGTGTGTGTTTGTGTGTGTGTGTTTGAGAGACAGCACAGTACATGTGCTGGGTATTATGTAGAGGTTGGCTCACCAAGAGCACCACCACCCTTACACACACACACACACATACACACACACACACACACACAGACACACTTGACAGTCATAACACAGGAGCTCACACACTAATAAACACACAACATATGCCATCCTCTCTGATTGTGTGTGTTGCAGCCTACCATTTGCTGTGTGTGTGTGTGTGTGTGTGTGTGT
>JAIFZK010000041.1:265000-280000 GCA_027481765.1 Tenualosa thibaudeaui
GTATTTTATTATTTTAGGTCACCTTGATAATAATAAACTGTCTTATTCCCTGATTTACATATTTATTTACTTTTTAAAATTATAATTATATAATTATAATTATTTTTTTATATTCTTGTTTTATCTATTGCTTACTTTTATTTATTTATTTACTATAGCATTTATATTTGATGTATTTATTTTCTTAAAACTATTTTATGTGCATCCATTTACTTTGTCTTTGTTTTTAACATTTCCTCGTTAAGCACATTGAGCTGTCCTGACATGAAATACAAATAAATCTGCCTTGCCTTGCCTTGCCTAATTGTCTGCACCCAGACAGATAGCCCTCTTAAATGACAAAGGAAGTCTCATGGACTTTACTGGAGCAGAGAGGAAGACTCAAATACTGAACAAAAAGACCAGTTCAAATGTAAAGTGTAGCTAAATCAGAATTAAAACATGCAATATCAAAGTGTGACATCACAAATATGAGGAAAGACAGATTTCTTCCCCACATGTTTCTGAGGAATATGCAGCCCATACCAGAGGAAATCCAGAGTGTGCACAGACAGTTTGTCATCCCCGCCATGTTTAAAGAGGTCAGTGAGAAGATGGAGGTACACACACACACACACACACACACACACACACACACACACACACACACGCTGCATTGTTCTACTTTTGGCCTATTTCATCTCTTCTTCTCTCTCTCTCTCACTGCTGACTTAACTGTTAAATAACGATATTCAAATAAATCAGCTGAGTGTGTTTTAAGAGTGTGTTTTAAGAGTGTGATGCGAGTCATTATGGATTATAATTTGCTGGAACATTCCATAAATAAACTTTATGACACATAAGTAGCTTATGGTACCTGCCATTACCTGCCATGTGACTGAAAGTCAGAAGCCACTTAGAATTAGTTTGTCCTTTTAAGCATTTCTGTCTTGACATTATTCTTATTTATTATGGAGTATGTGTCTAATTAAGACACCAAGTTAAATACTAACTATAGACATTATTCTTATTTCGATATTGCAGTGGACTGGATTAATGTTTGTGACTATTACTCATGTTTATATTAGCCTCAGGAAGTAAGACAATCAAACATAATTTAACATTTAACAAGTAAAAAGTAAAAAAAAAAAGAAAACAGTAGACAAATTTAATGACTTATTTGATGACATTTCTGGGCCTCTTGTGCAGTGCTCTTTCTTGCTTTCATTATATTTTCTTATTATTATTACTGCACTTTATCACACACACTTTATCCCCCCAGCCCAATTATTAACAAAATAGACTGAAAGACACAATTTCATTACCATTTTTACACTCTCCTTCAGTCCTTGTATTGTTGTTATTTTGTTTTGTTTTTTTGTCTTTTTGAACAATGATTTTGCCTTTGACGTCACTTGTCTATTTTGTTCCCTTTATTATTTCATATGACTGTTATATCAGGGCATTGCAGAAAAGGAGCTTGAAACATAGTCAAGTTTCCCTGAACAAAGAATGCTTTAAGTGGTGATGATGCCGCAACAATAGCCCCCACCGGCCGGAAGGCGACGCATTGATGCGTCATAAAGGAATGGAGAATGCTGGCGATACATAAAGTTCTGGTTTTGAGTGGGCCGCTCATTCTTGATTTAAACTCGACAGAGAGCAGTCACTTCATTTGTGAATGGGAGAAGCGTTCAAAATAAGTCACCGAAGTAGCGCAAGAGTGAGAGGGTGAGCATTAGTCCTGTGTGCCATTTACGCAGACGTAAGCTACCTTAAAAGAGACGGCCCCTGTCTCTCATTAGCAGTAATTAAAATGAAACTGCAGAGCGAAGTCAGGAAAAAAACGCATTTTACCCTCAAGCAAAGGTGCTCCTGCATTGTAAATCTGTGTACAACACCTTGTATTTCCCCTGTACCCGAGGGTGGAAGTGCACTTTAGAGACAGCTGATGTGAATTTAACCGTTCAGTCCTTTTTATGTATCGCTATTACAAAGTCGGATAACGGGTTTCTCTGTACCTAAGCTACTGTATCTCCATTGTTCAGCATCAGGGCCAATATCATGATACTGAGAAGACTACGTATGGACTTGGGTTGAGCGTTCAGCACATTTCCGCCTCATTTCTTTTCAAGTGTTTACCTTAACTAGGCGGTGAAGTTGTAGCGCAGCGGTAAAGGGACATGGCTAGCGTGCGGTTGCCTGGACACTGGGGGTCCGAATCCCTGTCTCTAGCTTGTCGAACCAAATAGCATCAAGATGTCAAGTCTGGCCATGACCAACACACAGGGCTCAGTCTAAGGGGCGGAATCAATGGTTGTCTAGCCTCTGCACGTAAATAAGACATGCTAGTAGCATGCATGTAGACAGAGCGATGTAATTGGTCCGACCAAACTTGGAAGAAGAGCTACTGAGGCCCTATGGCTCGTGGCTAGATGTAGGAAAGCTATTTGCTACGTACGTCTAAATTAAGGCTAGGCTTGAGCCTTGAGCAAGGCACTTACAGTAATTGATATTAGTTGGACTAATGACTAAATGACCTGTATGGTAAACCATAGATGTAGTAACCTAGACACCAAATTCACTGGTGTATCTGTAAAAACCCAAGGTGTGAGAGGTAGCCAATCTACTGACTGAGTGTGTGCTTGTGCATCATCACTAGTGAGCACAGCTGAGCAGGATGGCCAGCAGTGATGCCTCAGCTTCATGCAAACTCAGCCTGGTGAGACCCCCCTCCTTCAACACACACACACACACACACACACACACATCCATATCCAGATCAAGTGTGCATAGCATAGACACACACGCACACACAAGCTTCAAATCTATCCTGCAGGCTATTAGGAACACACATAGCACAGGCCTGACACACACACACACAACTTTATGGACACAATCTGATTCACTTTGACAGGGATCTTAAATGAGTGTGTGTGTGTATTTGCGTGTGTGTGTGTGTGTGCCCAGTCTGACTAAGCACAGATGAATCACACATAATAAACACACACACACGCTTATGGTGTCTCATTTGACCATTTGGCCCATCAGAATGACGAGGAGTTTGACGTGATACAATTATCGTTCAACCCAGTAGCTGAAGGTTCTCCCACCATCCTGGTAACGCATCCTTGTTTGTTTGTGTGTGTGTGTGTGTCTGTGTGTGTGTGTGCGTGTTTCCATGTTCTATGCATGCGTGTTTGTTACAATTACTCTGTATCACTTCCAAAGAAAAAAATAATTTGTGTGTGTGTGTGTGTGTTTCATGTTCATCTGGTGTTTGTTTCTACGCATGCAGTGTTTGTGCAATTACTCTGTATCCATTCCAAAGTGTGTGTGCGTGTGTGTGTGTGTCTGGTTGTGTGTGTGTGTGTGCAGGTGTATGACCTTCCTGCCCTGCCTCCTGGTCCTCCAGTGCGTTGCTGGGCTGGGTCCACCATGACCTCCTGCTTAGGCGACATGCTGGAATCTGACCGTAGCTCGGTCACCATGGCGACTGATACGGACACCATCACAAAGCCGCTGGACCTTGCCGGCCTCAGCAATGATGACAAGGAGACAGGTGCCAATCACCTGTCCATCACCATAGAGAAGGATACAGCTTACCTGCCGTCTGACCCCTGTGACCCTGTGCAAAGGGTGGCCTCTGCCCCACGGTAATCACTAGAATGGAGACAGCTAAGGTCAAGTCTCGCAGATTGTCGCTAATACAGTACAGTTACAGAACTGAATGAAAAACTAAAGGCTTGGGGGATATATAAATAAAAGTTTTAAAAATATTTTAAAATTGTTTATAGATATATATTATTAGGTCGTTTGGCAATGTCACTAAGCAACCCAGATAAATGTGAGAATTGGATGTCATTTCCGTCCATATCTGTGTCCCCTTTAATGACCCTGCCCCGTCCATATCTGTGTCCCCTTTAATGACCCTGCCCCGTCCCTTGGGTGCAGCGTCTCCCTGCAGTCTGTGACCGCCCGTGACCCGTACCACATTGCTGTCCGGCCCCTCCAGCAGGTAATGCATCTTTGTGTGTGTGTGTGTGTGTGTGTATGTGTGAGTGCTTCCATGATCATGTGTTTATTTCTATGCATGCAGTGTGTTTGTGCATTACTCTGTATTCCTTCCAAGGAAAAAAATCTTCTGTGTGTGTGTGTGAGTGTGTGTGTGTGTGTGTGTGTGTGCGCGTGCGCGTGTGTGTGTGTGTGTGCAGGTGTATGACACTCCTGCTCTGCCTCTTGGTCCTCTGGTGCAGTGCTTGGGTCGATCCACGATGACCTCCTGCTTAGGCGACACGCTGGAATCCGACCGCAGCTCCGTCGCCACGGTGACGCCACTGGACCTCGCCGGCATCAGTAACGATCATGAGGAGACAGGTGCCAATCACCTGCCCTCTGCCCCGTCCCTCGAGTCCATCGTCTCCCAACAGTCTGTGACCTCCCACGCCTCCAGTGACCCTAGGCAGGCAGCCAATGAGGACGACTGCTTAGTTAGCAACAGCGCTAGCGCTAGCTGCAGCCTGGATGAGGGGCTCACGGACGCCTGCTTTGACACCCGCTGCGTCGTCCTGCTCGAGGCCTACATGGAGCGTCAGCGCCAGCGGCAGCGGCAGATGGAGATCCTCCAGGCCGATATGTGTCACGTGATCCAGCAGCGAATGGCCGCCGTGGAAAAGGTCCTGGCCGATGACCTGGAGCTGCGCGCGCGTGTGCGTAACGAGGAGCGCTGGTCCGAGCGCAAGCGGCATCAGCGTCGCCTGGAGGGGCTGCCTGGGTGGCTCCGTCGCCTCACCCTCGCCCTCAGGGGTCTGATGAAGAGGAGGCCGAAGGAGAGGGCGTCATCGTGTGCCACTGAAGACCCCGAGGTTGATGAGCTGGGAAGGGTGGCACGAGATGTGAGCCGCTCCCAGGTAGGGATGGGAATCTGATCAGTACTGATGCTGTTCAATTCTGCCTATCAGTCCCATTCTTTAGAAATTCTCTTCTGAATTCCTTACTGTATAGCATTAGTTCTCAAACTGGACTTCGAGGCCCCCAGGGGTCCGCAGCATGTTGCCAGGAGGTCGGTGAAAAAGTTTGCTACAAAATATAAACTTGTTTTATGGGGAAAAAAATGGCAAATGCAATAACATGCCTTTAAAACTGTTCAAAAGCGCTAATCTATAATCTAGAGGCCTGCGACGGGACGGGACGCAGTGGCACCCGCAGGACGCGGCGCAAAAGAGTGGGACAAAGGTGGTGGTATGTGAGAGCTTCAAGTGGGACAAAGGTGGTGCAATGTGAGAGCTTCAAGTGGGAGTGGGCGAGAATGGAGAGATGTGTTTGCGGGACAAAGGCGTTGTTCTCCGGACTCCTGCAAAGGATACATTTGCATTAAATACATTTTACAAAAGGATTAAAAGTAGCAAATGTTAATACTAAACATACGTAGTAGGCGACCTAACCTGCGGATGTTTGCTTTGCGTGGGGTGATAGCGCACGTGGATACGTCCCCTGGCAACAGAATTTTTTGTTACCATATCAAAATGATAGCCTAAATGTTGAAATACGTGGATTACTTTGCGTTAAAGTAAGGCGGGCGCGGGCAGGCGGGCGCGGGACAGAAACTTGCTGGAGCGTGCGGGAGCAGGACATCTGCTATAATCTTATGGGGTTTTTTTACATTTTACATTTTACATTTGGATCCTTGAAAAACTGTCTGCTCCATGAGGGGCCCCCGGCCCCAAGCAGCTGTGTGTCTGTGTCTGCTTCAAGTATCAAGGCTCTTGACTCTGAGACTGAGAAACTGATCAGGTCAGAGACACATGATTCCACTGATGAGAGAAATTGATCAGGTCAGAGGCAAACGGTTCCACTGGACTGTAGCATTCAAGTCTTGGTTCGACTCACTTCTGGACTCAGGTTCTGCTGGAGCGGTTAAGAGAGGCCGACGCCCTGGCGAGGGTCCGTCGTGCGGCAGCAAAAGACGAGCGGCTGCAGAACCAGCTCACAGAGAGACTGACGGACGTGGAGGTAACCTATGCAACCTACAGGGAACAGCTGCACAACATCGCCAGAGAGGATGCCCTTGACTTGGCCAATGTGAGACACACAGAAACACACAGAAACACATACACGCACAGACAAAAACACACACACACACACATGCAATCACACACACAGAAACACACACACGCAGACAAAAACACACACACATACACACTCTAAACTCTGAGCTCTTAAATAAGGACATTGTGATTAAAGTGTGTGTGTTTACACACCATTGACTTAATGCAGCTCCTCTCTTTCTCCCTCTGTGTGTGTGTGTGTGTGTGTGTGTGTGTGTGTGTGTGCATCCTCTAGATGAGGACAATGCTCAGCCCTGGCTCTAGCCTTGATGGCCTCGAGTTTGGCCTCAACGACGACACAGTAAGTATCCACACACACTCTTACACACACACTAGGAGTGGAGTCTGCTAATGAGCAAGCTAAAAACCCTAGTTTCAGTCAACACAGACACATACACACACACACACACACACACACACTTCAATGCTCATAAACAGGAAGGACATGGGGATTGGCACACCACTGAATGTAATGCACTCTGGAACTATTATGAACCTTAGCTAAAACCATAGGCAACTTATAGTCTGTCATGGTTACTACTGATTGTAATTTTTCTCCATGACCCCTGGCAGTTGGGTTAGCCCCTTGAGTCGTGGATCTGCCCAAGGTTTCTTCCTAGATTAACTGAACATAAGGGAGTTTTTCCTTGGCCCCTGTTGCTCTTGGGTGCTCCTTCTGTGAAGTGCCACGAGACAATACTATTGTAAAAGGCGCTGTAGAAATAAAATTGAATTGAATTGAATTAAATTAATACAGTATCACTCTCTCTCCCTGTGTGTGTATGTGTGTATGTATGTATGTGTGTATGTGTGTGTGTGTGTGTGTGTGTGTGTGTGCGTGTGTGTGTGTATCCTCTAGTGTGCTGAGGAAATGATGGTGATATCTAGGCCTGGCTCTGGTTTTCACGAAAACCTTCTGCTGCCTCCTGCCAACTGGGAGTTTGGCCCCGATAGCACAGTATGTGCACACACACACACACACATACACACACACACACACACATACACACACATACACATACACACACACACACACACACACACATACACATACACACACACAAACATACACACACATACATACACACACACACACACACACATACATACACACACACACACACACACATATACACATATACACACACACACACATACACACACATATACACACATTCACACAAAAGCAGACACACTTGCACACACACACACACACACACACACACACACACACACACACACACACACACACACACACACATGCACACACACATACACACACACACATACACATACATACACACACGCGTGTGTGTGTGCGTGGTCATGTGAGCATCCTTACTGTTTGTTTCAGGCTAGAGGGCCATTGGATGACACGGAGGAGGAAAGGAGGAGAAAGGAAATCCTTAAGAGGAAGAAACCCAAGAAAATGGGACTAAAGAGACGGTGTGTGTGTGTGTGTTGTGTGTGCAAGTGTGTCTGCTTTTGTGTGAATGTGTGTGTGTGTGTGTGTGTTGTGTGTGCAAGGTGTGTCTGCTTTAGTGTGAACGTGTGTTGTGTGTGCAAGTGTGTCTGCTTTTGTGTGAACGTGTGTGTGTGTCGTGTGTGCAAGTGTGTCTGCTTTTGTGTGAACATGTGTGTGTCTGTGTGTGTGTGTGTGTGTGTGTGTGTGTGTGTGTGTGCGCGCATGTCTGTAGGGAGCAGATGGATTTAGGCTTGGTCTTGGAGTGATTCCTGGACACTGCATGACCAAAGGAAAGGGAGGGATTATGTGTCTGTGTGTGTGTGTGTGTGTGTGTGTGTGTGTGTGTGTGCATGCTCTGTTGGTAATGGAGTCTTTTTTTGTGCTTGCAGCTTCTTCTTGTGTCTTCGCTGTCTCACATAAATACCATCACCAATAGCACTGCTGTCGCCATGACCACCAGTTCCACAGCACAGTCTATGGGTTTACCCTTTTATTGTTGTTTATGTTTTTTTGTGTTTGTTATTTTGATTCTTTTTTCCTGTTTATTTTTTTTCCCTTAATTTTTGTTGAGTGACGGTCCCCACTGTCACCTGTGAGATCCATCCATAGGCGCCATGGGATCTAGTGCATCGCAGGGATAGCTATTCATCCGTAGGGATCCGTAGGGATCCATAGGGATCTGGTACATGGCAGCACATGCATGCACTAATATGATGCTATAGACATACAAATGCATTTTGGCAGTGCACACACACACACACACACACAAGGTACACACTCAGGCAAATGTGTCATATAACACACACTGACACATTTTGAATGTACTCTGACATCCAAGCACATGTAAAACACTCACACACACACACACACACTCACATGCACAAGCAAGGATAAGCAAACATAAGCACACACATGTAGAAGCAATACAAGTACATAAAGTACATAAACACATTTGCACATATACACAGTCACACAATGTAATGAGACAATGTGATGTGATCATAGACTGTATACAGGTACAGCATAGACCAGATAGTGATGTGATCATAGACTGTATACAGGTACAGCATAGACCAGATAGTGATGTGATCATAGACTGTATACAGGTACAGCATAGACCAGATAGTGATGTGATCATAGACTGTATACAGGTACAGCATAGACTGGATAGTGAACCTACAGTCTACACAGTGAACGGAGCAAAGCTCACTTTCTCTTCAATTTTCCTTTCCCTGTTCAGTTAGCGTTAGCTGCCGGTTAGCAAAAGCTGTTCCATGTATCAGCGCTCTGTTATCAATCTACTTTTACATCACATTAGTTAAAAAACTTTTTTTTTTTTCAATTTTATTACTATTATTATTATTTTCAATAAAATAGCCTATTAAATAAATAATAAAATAGCCGTACTGGTACATGATCTGTGTCACTCATTTCTTCTCCTTCTGAAGTACAGTTGAAGGCCCAGTTGGTTAGGGTTAGGTTAACCCTAGGTTAGAGGGCATTTGGAAAGTGCAATGAAGCTTGTTCATCTCATGGATGTCTTTAAACCAAAGGAATCTCCCAATGGAACTATGAGCAATTCCTACTCTGTTTGAGCACCATAAATAGAATAATTAAGAACATTTGTATTAGTAAGTCTAGTGGAAGCCTTGCAGAATAAACACGACCCTGTAAATTACCAAAGACACTACCCATCCCTCCCATGGACTATTCACCCTACTACCATCTGGCAGAAGGTTCCGCAGTATCACTGCCCGCACCTCCAGAATGGGGAAGAGCTTCTTCCCGCAGGCAGTCAGACTGCTGAACAACCTGTAGAGCAATTGGACTGGAATTTCTTACTCAGGATGCAAACCAGCGCGTCACAGCACACTGCACCTCATGCCCCCCACACTTTCTTGCTGCTATCACTTATATTTATGTAGAATAGTCTCTAGCTGCTATTATTTATATTTATATTGAACAGTCTTCATTTTACAAATCACACCACTAGCCACAGTGCTCTGCAAAAAGCCATGCCCTGTCTAGCGTGTTTGTTTTAGGTCACCTGTATTCTGACCTGCAAATCGTTTACAACTGTGTTGTAATGTTATTTTTCTCCCGCAATAGTGTATGTAGGCACTATTACGTATCTGTCTTGTCCATACTGTGTTTTAACAGTTACGTGTATCACCAATTGTTCCCGGTGAAACGTTGTCTCGTCTCACTATGTACTGTGTATATGGCTGAAACGACAATAAATCCCTACTTGACTTGACTACAGGTTACAAGTATTACGATCGTAGACTTTTAACTTGAAATGAAGGTTAACGGAACTTTTACTTTGAAATGATTTCTTACCTGACGTCAGAGTAACAAGGAAATGTACTGCAGTGTTGCAGCACATTTCGTTGTTTTTCGTTGCCTATTCTCAGAAGTTTTTATTCCTGGTATTATAGGCATAATATGTAACATAATTGTAGTGGTGTAACAAATTGTGACGTTAGTCAGCGTTAGTAATTTCGAAAAGGAGCACGGCTCTGACCAAGAAGAGTTGTTTTGCTTTTTGATTTCGGACAGCAGAAGATCGCAATAACAAAAACATGAACGGCGAGAATTTCTCTTTAAGTGAAAAAATCGTGTCATCTTCCTACGTAAGACAAGGTTCCCAGGCTCGACGCGGGCATGAACAGTTGATAAGGGTGCTGCTAGAACAGGTAAAGTGGCGGTGACGTCAGCTAATTTATACGGGCTATCGCGATCATTAACGTTAGTGGTCAACCTGCCCGCCGTCTGCTCTTATTGTTTTGCGACAGGGTAAGTGTCCGGAAGAGGGATGGAGCGAGAGCACCATCGAGCTGTTCCTGAATGAGTTGGCCGTCATGGACAGTAACAACTTCTTGGGGAACTGTGGAGTCGGCGAGCGGGAGGGCCGAGTGGCGTCCGGTCTGGTGGCCCGGAGACACTACAGGTGACTGGCGACGATATGGTAGTAGACTATATAACTACTGTGCTACTACAACACAGCGGTCTGGTCATAAGGGGTACAGGTGACTGTGGGAACACTGCTAGGCTACATCTGGATTCGAGTGCTGCAGAGAGGGGGTATACGCAGGTATACTACAATCACGCTGGTAGACTACATGTCTAGAGTAACAGTACCATAGGAAGGCAAGGGGGGACTTAGAGATGGCCACTGCAACACTGCTCAATGATTATAGGACTACAGCAGACCCGTTACAGAGGTGACACTGGGTCACATGCCATGAGATTTTACTGTTCTGTGTGTGTGTGTGTGTTGTTCCAGACTCATCCATGGCATTGGTCGGTCAGGTGATATCGCTGCAGTTCAGCCCAAAGCTGCTGGCTCCAGCCTGCTTAACAAGCTCACCAACTCTGTGATGCTGGACATCATCAGGCAGGCAGGTCTGTGGACACACACACACACACACACACACACACACACACACACACACACACACACACACACACACACACACACACACACACACACACACACAAACACACACACATAGCAGACATCTTGTGTGATCATAGTAGACTGATATTAATCTAAACCACACCTCAAACTCAAGACCCGCAGGCCCAATCCGGCCCATGATGTAATTCTGTCTGCCCCCCAGATATTATCCAATGCCTATCAGAACCGGCCCGCTGGTATTTCACATGCACCGCTAATACTGCACTGGTATTATGTCAACCGAGGCTCGCAAGTGTGAGCCCTGTCCCCACTACCTGCTCTAGAATCTGTACCATTAACCAGCCTCGTACAGTTGTCATTATCACCTGAAGTATCCTAGCCTACTTGTGCTAAACTAGCCTACTTGTGCTAAACTAGCCTACTTGTGCTAAACTTTTCATTACCTGTTGCAGACACTGTGTGATATTTAATGGGTAAATGAGATCAGAGCGATTAGATTAATAAATAACCCAGTGTCAGAGGCACTGGGTTCGATATGGTTCTGATGGATCCAGGTCCAGTGTCAGGAACTGGACTGACGTGGTTCTGATGGATCCAGCATTAGCAGTCTGAGTAAGCAGGGACAACCTGGTTCTAATGGACCCAGTAGCAGAATGTCTAGACAGAACCAGCTCTTGTATCTGTCTGAGTGAGCAGACACTGGACTGGACTGGACTGGATTGACCTTGTTCAGTTAAACAAACAGCAGCTCCTGTTCGTATTTGCAGTCTAATGTTTACCAGTGTCCATTGGGTCACTGTGTTGCACAGTCACACACACACACACACACACACACACAGGGTAATAATCAGCTGAGGTTTGTGTGGGGAACAGTGACGGACAAATTCACTCTAAGCTCTGGCCTTGATACTCACACACCACACACACACACACACAAGGTTTTAGTGAGTTAAGGTGTGTGTCTGTGTATGTGTGTGTGTGTGCAGGTGTGCGTAGCGCATCCAGCTGTTTTGTGGTCCCCATGGCAACTGGGATGAGCCTGACGTTATGCTTTCTGACGCTGAGACACAGACGACCGGGCGCTCGCTACATCCTGTGGCCTCGCATCGATCAGAAGTCCTGCTTCAAGGCCATGGTCACCGCAGGTGAGTTAGTCCTGCTTCAAGGCCGTGGTCACCGCAGGTGAGTTAGTCCTGCTTCAAGATGGTGGCTGACACACTTGCTGCTATGGTAACCACATGTTAGCTCACCATGCTGCAACAGGCTTACTGTCATGGTTACGGCTATTTCATCTCACTAAGATTCTAAATTCTGGAATTTTTTACAGTGTGATAAACTGTGTGCGTGTGTGCTGACAGGCTTTGAGCCAATCGTGATTGAGAATGTTCTGGAAGGCGATGAACTTCGGACGGACCTGGATGCTGTGGAGAAGAAGATCGAAGAGGTCGGGGCGCAGAACATCCTGTGTATCCATTCAACAACTTCCTGTTTCGCACCACGCGTCCCTGACAGGTTGCCACGACAACACGACTTCATCATCTCGAGTTCCTATGTAGTGTTTGTTAAACACTGTGTTAACATAATGCTTTCTTTATGTGTGTGTGTGTATGTGTGTTTTCTTTACCTGTTTTGCGTGTGTGTGTATATGTATATGTGTGTGTGTGTGTTTTGTAGACTGGAAGAGCTAGCGGTGATATGTGCTAAACATGATATCCCCCATGTTGTCAACAACGCTTATGGAGTGCAGTCGTCCAAATGCATGCATCTCATCCAGCAGGTACACGCACACACACACACACACATACACACACACACACGTCACCTGACTTAGCATGGCTTAAAGAGATAATTCAGAGTAATTCCATTTGTACACGCTTGAAGTGGAAGTGGAGGAACAGAGACCAAACCTGAGCAGCAGAAGAGAACATTAGCTTATGATGTCATTCCACAGAGCTATTAGAAGAGGAAGTCACTTTCATTTCAATGGGAAATGCTAGGCCCCCTTGGTTTGCTCTGCATGTGGAGCTGCACTGTGTATTTACTCCTGATCACCACCAGGGGGCCCCAGAATGACACCAGCCAAACCCTGACCCCCTATGCCATTCAGTTCACTGCTCTATTTGGGCAATTCCCTCCTTCTCCTTTCTGCTCACAGCGCTCAGCAACTCCCTCAGCAGGGCTTGATTGGAACTCCTCAAACTATCACGTTAACTTTTATAGGTGTCATGTCAGGAGGACAGATGCCCCACACACACACACACCTCTCATGGGTGTCGTCTCTCTCTCGTTAGGGAGCTCATGTTGGGAGGATAGACTCCACACACACACCTCATTGGTGTTATCTCTCTCTTGTTAGGGAGCTCGTGTCGGGAGGATAGACGCCTTCGTCCAGAGTCTGGATAAGAACTTCATGGTTCCAGTGGGCGGAGCCATCATCGCTGGCTTTGATGAGGCATTTGTGAAGGAGATCAGTAAAATGTACCCAGGTAAGTAGGAGGTGTGTATGTGTTTTGATCCTAGGTGAGGAGGTGTGTGTGTGTTGATCCCAGGTGAGGAGGTGTGTGTGTTGTTCCCGGTGAGGAGGTGTGTGTGTGTTGATCCCAGGTGAGGACATTTACATTTACATTTAGGCATTTAGCAGATGCTTTTATCCAAAGCGCCTTACAAAAGAGGAGAACATTCAAGCTACAACACAATGAAAGAACTAACAAGGAGTGCATATTGCTAACATAGAAACTGCACTATTTTAAGTTGAAAGTGCAATAGTGCAGAGAAATTAAATTGTTAAGTGCATTCCCAAAGTTTACGCCAGGAGATATTCTTGGAAGAGCTGGGTCTTCACAAGTTTCTTGAAGGTGGAGAGGGTGTCAGTTGATCTGGTAGCATTTGGGAGTTCATTCCACCAGCACGGAACCAGATATGAGAAGAGTCTGGATTGACCTGCACAAGGTGTTGGCCGTGCTAGAAAACGTTCCTTAGAGGAGCGAAGTGGTCGTCGGGTGACATAGGGCTTCAGGAGAGAATTCAGGTAGATGGGAGCAGAGCCATCATTCACCCTGAAGGCCATCATAAGTGCCTTGAATTTAATGCGAGCAGCCAAGCGTAACCAGTGAAGTTCAATGAACAGAGGTGTGAAATGTGCCCTTTTTGGCTGGTTAAAGATCAGACGTGCAGCTGCATTCTGGATCATCTGTAGCGGTCTCACTGCACAGGCTGGTAGGCCTGATAGGAGGACATTGCAGTAGTCAAGCCGAGAGATAACCAGGGTCTGTACCAGGAGCTGGGTTGCATGTTGGGTTAGGTACGGCCTGATCTTCCTTATGTTGAATAGGGAAAAGCTGCACGACCGAGCCACAGAGGCAATGTGATCTGCAAAGGTCAGTTGGTCATCAATCATGACACCTAGGTTTCTTGCCACTTTGGTGGGAGAAACAGACAGGGAGTTGGTCTTGATGCTGATATCGTAATGTATGGCTTGTTTGGCTGGGAGGACCAGCAGTTCAGTTTTTGAGAGATTTAGTTCCCTCCTCTAGAGGGAAACTTTGAACTGAATAAAGTAATGGGCAGATAGATGTAGAGGAGTAACTGTCTGCAATGTAGCGGCGCACTTCCTGGTGAAAATTAGATCAAGTTCCTTACCAGCTTTGTGAGTTGGAGGACTGCAAACCCGCTGTAGCTCAAAGGAGTCCATCAGAGATAGGAATTCTGCAGAACCTGGATTGTCTAAGTGGATGTTCATATCACCGAGAACAAGGGTGGGACAGTCATGCTCAGGGATAGAAGAAAGCAGAGTGTCAAGTTCTTCTAGGAAATCCCCCATTTGACCCGGAGGGCGATAAATAACACACAGATATATTTTGACCGGTGCCGTTACCAAGATGGCATGGTATTCAAAGGAGCTGTATGTGACAGATGGTACCAGTTGGGTATATTTCCATTTGTCTGATATTAGCAGCCCTGTACCACCCCCTCTCCTGGATGGGCGTGAGGTGTGGGAAAAAGCATAGTTGGTGGAGAGTGCAGCAGGA
>JAIFZK010000041.1:287500-307500 GCA_027481765.1 Tenualosa thibaudeaui
GACACACACTATGGACACTATAGACACACGTTTACTATGAGATGAGTCTGGACACACACTATAGACACACACTATAGACACACGTTTACTATGAGATGAGTCTGGACACACACTATAGACACACACTATAGACACACGTTTACTATGAGATGAGTCTGGATAGACACTATAGACACACGTTTACTATGAGATGAGTCAGGACACACACTATAAACACACACTATAGACACACGTTTACTATGAGATGAGTCTGAACACACACTATAGACACACGTTTACTATGAGATGAGTCTGGACACACACTATAGACACACGTTTACTATGAGATGAGTCAGGACACACACTATAGACACACACTATAGACACGCGTTTACTATGAGATGAGTCAGAACACACACTATAGACACACACTATAGACACACGTTTACTATGAGATGAGTCAGGACACACACTATAGACACACACTATAGACACACGTTTACTATGAGATGAGTCTGGACACACACTATAGACACACACTATAGACACACGTTTACTATGAGATGAGTCTGGACACACACTATAGACACACACTATAGACACACGTTTACTATGAGATGAGTCAGAACACACACTATAGACACACACTATAGACACGCGTTTACTATGAGATGAGTCAGAACACACACTATAGACACACACTATAGACACACGTTTACTATGAGATGAGTCTGGACACACACTATAGACACACACTATAGACACACGTTTAGTATGAGATGAGTCTGGACACACACTATAGACACACACTATAGACACACGTTTACTATGAGATGAGTCTGGACACACACTATAGACACACGTTTACTATGAGATGAGTCAGAACACACACTATAGACACACACTATATACACGTTTACTATGAGATGAGTCTGGACACACACTATAGACACACGTTTACTATGAGATGAGTCAGGACACACACTATAGACACACACTATAGACACACGTTTACTATGAGATGAGTCTGGACACACACTATAGACACACGTTTACTATGAGATGAGTCAGGACACACACTATAGACACACACTATAGACACACGTTTACTATGAGATCAGAGGGCATTTTGTTTGAACTGAAACAGGATTGAGGAGGGAGGGTACTAGTCTGGATGTGACACACACACACACACACACACACACACTAGTCTGGATGTGACATGGAGGATGAGCAGGATGAGATCAGTTATGCTGCGTTATGCTAACCCTAACACCCCCCCCCCCACACACACACACACACACACACAGACCTCAGAGAACAATGGCCAGTAAGTAAGTATGTGTTTGTGTTGTTTTTGTGAGTTTGAGAGAGGGAGAATGAGTGAGAGAGAGAGAGAGAGTAACTAGGATTCTTATAGGCAGCAATTGTGTGTGTGTGTGTGTGTGTGTGTTTGAGTGTGTGTGTGTGTGTTTGAGTGTGTGTGTGTGTGTTTCTCATAAGATTACCAAACATCAAAGGCTCTCCTAACCCACTGCAGTCCTGGAGTCTGTGTGGTAGCCCAGGGATATGAACAATACACCACTCCAGAGAAGGATAGAGAGAGAGAGAAGGAAGGGGAGAGAGAGAGAGAAAGAGAAGGAAGAATGGGGAGGGAGAGAGAGATAGCTGGAAGGATGGGGAGAGGGTGAGAAGGAAGGATGAGGAGAGATAGGGAGAGAGAAGGAAGGATGAGGAGAGGAAAAGGAGAGAGTGTCATCAGAGAGAAGGTAAGAGGAGAGGTGGAGAGCGAAGGAGAGACATGAACAGAAGAGAGAAAAGCAAAAAGAAGAGGACAGAGGAAAAGAGAGAGGGCAATAGGATGGATGGATGAATGAGAAAAGAGGGAGAGAGGGAGGATGATTTTAACTAGCGTTAAAAAATCGCTGCAAGGCAGAAGGGTACGGGTGTGAGGAGTTTCAAAAAATGGGTCCACAATTGAGAATGAATCAAAAACCTGTGTGAAACCATAGAGTTTGCACTGAATTTGTGTCAGCATATCAGTGAACATTACTGACCACTCTGTGAGTTTCATGTCTTTACAAACGAAAGTTGAATACATTTAGAAAGGGCCAGGGAGGCATTTGTAGCTGTGCACTTGTGCAGCCATTCTGTGTGTGTGTGTGTGTGTGTGTGTGTGTGTGTGTGTGTGTGTGTGTGTGTGTAAGGGGGGGGCTGCTACAGCTACAACTGTAGGGGTGAAAATTAGATATTCATTTTATGATCAGTTTTAATTGAAACGCTTCCAGCACCTAGTGTGGTAATGATGGCTAACATGCTAGTTATGCTAGCGTGTTGTCTATGCCAATTATACATTTATGTTTATAAAAATGACTAAATTATATTTCCCAGTGCTGACGTTATTCGTGGGTATGAAATCTAATTTGGTAAATGTGTGTGTGTGTGTGTGTGTGTGTGTGTACAGTAGTGGTGTGTTTCTCACACTCGGCCAGCAGAGCTATTAGAAGATCCATTATCCAGTCAGCTGCTGCAGCTCCCGGATATGGCCCAGATGTGGCTGTGTTCTGGCTCAGATGCAGCTGTGTTCTGAGGCTGAGGTGGTTGTGCTCTGATTTGTAAAGCACAGATCTGTGAGGTTTGGAGTGAGTGTGTGTGTGTGTGTGTGTGTGTGTGTGTGTGTGTGTGTGTGTGTGTGTGTGTGTGTGTGTGTGTGTGTGTGTGTGTGTGTCTGGGGGTGAGTGGTTCTTCTGCAGTGAGTCAGTGCTGCACTAGCAGTTTTTCCTCAGGCAGGTGCAGAATCCAGTTTAATACTAGACAACTGGAGACCAGAAAGTAAGTGTGTGTGTGTGTGTGTGTGTGTGTGTACACGCAGAATGACTTGTACTTTTCTTTTCTAGACTGTTTGGGACAATAGCTTTCTGTTGTGCTACAGTTTACATTTGTGTACAAGTGTGTGTATAACTGAATCTTATTGTTTGTGTGTGTGTGCGTGCGTGTGTGTGTTTGTGTGTGTGTGTGTGTGTGCGTGCGTGCATGTGTGTGTTTGTGTGTGTGTGCGTGCGTGCGTGCCTGCATGTGTGCGTGCGTGTGTGTGTGTGCATGTGTGTGTAGAGTGGTCCCTCTGGGCGGGGAGCAGACGGTGAGCGGTCACACATTCCGGGGCTTCATGTCCCACTCGGAGGTGTACCCGTGGCCGTACCTCAACGCCGCCTCAGCGGTGGGCATCACGCCTGGAGACGTGCAGCTCTGCATCAAGCGCCTGGACAAGTGTCTCAGGAGTCTGAGAAAGAGCAGCACCAGCACTGGGGCCAGCGGAGACACAGCGCCACCTACTGACCCGGAGGATCAGAGCACTGCAGCCTGAGCAGACACACACACACTCACACATACACTCTCACACAAATACACTCACTCACACACTCACACATACACTCTCACACAAACACACACACACACACACTCACTCACTCACACATACACTCTCACACACTCACACACACACACAGACACACACTAACTCACACATACACTCTCACACAAACACACACACACTCACTCACTCACACATACACTCTCACACAAACACCCCCACACACACACACACTCTCTCATACACACACGGGTGCACTGTTGTCACCCACAGGCTGGTACACACATACACACACACACGGGTACACTGTTGTCACCCACAGGCTGAGACACACACTCACACACACACACACACACACGGGTGCACGGTTGCCACCCACAGGCTGGGACACACATACACACACACACACACACACACACACATGGGGGCACTCAGACTGGAAGACATAGTGCATGTAGAGCACCTCACCCCCTCACCCAAATTCACCCTGACACTCTCACCCCCTCACCCAAATTCATCCTGACACTCTCACCCCCTCACCCAAATTCATCCTGACACTCTCACCCCCTCACCCAAATTGAAATCAGCTTCCCAGCCAAGAGCTGCTTGATTCTGTCTGAATTATCCTGAATTCTTTCCTGCACGCATTAAACAGATTCATATGGCATTTGTGTTTCAATAAATCACTGGAAGGAATAAACAAACACTTGGTTAATGTGTCCAATTTACTGCCTCTGTCTGTACACAAACACCCACACTTCTTCAGACATGATACTCATATGGAGAGTTTCAACAATAACAGCAAAAACACTGCTTGTCTGTTCTGTTTCAATCCCAAACTACTTCAGCTATGTTAACATAACATGGAATGTTCACATGTTCTCTTGACACATTCTGTAGGGCAGCAGATTGGGTCCAGCTGCATTCTGGGAGATGTAGTTTGGTTGCCTGTGTGTTTGAGTAGACGTGTGTTGTAAGGTGACTCCAATATGTGAAGACACTGAGAGTGATGTAATCTGATCGGGCCAAACAGAAGCCTCTCCACTGGCCTCAGCTATTCATTGGGCACATTACTGTGCTTATGCAGTTACACACACACACTGTAATACACTGGCTTCAGCAATTACACAGCTGTACTGACACACACACACACACTGCAATAAACTGGCCTCAGCTATTCATTGGGCACATTACTGTGCTTATGCAGTTAGACACACACACACCATACTGTATGAGGGAATCTAACTAACACAAATACACACACTCCATACTCTCTTCCTTTCTCTCTTTCCTTCTATCCTCCTCTCCTCTCCCCAGCTCCCTAAATCTCCCCTCCACCTCCCTTCTGCCCCTTCCTAAGCATCCGGGCCTCTCTAATGGTTCTCCTGGCCTCTCCAATGGTTCTCCTGCCTCTAAGCGTCCTGGCCTCTCCAATGGTTCTCCTGCCCCTAAGCATCCTGGCCTCTCCAATGGTTCTCCTGCCCCTAAGCATCCTGGCCTCTCCAATGGTTCTCCTGGCCTCTCCAATGGTTCTCCTGGTCGCCGCCTCAACGCCACCTGGCACCTTCTCCCCTCCACTGGGTCTGACAGGCTGATTAAGATCAGCTTGATTGGAGTAACGACTACAGACTAACAAGACTCACTTTTACTGCTAAATAATGCCCCACTCTCACAGCCCTTTGCTGTTTCACTTTTCCCCTTTGAGAGTGTGTGTGTGTGTGTGTGTGTGTGTGTGTGTGTTGCTGACTGCGCTCTGATGCAGCAGATGCAGACTAAACGCTGGGGTGCTGTGGGATGTTCTCCTCTCTCTCTCCTCCCCCTCATAGCCTCCCTAATACTCCGCACTGGTCACAGCTGTGCCTGTGCTACTCCTAGCTTTCCACGGACAACTGACAGCTGTGCCTGTGCTACTCCTAGCTTTCCACGGACAACTGACAGCATTCTCACGTGTATTCTCAAAAAAGTGTCCAAAGAGCAGAATCTAAACCTCCGAAACATTCCAGGGTCTGTCAGTCAGGAACGGAGAAGAGTACTGCAGCTTAGAACTGTATGCTACATTGTACTTTGCATGCTACATTGTTGCTTGTTGTCGTGGTATTGGTGTAATAGGGCTTAGGTATATGGCTGATAAGAGTGAGGACAGAGGCCTCTGAATAACATATTGGTGTAGATGGTGGTATAGATCTCCATTATTTTGCTCCTGAAGACAAATCAGCCGTCCCTGGGCTCCGTTGGACGGGTGGGAACGGAGAGGCCTCACGCTCAGACCTACAATTCAGAGAAACGGGACAGGCGCGTTTTTCCCCTCTGGACCATGGCTACAGGTTGAGTGGCCATTATGACCCAGAAGCTTCCCTCCCTAAATGCAAACGAAAGATCACGACTCTTAAGTATCGGACGTTCACACGCTTGAGATGTTGGTTTCAGAGAAGTCCGGCTGCGGCCTTTGTCCATGGTGCTGAAGTGCTATGTTCACATGTTACCAGCTAGGATTAGATTAACAGCTTTATCATTTTTTAGTAGACCTGACAGTGTTGGGCAAGCTACTCAGAAAATGTAGTTAACTAAGCTACCAGTTAATCAGATGAAGCTTCACTACACTAAAGCTACCTGAAGACAAAATGTAGCAAGCTAAGTTACAAAAAAATGGCAGAAGTAGTCTACTAAATGCAAAGCTACTTCACAATTTACAAAAAGGCCTAGAAATAAATAAAATGATCCAACCCTCTGCTG
The DNA here is from genome assembly GCA_027481765.1 of Tenualosa thibaudeaui. Taxonomy (NCBI): domain Eukaryota; kingdom Metazoa; phylum Chordata; class Actinopteri; order Clupeiformes; family Clupeidae; genus Tenualosa; species Tenualosa thibaudeaui. The sequence goes on from JAIFZK010000041.1 coordinate 293,583, forward strand.
AGATTCTATTTGTGAATAAACCAACAGGTCTCTCAAACTGACACGCAATGGTAACACGAACACAATCATCTGTGGGTGTTTTGCACTGCAGTATTTCTAGTAATGAATGCTTTCTAATGTGATTTCACTATTTAAATTTAATTGATTTTCGTACACATTGTGGACATCTTTTAATTATGCATCACATTATTGCAAAGAACTGATCTTCCATGCATGACGTAGATGGAAGATTTGAAAATTTAGCTTATGTATGCACTACATAGCAAACAAACAAACAAACAAACAACAAAATAACTAAACAAATGAAAGCTACCAGATTCAGAAAATAGCTGAGCTCCTGCCGAGCTACTCAGAAATGTAGTGATTCTAGTTTGCTGCTTGTGGTGAAGCCACTGCCCAACAAGGTGGCCTGAAATTAAACACTATTCTGTTCCCCGGTGCACGCAGCTGAAGCGATTTCATTAGAATCGGCAATCGACTGTGTAGCCCAGCAAATGCAATCGTTGTGCTTCGGCACTTAAATAAATAATGAAATCAGAGAGAGAGAGAGAGACAGAGAGAGAGAGAGCTGCGCCTGATTTGCTGATGTCAGGTCTTCAGTGCAGCATTTCAAGGTACAGGGCGGATACTCGACGGCTCCCTGAGACGCGCTCTCTCATACTCGCATACACACACACACACATGCCCATCTGGCAGACGTAATGTTGTTCACCGACAGACGCTGCGTTCTCACGAGCGTGTTAATTCTGTACCTATGCTCGCAAGCTGATTTGAAGAAGGTCTTTCGGTGTCCCTCAACATGCACCTGCTCCAAGGACTCCATCATCTGCGTCGGCGCCAACTATGTGCCGCGGATCAGTCCGAACGACATCAATTCACTGTGAGTAAACAGCCGCTTTATAAAGTACGGACTCGTCCTGTCCGAACAGACACCTATTGAGATGTTTCTGTGAGGTGAGACATCGGCATAATCGATCAGTAGCCTAATGTCTCATGTACATACATGCACTATTAGCCTATCGGTGTATTGCCACACGATTATGAGTGCTGTCTTTAGAGTGCATCAGGCTCTGGTGTCGTGGGGGGATACGACAGTGTTGGCTCTGCGGCGCAGTGGAGCACTTTGCGGTGCGGTATTGTAGTGGGGACACTGACTATTCTCTCCCTACACTCGCTCACCTTGTTTATGTGTCCGACTCTCTCCTCTTCACAGGAGCATCGTCAACGCCACTTTCTCCGAGGTCAAAGAGGCGATGTTTGCCCACATGCCCTCTCTGCAACTGCTGTGAGTAACATCACACACACACAAACACACACATACACACACTCACGGACACACACACACAAACACACACATACATACACTCACGGACACACACACACACACATACATACACTCACGGACACACACACACACACACACACACACAGACACACACACACAAACACACACATACATACACTCACGGACACACACACACAAACACACACAAACACACACTCACGGACACACACACACACAAACACACACATACATACACTCACGGAAACACAAACACACAAAAAAACAAAGACATACACTCACGGACACACACACACAAACACACATACATACACTCACGGACACACACACACAAACACACACATACATACACTCACGGACACACACACACACAAACACACACATACATACACTCACGGACACACACACACAAACACACACATACATACACTCACGGACACACACACACAAACACACACATACATACACTCACGGACACACACACACAAACACACACATACATACACTCACGGACACACACACACACAAACACACACATACATACACTCACGGACACACACACACAAAGGAGAGAGCTAGAGAGAGAGAGACAGACAAATAAAAACTGTGTTGCCTACTGACTGAAATGTCATTGACACAGAGGGAATCGTCATGTTTTGCGGGCCAATGCTGACAGTTGTCATGTAGAGTGCATTGTGCATCCCAGATCAGTCTAATACACTCTAGTCTGCCTGGTACCTCATGTGAGAGATACTGGATGTAGACCACACACACACACACACACACATACATACATACAGCAGGAGAATCAGTTAGAGAGAGATTATGAGAGAGAGAGACTGGAAGAGAGAGAGGGCGAGAGAGAGGGGTAGAATCATGCTTTGCTTGTAGCTGTACTGAAGTGCCTGACTTGCCACCTGTGTTTGAAAGGCACGTATTTAAGGCCAGTGGAGATTCACCATTTGAACACAAGATGTCAGTTCACAGATGACAGTTCTGTCATGAACATAATGTCAGAGTGAGAACTGGGTCTGACCCACTCCAACAGTAAGGTTCTTGGAGTGGGTTCCTCCCAGTCCAACAGTGCGGTTCTACTCACTAATGGTCTCCCTCTACTCCAACAATACTGTTCTACTCACCAGTGGGTTCCTCCCGTTCCTACAGTCCGTCTCTCCTGAGGCTGGGTGTGTTACTGGGTTATTGATTGTGATGATAAAGGAGAGTGCCTGTATGCAGTGAGTGTCGTAGCTGAACAGTCCCCTGTAGCTATAAATAGAAGCCATGATGTAGGATATCTTTTACCCCTTTGGTTCACAGCATCACAAAACCTCAAGGCCTTTTCCCATTGCTTGCACATACACTCTCACACAAACACACACACACTCACTCACTCACACATACACATTATTCCACAGTCAGCGAAATGTTGAGTAAAACACCAGCCAAGATTTGCAAAATTGTAGCACAGTGTTATCATCTTTGTGTTACACTGCACACAAAAAAACAAACATTTCTCTACTTTAGACGGAAATCACAGACCTGTGAGATCTCACCTTTGCATTTCTGCCCAGCACAGACACCAGCAGATGTGTGATCTCACCTTTGCATTTCTGCCCAGCACAGACACCAGCAGATGTGTGATCTCACCTTTGCATTTCTGCCCAGCACAGACACCAGCAGATGTGTGTAATGCCTGCAGACTGTACTGCACTGGCTTTTTCATTCTCTTGCATCTTACATTTTTGTTTTCTCAGCATTGAAGTCAATCTGCTCTGTCCACTGCTCTGGCTGATGCTGTAATAGAACACTGAAATAATCCCGTCTTCACCTCCTGGGTTCCTTGCCTGGGCTTCGCAGATTCACCCGCCATTGTGAAGAGAGTCTAGCCTCACTCAGTTTGGAAATGATTCCAGTGCTAGTGTAACAGAGCCCAGGGCTCGAACCCGCAACCACATAGCAACCTCATATCGGGAGGCGAACACCCTAGCCAGTCAGCTGAAAAGTCCAGACTCTCAGTCATCTGACTAAGAGGCTCTTGATATGTCGGGAGGGAGGTTTACCAGGGCTAATGTGGTAAAGAAACACTGAAATAATCCTGTCTTGACCTTATGGTGTCCTAGTCTGGGCTCCCCAGATTCACTGGCCTTGTGAAGAGATTGCACAATTGGCAAATGGTTCCAGTCCTAGCATGGTGAAATCACTGGACCAGCCAAGCCAATCCCATTGATCAGGTATTGGTGATGTCACTTCCTGTTTTGCCCCTCCCTGAAGGTGATCACCGTGTTTCACCTCTGCCCTGCACTGTGCCAATCAGCCGCTCAGACCAGCTGCAGACATAAACGACAGACTGACTGCACACAAACAGACCTGGATCTAGCAATGTTCTGGCCCGGATCTGGCTCTAATCTGGCCTCAGTCTGGCTCTGGTCTGGCCTTGATCTGGCTCTGGTCTGAAGCACACATGTCATCAGTACTGAATGTCCCTGTTCTGACCTGTGCTGAACTGAGTCTGCAAATCACTGGGACAAATCTGACTCTAGAAAAAATGTACTGCTGCGTAAATGTCAACATGAAACTCAAACTGATATTACCTAAGCACCCAACCTAACTGTACACTGTGTGTGTGTGTGTGTGTGTGTGTGTCCTCCAGACTGCTGAATTCTAATGCTCTCACCACCCTACGAGATGATGCCTTTGCTGGCCTTCCTCACCTGGAGTACCTGTGAGTAAAACACACACACACACACACACACACACAAATACACACACACAAACACCTTGTCTTTCATTCTTTCTCTCTCTATCTCTCTCTGTCACGCACAGAAACACACACACACACACACACACACACACACACAGAAGATGACACACAGAAGAGTAACTTTCAGTGTCATCTGTCAAATTCTGTAAAGTGTCAAAGAGGCTGTAGGGGATCCGAGAGAGCCTTCATTCCCCCGTAATGAGTCATATCACCATCAGAGGGACTACAAAGGGTGGTGCTAATACAGCACTCTATTTATTTATACTTTATATATTAAAACATATTACATTACATTACATTATTATATTACATGTATACATTGATTTAAGGGTTCTAAATGATTTCAAAATAGGAGTGAAAGTTAGTGTTTGAGTGGTTAGGATCACACTCCACCTCTGTAGGCTATAAATTGCTGTGTCGTATCCATACATAGAGGAAAGTGTATTCCGTGGGGTGTTATTGATTTCAGAGCAGTGAATCTAGCTGCACTCAAAGAACGGTTCTATGTGGTTCTATGTGTCAGTTGAAGTCTGGAATTCAGTGCCGCTGCCTGCTGACGGTATTCAGTGGGTCGGATCAGTCTATTTTTGATTTAAAAAAAAAAAAATTCTCCTTAAATCAGACAGGACATGAGGGAGAGACAGGAAATGGGTGGGAGGGACATATGGGGAAAGATCGAGATGTGACCTTGGGTCGGAATCACTCATGTCTCTGGGTGTATTATGGTATGGACGTCTTAGCCAAATGCTCCACAGCGCCCCCACTCAGTTCCCTGCTCCCCACACTCGTGTGACATGTTCCACCAGTGGACACCTTCTTACCTGTTCCATGTTTCTCTATTTTGCAGGTTTATCGAGAACAACAAACTGGAAACAGTTTCTCGATATGCCTTCAGAGGACTGAGAGACCTCACTCATCTGTGAGTGTGCGCATGTGTGTATGCGCATGTGTGTGCGTGTGCATATGAGGGAGTGATTGTGTGTGTGTGTGTGCACGTGTGTATTTATGTGTGTGTGTATCTCCATGGACCTGACTAGAATCTTCTGTCTTGTCATAGGTCACTTGCAAACAATAACATTAAGGCGTTACCGAGGGATCTATTCAGTGACCTGGACTCTCTGATTGAGCTGTAAGTTTAACCCAACACACTAACCAATGTTTGACCCAACACACTAACCAATGTCTGACCCAACACACTATCCAATGTCTGACCCAACACACTAACCAATGTTTGACCCAACACACTAACCAATGTCTGACCCAACACACTAACCAATGTCTGAACCAACACACTGACACAAAACATAAACAACCCAACACCCAAAGAAACAACCCAACACTAACCCAACACAGAACATTAATAACCTCACAAACACATCTAACACCAAAATAAACAACCCAACACTCTAACTCACCACAGAACATAAACAATCTCACAAACAAATCCAACGCACATCCAACACAAAACATAAACAACCTAACACACTAACATGTTGTACTGTATCTACTGTTTGTATTGAACTGAGCTGTGTGCTGATGTGTGTGTCTGTGGCGCCCCCCAGTGGCAGGGACCTGCGTGGCAATGCGTTTGAGTGTGACTGCCGTGCCAAGTGGCTGATGCAGTGGGTACAGGGCACCAATGCCACTGTCTCCGACATCTACTGTGCCGGGCCGGACGACATGAAGGGCAAGAGGCTCAACGACATGGCCAGTATGCACAATGAGTGCATGTCCACAGGTGTGTATGTGTGTGTGTGTGTGTTTGTGGCTCAACGACATGGCCAGTATGCACAATGAGTGCATGTCCACAGGTGTGTATGTGTGTGTGTGTGTGTGGCTCAATGAAATAGCCAGCATGCAAAACGAGTGCATGTCCATAGGTATGTGGTGTGTGTGTGTGTGTGTGTGTGTGGCTCAATGAAAATGCCAGCATGCAAAACGAGTGCATGTCCATAGGTGTGTGGTGTGTGTATGTGTGTGAGAGAGACATGGCCAGCGATGAGTGTGTGTATGAGTGTGTTTAAGAGTGTATATGTGTGTTTGTTATACTAGCTTTTTGTTATCCCTTACAAAAAAAAAACAGCAGCTGTGTACAGAAAAAAATCTGCAGTTAGTGTTTTTCTGAAGTATTTTCTGCAGTACAGGGCAGTAAAGTACAGTATTTGGTACAGTATTTTCATGTCCTAAATGTAGCATTTAGTCTACTGCAATACTACTCTAGTACACAGTAGTACTACTGTAGAAAAAACTGCAGTATAGATGATTTATCGTAAGGGTATAGATGTGCTGTTCTATTGCATGTACTCCAATACACTGGATCTCAAACTGGGGTCCATTGACAGGGGGTCTGTGAAAAAGTTTGCTACAAATGGCATCTAACAGAAGAAATGTATATAAGCCTGTATGGTTAAATTTGTGTTGCGACTATGAGGGGTCCTTGGAAATGTTTCTGCTCCATCAGGGGTCCCGGCCCAATAAAGTTTGAGAACCCCTGCTCTAATAACATGTTCTGTTTGCAGATTTTGTCCTCCACCAATCGGTCCCATCGGAGTCTCTGTCTGTAGACACCTTCTCCTTCAAGAACGACGTGTATGTGGCCATTGCCGCTCCCAACACCGAGAGCTGCATGGTACTGCAGTGGGACCACATTGAGATGTACTTCAGGAGCTACGACAACATCACAGGTAGGCTAGCATCAGAAGCTACAACAACAGGTAGGCTAGCGTCAGAAGACACATAGGGTGGTCATTCATCCGGATTCCCAGCCTTCTGTCCGGACCTAGAAATGATGTCGTCATTTTAGGCACTTGTCTGGACACTTGCTTCACGCAACAGAAAACAATGTTTATAAGTAGCGGTATGGAAAAGAATGCGCTCTCTGCGGTCAGTGCTTCTGCATTCAGAGCTCAATAGTTAACATCAGCCGGCGCAGATGCACACACTAGTCTTCGTAACGCTCGGAGTCGGTTTTCTAGAGGGGGTGTTGAAACGTGAAAGGGCAGACTACATAGTGCTATATTCTCACATTATAGTGATCAAACCTGTAAGGAAAACGGGCACCAACCATATTTAAGATTAAATGACTACTTCTCCACTGCTACTACTTCTCCAATCACACGAGGTCCATTAGATGTTAGTGGCCTATTAGCAATTATCAGACAACAAATATGCAAATAGCCGTGTCTTTTCTTAGCCTTTGCATCTCTGCAAGTGAACTGTAGTTGAAGGCTAAACAATATAAATCTACAAACTAGGCTGCTGGCTATTCATGCAAACTGCAATTTTGCGCTTGAAAAGCTGCTATTTTAACACTTGAACAGTTGCAGTTAATTTTTGTAAGGGTTGTACTGGGAAATACACATTAGAAGTGTCCTCACCACACCTCACAGTGACACAGTTGTCCTTACTTTTAGACACAAGTGTCCTCCTTTTCTTAGTCTGACCGGTGGTCACCCTAGAGACACAACAGCATCACGGTTAGGCTGGCATCAGAAGCTAGAACAGCATCACGACAAGATTCACAGTATCACAGGCTGGCTAAGCTTCAGGAGCTAAAACTGCTAGCCAGCTGACTGGCATCCTGTGCTTTTCAGTTGCTATGATTTCGCTGGTTTGTGCCCTGGGCTGGACCACATGAGACGATCTTGGTTACTAAGTCCTCATAAAAAATTTTATATTCCCAGTAACATCTTTGGTAGGCTAGTGTCAGGAGCTTTGACGACACCACAGAAAGGTTAGCATCAGGAGCTATCACATCGTAGGTCTGCCAGCATCAGGAGATATCACATCATAGTTAGGCTACCATCAGGAGCAATGACAACACCACACACCAGCTAGCATCAGGATGGCCATCTTAAAGCAATGCATTCCAGGGCAATGAGGCTTTTTAACTGAGCAGAAGTCTGTGATGTTGCTTACAGCATGGGCTTTTGCTAAAAAAAGCCCCACCTGATAGGCAGCCAACCAGCCAGCCAAGTCAAATAAGCCCAATATCACATGTAGACAATAGCTATTCCATCACTAGTTGTCTAACACAGTAACATCAGGTAGGCCCAGGTAAGGAGGAGCCGTGACAACATGACAGTGTAGTTGATTAGTAGTGTAGTTGGAAATGGTTGACTGAAATCCTATTGTTTTCATAAAATATACAGGGATGTAATGTAAGTTAATTGTGTGTTAGTTAAATGTTGTTAAATGTTCTTCTGCAGGCCAGTCTATCGTTGGCTGTAAGTCAGTGATCATCCAGAACCAGGTGTTTGTCATTGTGGCGCAGCTCTTTGGAGGCTCACATATCTACAAGTTTGATGAGGACCAGTCGCTTTGTGAAGTTCCAGGACATCGAGGTCTCTAAGATCTCCAAGCCCAACGACATTGAGGCCTTCCAGATGGCGGGGGACTGGTTCTTCGTTATTGCAGACAGCTCCAAGGCAGGTCTGTCCACGCTTTACCGCTGGAACGACAAGGGCTTCTACTCTCACCAGTCCCTCCACGAGTGGTTCCGCGATACAGACGCTGAGTTTGTCAACCTGGACGGGAAGGCTCACCTGATCCTTGCCAGCCGATCACAGGTACATATGCCTGGAGCTGTGGCATACACGGCATACCTGACATATAGCTGTAAAGGAGGATTACCTGACATATACCTTTAAAGGGCTTGCCTGAAAATAAGCTCCTCTCTAAAACATCCTCTTGCTGCACGTGTTGACGTCTACAAGTCAACTCTACAACTGCATCCCATCATTGTTCCCTTGAGGCACTTAATCCTAAAATATTCCAGGGTAGACTGGCCCTGAACAATTGATAGTTGACAAAATATAAGTCGCTTTGGATAAAAGCATCTGGCTGAATGCATAAATATAAAGATCTGATATTATAAGAGAGCTAGCTCATTGCTAATTCTTTAGCATTGCTATTTCTTGGAAATGTTTAGATAAGTGTTTGTATGTGTGTCTGCCCCTTGTGTGTGTGTATGTGTGTGTGTATGTGTGCATCTGTGTTTCCACCTCCACCCTGTGTGTGTGTGTGTGCGATGTGTGTGATTTCTGTCCAGGTGCCGGTCATCTACCAGTGGAACCGTGCGTCACAGCGCTTTGTCCTGCAGGAGAGATCCCCAACATGGAGGACGTGGTGGCAGTGAAGGCGTTCCGTGTTGATGATGCGCTCTTCCTGGCCATGACGCGCTACATTGGCGACTCCAAGGTGCTGCGCTGGGCGGCGCCCAAGCAGTTCTCAGAGGTGCAGCGCTTCCATCTCGTGGCGCCATGATCCTACAGCACTTCAGCTTCAATCGGCGCCACTACCTGGCGCTCGGCAGCGACTACACCTTCTCGCGCATTTACACCTGGGACGCCGACAGTGGAACTTTCCGCCGCTTCAAGGAGGTCTACATCCAGGCACCGCGCTCCTTCACCGCTGTTTCCACTGACCGCCGAGACTTCCTGTTTGCGTCCAGCTTCAAGGGCAGCACACAGATCTATGAACACATCCTCATTGACCTGAGTCTGTGAGGTCAACACACACACACACACAATTTTCAAGTCTGGAAAAGTCTACTACTCCCATTACACACAAAGACACACACACCACCACCACCAACCACCCCCAAAAAAAAAAAAATAAACATGTCTACATACACCAATCTAATTCCAAAAAACAGACACACAACCACACCCTACACACACACACATATACACACACACACATATACACAGAGTGTATATAGTCAGGCTCTTTAACAAACTTGGGGACATATTTGCCCTCACGCACATACACACACACTCATGCAAGCTCTCTCTCTCTCTCTCTCTCTCTCTCTCTCTCTCTCTCTCTCACACACACACACACAGACACACACACACAAATCAGATGATTGTCTGCTGTTGTTTTGTGGAGGAGGTTGGCGTCACCAAATGATAATGAGTTTGACTGGAAGAGGAGAACTCACACACATTTGTAAGGAGGAGAACTCACACACTTCTGTAAGGAGGAGAACTCACACACTTCTGTAAGGAGGAGAACTCACACACATTTGATTAAACTCCCTAATACCAAGACCCTTTTATTCTATTGGGTGGAGTCTTTACGGTACTAGTGTGCCTCTTATTGTATTGGTGTATTTCGAATCATTACGGTATTAGTAAGCCTGAGTCTGAGTTTATAAGGCAGCTTAGGTGGTAACAGATAGACACATTGGACATCACAAATCTTCTTAAGAATTTTCTTACATTTCTCCTCTGGAAACCAATTCCTTCATCAGAATGATTTGTGAATGAGGCCCATTGTTTGTTTGTTTGTTTGGTTGGCTCATTCTAATGTTGCTCCCAGCAACTTTAGAACACTTTAAGCATTATGACATCATCCCTTGCACCATACTGACAATGACGATGATGGTGATGGTGATGGTGATAATGTATACAATATGTCGGTCTGGCACATTCGCTGATGTAGGATAGGATAGGATAGACACACACACGCACACACACACATAAATACACACACACACACACACATAAATACATACACACACACATACACACCATTTTAAGATCCACAGTTTTAAAAGCACAAGTGCAGAGCCCTACCATCACCAGAACCTCTTCCCTGGAGTTTCTCTTCCCTACCTTTCTCTCTCTCACACACACACACACACACACACACACACAGATGCGCACATATTTGCACACACACATGCAATAAACACATGCTTTGTAGATATCCCAAAACCAAGTTAGATTGTACTCATCATATTTGACCTGAAAGACAGCCTCCTCCATGGATCCAGAGATTTTCTCCACATGGGCAAAAGTGACTCAATCTAGCATCATGTGTTGATCCAGATTCTGGGCAGCACTGATCAAAGGTGGACCAGTCTGGATCTGGTACCAAGTGCCAGGTGAGGAACAGGTGCTGCCTGCACTTGTACCGCCGCCAATCAAAGCATGCCCCCCCCCTATTTAAAATGCCCTGCCAAGACCTGCCCCCCCCCCTATTTAAAATGCCCTGCCAAGACCTGCCCCCCCCCCCTATTTAAAATGCCCTGCCAAGACCTACCCCCCCCCCCCCTATTTAAAATGCCCTGCCAAGACCTGCCCCACCCCCCTATTTAAAATGCCCTGCCAAGACCTGCCCCCCCCTATTTAAAATGCCTTGCCAAGACCTGCCCCACCCCCCCACCCACCCTATTTAAAATGCTCTGCCAAGACCTGCCCCACCCCCCTCCTCAGACTGCTCAGATCTCCTCATGACCCCCCCCCCCACTCCAAACCAGACTGTGCAACATAGAACTTCAAGCACCCGCCCCCCCCATTTGGAATGCTCAAATCCCATGCCCCTCCCCTCCCATCTGTGACTCCTCCTCCTCCACAGCCAGCTGTGCTGATGGGACCACTAAAGCTAGCGCACACTAAACTGTCGGTCGGGCGTTTGGTGATGTTGGGCCTGTCGATGCATGTCATTGGTCCAATCGTGAGTTCTGCCGATATCAGTAGACCTCTGCCAGCTCGTCTGTGGCCAGGTTAGCATGTTGAACAGAGCCACCAGCAGCAACAGCTGTTTGTCTTCATCGCTTTAAGTTCTCTGAATTCTGCCTGGTGTGCACATGCTATTGGCAGACATGCTTCTGGAGCTGTTTCCATGGAGACAGATGTGTTGTTGGTTCTGGTCCCTTAGATACAGACACACTAGTGGTTCAGTCTCTATGGATTCAGACATGCTGCTGGTTTCGTTTTTATTTAACCAGACCAGTTGCAAGTTCTGCCTCCACGGTTTCAGATATGCTGCTGGTTCTGTTCCCATGGATACAGGCATGCTGTTGGCTCTGTCTCCATGGATACAGACATGCTGTTGGTTCTGTCTCCATGGACACAGATGTGCAGCTGGTTCTGTCTCCATAGGCTGTTAGTTTTCTAAGATACATGCAAACACCACCATTGCCCTTAGTTTCCTCAGCTTTGAATGTTCAATTAACATTTGCCTGATTGATTTATTTTTCCTTTTTGTTGGTTTGTTTAAATGAAACTGAAAATAAACTGAATAAAACATCTGATATAATATCTGTCAAATAACTCACCTACCGGCTGCTGATATCTATTATGTGTGCTTATGTAATGCTATGTGTGTACGTGTGTGTGTGTGTGTGTGTGTGGCAGGCTGGGTCACAGCAGCTGATATCTGTCAGTGTGTGTATGTGTGCATGTGTGTGTGTGTGTAGCAGGCTGGGTCATAGCAGCTGATATCTATTAGTGTGTGTGTGAGTGTGTGTGAGTGTGGCAGGCTGTCACAGCAGTTGATGTCTGATGGCAGATAACGCAAGAGGTGCAGTGAGGTCATGATGAGACATTATCAAGCATCAGTGAGGTCTTGATGAGATAAGAAAGCATGCATAAGGCATTCATAAGGTTGATTTTGACTTAGTTAATTGGCTTAGGAAATACTGCCACCTTGTGGACATATACGGAACTGCTCTATCTGCGTAAGTTACGGTTCATGTTTAGTTTTTCTACCCTTTCAGCTACCTATTCAGTGAACGCCATGATTTCCAACGCTGGATTTACGTTCGACATACACACTGGAGCCTTGGACATTATTTGACTGCAAGTAGATATTTTGTGTTGGCATATGATATGAGGTAAAACTGCACTGAATTTGGCTAGTTTACTTTGGTTTAATTGGCTGTACATGTAAGGTTTGTTTCTTATGTTTAGCGGCTAGTCATGCTAGCTCTCGTCATGACCTTGTAGGCTAAAAATAGATTTCCACTCGGACTTTGTGTTAACTATAACACAGTTGTTTCATTATGTGAAATTTATGTATCCTTATTTCTTTACTTTCTTGAAGTTTTACAAATAAACACAAATACACATGGCAAACGTGGATTTATTTATGAGTGGCAGCCATCATTCAAGTGTTAGCTAGCTGTCTAGTCCTGTAAGCAGACTGGAACACAGTGCGAGGGCAGCATAGTGTGTACAACACTAAAACCAAACAAGTCAAGTCCGACATTTGGAAACATGACTGTTAAAAACAAATGCAAACAATAAAATAGAAGCGATATTCGTAGTCAAAAGACGTGCAAGAAGAGAAACGAAACAAATAACCCCAATCCCTAGCATAAGTGGCGTGTTTTTCTTGCGAAACGGAAAAAGGCACAAATTCAATGCATCTCTTACTGTGCGGGTATAAATTCTCAGTTTCGCGGGTTGCGGGCGGGAGTGGACATACACATCGCGGGATTGGGCGGACATGTTGCGCGGCGGTAATGGTCAGAAATTCTGGGCAGGAGCGGGATGGAAAAAAAAACATTCCCCCCCAGTTTTCTAGCCTGTCCCACCAGAGCCCCTCGTGGTTCAAAGTGACCGTGTCTTCACAGAGCCTTACGCTGATAGAGGTATCCAACCAGGGCTTCACAGACTTCACAGAGCCTTACGCTGTATCCAACCAGGGCTTCATAGACTTCACAGAGCCTTACACTGATAGAGGTATCCAACCAGGGCTTCATTTTACAGAGCCTTAAGCTGGTGGAGGTATCCAACCAGGGCTTCACAGACTTCACAGAGCCTTACACTGATGGAGGTATCAAACCAGGGCTTCACAGACTTCACAGACCCTTAAACTGATAGAGGTATCCAACCAGCACTTCACAGACTTCACAGAGCCTTACACTGATGGAGGTATTGTGGGAATTTCTGTAAGAACAAGTAATATATGTGTGTGTTGAGTGTATACAAGAATAGAATAGTGCATGCAGTAGAGTGTGTGCTATAAAAATAATGTACAAGAGATTTATGTGCATGACAGTAGACTTCTTTAGAAAACCATGTTGAAACCATGTTTGGAGCATCATCGTAAAAAGACTG
>JAIFZK010000041.1:320000-342500 GCA_027481765.1 Tenualosa thibaudeaui
TTCATCAGTCAGCTGAAGTGACACACACACACAGAAAGAGGAGCAGTTATTACCTCATGGGGTCTGGAAATGATGGACATCTGACACTGAAAACTGTGTGTGTGTGTGTGTGTGTGTGTTTGAGAGAGAAACTGAGACAGTGAGTGCTGTGTGTGTGTCTGTGTGTGAGTGATGGAATTAGTTATCAGTGAGCAACTCTGTGTTACTGTGTGTGTGTGTGTGTGTGTGTGTGTAACTCAGTATAGTGTCTTGTGATCCTCACTCTAGTTTCTCCAGTTTGCAGTTGGGATCCTCCAGAAGAGAAGAAAGATGCTTCACTCCTGAGTCTCCTGCTTTATTCCCCCTCAGCTGCAGCTCTCTCATGTGTGAGGGGTTTGATCTCAGTGCTGATGCAAGAGATCTGAAGCCTTCCTCTCCAATACTGCAGTATGACAGGCTGTAGGAGAGAGAAGGAAACACTTCATCAGATCAGCTGAAGGACACAGACATGGCTTGTGTGTGTGTGTGTGTGTGTGTGTGTGTGTGTGTGTGTGTGTGTGTGCATGTAGTAAGTGGGGATTTTTACATCTGGTATCACAAAATGAGAAAGACTGAAGTGATTATTAAGGAACAGTGAAGGGTGAAAATGTCTCAGATGAGGCTCCAAACCCTCTAGAATCCACAGCAGCTCAGGAGCGACATGGAATTTACTAATATTTTTGTCTTTCTGATAGGGGTGGGTATTGATAGGATTTTATCAGTATCAATTCCATTGTTGATTCAGCTTATCGGTCCAATTCTTTATCAATTCTCTTATCAACTCCTTACTCTTTAGAAAGTTTTTGACACAGATTTTCAGTACAAGCACACAGGCCTATAACATAGCCTATCGGGCCTATTACCAAGGTGACCATTGCAGCTTATTATAATGAGGGAACCCATGTAGAACTGGGTTTTCCATTTTCATTTTGTATTCAGGAAGACCCATTGCCCATTGGTCTGAGAAACATGCCAGCAATGATGAGAGGAACTGATTATGTCAGAGGGACACAATTATAGTGAATTGAAGCATTCGATTCGAAGTTCTACTCGATTAACGGTTTTCGATTTCCACCCCTGCTGTCTGAGCTCCTGTTACTGATTAGTCACTGGTACAGTTCCCAGCAAGTCCGGAGGTGTGAGTCCCAGTCCAGTCCTGTGTCACACAACTGACACACATTTCAAAATGGCTGCTTCTGCTTGAAGAATGGATGTGCCAAACTCAAATATATATTTGCCATGACATTCCTGCATTTTTCTGCTAAAATATTGTTTAGTAACTGAAGACAATATTTATACATTAAACGTGAGTAAATATTGAAACTAAATTGCTGAGGCAACACATTTGTACTTTGTACTGAAAAGAGCACATAACTGTTTTACTCCTGTTTTCTAATATTGATGAGTTCCAATATATTTTGATAACAGGTAAAACTAATGAATTCTGAGTTCTGAATAATAACAAATAACTAATAAGTAGATTTTTACATCATAAAAGTCTTATGTCATAAAAGAAGTGCAATGCACACATACACTCATTCTGACACACAGATCACAACCACCTCTCCCCCCTCACAGACACCCTACTACCCCTGACAACTTTGCTACCACTCCCCCAGTTTGCATATTAACGTATTCACTCTCAGACACACACACCCACAAATTAACAGGTGCGCACACACACACACACACCCAATAGCAGCACCAGGCGACATCTGGCACTGTTTTTAGGTTCATTTACCAGTTTCACTGTCACTTTGATGGTTAAATGGCTCATTATGGGGTGAATGGAGACTCTCTTACCTGGTACTGCTTTAACTTATAACTCAATAACAACCAAATAATAACTCACGCACTGCAAACAGTCCCTCTCCAAAAATAAGAAATGAAGGCTTATTCATAGACTGTATCTAAAACCTAAGAAGTTAAGGCTTATTCATAGACTGTATCTAAAAACTCAGTAAGGTAGCGGTGTACTGGTGGAAAATTGCTGAGATCATATTTATGACCACAGCAGCGTGGTTGTTTTTTTAAACAACCGGGAGTTTTTTTAAATATCTATGTTATTGTAGTTATTTGTTATCTACATTGTAATTTGTAGTTTTCCTTTAAAGGTCCAGGAGCAACGATTTAGAAATAAAGGTCACATGACCCACAAATAAGAATGGACCATCAGAAATGTACCATGAAATGGATGTGAACTTCCATCAATAGTGTTTGTCTCTCATGAATGAAGGGTCCTGGCTTCGAGTGGTTAATAAATGTCAAAATGTCTTACCTTAGTGTCTCCAGGGTACAGTTTGGGTTACCCAGTCCACTACACAATTCCTGGACTCCAATGTCTCCAATATTTCTATTGTCACTGAGGTCTAGATGTTTCAGCTTTGAAGATGCTTTGGTGAGGACAGATGCCAGACATGCACAGCTGCTCTCAGTGAGACTGCAACTGTTGAGCCTTAAAAGGGAAACATTCAACTAATCATCAAACTAAATATTTATCTATAGATATTATCCCTGCTATTTTCTGATAATATACAACTATACCACCATATACCTATACCTATATCTTACTTACAGAGCCTGCTGGCATTCCTCCACTACTGGCTGCAGCCTTAGGAGACATTCATCAGACCTGACGTACTTCTTCAAGTCAAACACATCCAGCTTCTCCTCTGATGTCAGAAGCACAAAGACTATTGCTGACCACTGGGTGGGGGAGAGTTTGCGTCCAGAAAGAGTTCCTGCGCTCAGGAAGCTCTGGACCTCCTGCACTAAGGAGTGATCATTGATTTCATTCAGACAGTGGAAGAGATTGATCACCCTCTCTGATGATGGAAGGTCCCTGATCTTTGTCTTAATGCAACTGATTATTTCTTTTTTGTCTTCAACTTGTATTTTCAGCAGAAGGCCACATAGGAGTCTCTGATTAGATTCCAGAGAGAGGCCAAGAAGGAAACGGAGGAAAAGATCAAAGCGTCCATCTTCATATTCCAGCGCTTTGTCCACAGCACTCTTCTGCAAGGTGGTCATGGGTTTCTGCGCTGATATCCATTTCAGAATCTTAGCACCTGTTCCAGAAGCCTGCTGTGGGGACATTAGGTCTTTCCCTTTAGTGATTAACATCAGAAGCACATACAAAGCTGCAAGATACTCCTGGATGCTCAGATGGACAAAGCAGTACACCTTCTCCTGATGAAGCTGCGACTCTTCTCGAAAGATCTGGGTACAAATACCACAGTGTACTGCTGCCTCTCTGACATCAATTCCACTCTCTCTCAGGTCATCTTCATAAAAGATCAGGTTGCCCTTCTCCAGCTGTTCATAGGCCAACTTTCCCAGAGCAAGGAGACTACCCTGATTCCACTGTGGATCTGTATCAAAAACCCCTTCAAACTTCTGACTCCTCTGCTTTGTTTGAAACACAAGGAAATAAGTGTACATTTCCGTCAAAGTCTTTGGAATTTGAGCAACTCCATGTGTTTGAAGAAGGACTTCAAGAACATTAACAGCAATCCAGCAAAATACCGGTATGTGACACATAATGTGGAGGCTTCTTGATGATTTAATGTGAGAGATGACTTTGTTGGCAAGATTTTGATCAGTAATTCTCTTCCTGAAGTACTCCTCCTTCTGAGTGTCGCTGAAGCCTTGTACTTCTGTGATTCGATCAACACACTCAGGAGGGATACGATTGGCTGCTGCTGGTCGAGAGGTGATCCAATGTAAAGCAGAGGGGAGCAGATTACCCTTGATGAGATTTGTCAGGAGTACATCTAGTGAAGTGACCTTTGTCACATCCATCAAAGTTTCATTTTTCTGAAAGTCTAGTTGGAGTCGACATTCATCCAGACCATCAAAGATGAACAACACTTTGTACTTCCTCTGGTTGGTAAGAGTTAATTGCTTTATATCTGAGAAAAAATGGTGTAGAAGATCAATCAAAGAGAGCTTTTTTTCATTCATGCGATTGAGCTCCCGAAAAGGAAGTGGAAATATGAAATGGACATTTTGGTTTTCCTTTCCCTCAGCCCAGTCCAGGATGTACTTTTGAACTGAGACTGTTTTGCCAATACCAGCTACTCCCTTTGTGATGACACTTCTGATTGGCTTGTCTTGGCCAGGTAAGGGCTTAAAGATGTCTGTGCATTTGATTGGTGTCTCCTGTCCAGCTGGTCTCTTGGATATGGACTCAATCTGCCTGACTTCATGCTCCTCATTTACTTTTCCACTTCCTCCCTCTGTGATGTAGACCTCTGTGTAGATCTTCTCTAGCAGAGCAGAGCTCCCTTGCTTGGGTATTCCTTCAAACACACTCTGGTACTTGGACTTCAGAGTTCTTTTCAGCTCAGACTGCCATACTCCATGAAGCTCAACTGTTACACAAAAAACATGAACATAGAAATGTTAACCACTGATACAAAAAAACAAAATACTTTGACACCAAAGTGTTATTGTGCTTTGAAGTCTAACAACGAGGGATGCACTGTATACTGATTCAGATACATTGTTATACATGAAGATACCTGATACCGATCCGATAGGGATGCCTTCCTACTGTCAGGTCTGCATCAGATCTGGCCACAACCACGCCCCTCACTCTGCCTCACAAACTCACAGCTCGTCCTCGCTCATACCACTTCCTGGTTCGCATACCTTCCCCTGAGTATTAATTGGTTTCCCTGGTCTCCATGTTATTTAAGAGTTCCCAGATCCCTGTTGTCTGACCTGCCAATCCTCCTATCTGTTTTGAGTGTGCTATTGTTCTCCGTCTGCAAAGTCTGTGCCTTGCACCCTGTGTCTCTGGACTCTCTTTGTTATTGTGTATTCCCTTGTTTCTCCATTTGCTCCAGTTTGTGCTCTTGTTCATTTATGTCATCTTTGTGTTTTAGTTTCCTCCTTTATCTTCAGAGTGTTATAGTTATACCCTCCGTCCTCAATTATTTGTAACTGACATTGACTTAATTTGCATTCTGTTTCGTTTAATTATAAATAAAGCCCCTGTTGACAAGAAGTCAAGTTGTGTTTAGTCTGTGCCTGACACCTACTCACTTCAACTTGATTATCATCTCCCTACAGTGCTAGTCTGGATTTCATCCCAATGAGCTTGTTGTCCCAGGAGGCATTTTAACCTGTCCAATCAGGGGGGAGGGGTTGTGAATGCAGAGCTAGAATGCAATCAGTCAAGGCAGGCTATCACTCAAGGGCTAATCCAATCTTCCTAAACACCTCCAGCAACCAATCAAATCCCACTACTGAATGTCCAGATGCTCTAGGGCTAATTTTATTACCAGATTGGATATTCCCCACTGAATTAGTGAACTGTATACCACAGCAAGTGGAGATGAGACAGCCTTGATTGAAAAGAATAATCCAGAGTCAGTCAACCCATATCCCTGTTAACTGAAAGTAGCACCTAATGTTAACAAATGAGGGTGTAAGTACATGAAACTTCCGTGACCTCATCAGTTTGCGTTGGCTGCCATTTCACCATTTGGTTGCACCAAGTTCTGTCATCGATGTGAAACAAAAGGATTACGGGTTGATTCACTTTGGATAATCCTTTTAAACATTACATGGAGGCTACACCAGATATGTTACTGACGTGTTAAAGTCAAAGCCACATCTGCTGTTCTAATTAGCTTCCACTATAATCAGTGGAACTGGCTACATCAGACGCAGTGGCGCAGCGAATATTCAAAACAAAAAACAAAAACAAAAAAATAGACCAGTCTTCCAAATGTATTTTGATGCGGCTTGATCTAACGATTTCGTAACACATCCAGTGTAGCCCTGAGGTAAGCCTACAAACATAAAAATATGAAATTGTTATTTAGTTATTAATTATGATTATCATTAAAAATAAACAAGCTTCAGCAATGCCATTAAATAGGCTATTTGATGTTTGCAGGCCTAAGTATAATTAGGCGCCTGTCATTATAACTTTCTTGTATGAACCTCATGTCGCAGACTTTGTTGAAACTAACTCTGTATCTGTGCAAGGTGCTTGTGGAAATCAGTAGGCTGCTACATATGTGGATGCATTTGATTATATTTTCTCTGGCATTGGTTTAAAAAAAAAAAAACAGTCATTAAAATATATATTATTATATATTGTTATTGACACATACTGTATATTAATAAAAAAAAAATCCACCAATCAAGTACTGGCCTTGCCTGTTGGTAGGGAAATCTCAAACATGGTCTGTATAGGGATTTAGTGACCTTAAATATTTGGACAGCCACCAAGCGTCACGACAAGTGCAACTACCACGTTGGTGCAGCTATTTGCGTAAAACTGCTAGGTAGCGTGCCAGTTGATCAACTTGTGGACGAGGGTGCCCGGTTGCAAGTGGCACAGCAAAATGCTAAATAGGGATACACTGAAGCGTTTGATTGATGCTACGGTGTATTTGGGCATGCAGGAGCTAGCATTTAGGGGACAGGATGAAGGGCCAAATTCAGATAACAAGGACAACTATAGGGAGTTGGCTGAACTGATGTTAAATAACCATAAGGTTACTTCTCTTCACCTCTCAATGTAACAAATTTCATTTCATTTAACAAACGGTTAGCATTAAAATGTCAAGATGAGTGCGGGAAAGAAAAGAAAAATTGACTCTGAATGTAGAATATTTAACAAAGACTGGACAACAAAATATTTTGTGATGGACGTGGGCTCAAAGGTGATTTGTCTGATATGTCAGGAGAGCATTGCGGTTTTCGAAGAATATAACGTCGCCAGGCACTTCAGTACAAAACATGCTAATTATGCACAAAATATGTCTGCACGGGAGAGGGAGGAAAAGGCTACGAGATTGTCCTCCAACTTATCTGCCAGGCAGCTTCTTTTTGCAAAGCAGTCTAGTGTTCAGGAGGCTCAACAAAAGTCAGCCTGTAAATTTAATACACAATTGAGCTTGGCAGGATGTTCATATTAACAAGAAAACAACATTAACATAAAACGCTTTTGTCTCCCAGTTAGGCCTGAATATTTTTTTAAGGATCCTGTTCCATACACAGATTAGTTAAGCTTGACTAAGGATGTTGTTTTCCACATCATTCCTGAGTTTCTCAGATTTCCATTTTTATTATACCCATGTCCCACATGAGACAGCTAAATCAAATTTTGTGTTATGTACCAGCCTATTTGTTTTGTTGCAAAGGCCTATGTTGCTTAATGATGTTGGTGTAGTCGTGTAATTGTTTAATTGCAGTCGTGCGATGGGTGGCCCTCCACTTACTTTGCCAAAGTAACTGTGGCCCTCAGACTAAAACTGTTGCCCAGCCCTGCTTTACATCCTCTGCCACACAGGTGGCTATTATGAAACTACAAGACTCTGCCTCCCCTCAAATGCCACCAAAACGTTTGTTAATAATATATACTAATATGTCACAATGGTAAGCTATTAAGACTATTAACTCCTAATCTATGTCAATATTGTGAGATGAAATGTTTGTCAAGATCGAAATTTATCTCAAGTCGTAACCTATCGTGAGTTTACCGTTGAAATCGTGTGGCTACACGTTCCGTTGAAGACGAAAGGCAGCGTCACTCTATTTCAGACTGCAGCCGACTCCGGTGCTTTTTCAGTCACAAAAAAATGTGCATTTATTGGACAAAAACGCCAAACTTTGGCTTCCGTTTCTTTTCCGTAATGTATCCAGGGACGGTTCTGAGCGATCTTGGTGTATGATGGCTTTACAACGTAAATTTCTAACAGGGAATTATAGCCAGCTAGCCCTGAAAATGGCTATGATGATGCTAATAAATATATTATGTATTAGAAAATATATTACCTGATTTCCAAGGCATTTGATGGTCTTCCTTATGATGAGATTCGTGCCAGGCAAATGCCCAAAATTCAACTTAGTTCAAGTGACAGAGAAATAATAACCTGTCTGAGGCACACTGAACGACAGCTAGGCTATATGATAGCCTAATGCATCTGAACTTGATTCTCGAAGTTTCTGTAACGTATCGTTAGCTGGGAGGCTGCTACACAACTGTCAAGCAGACACTGTGAGTTAGTTTGTTACTTTGCTAGCATAAGCCATCGCGGTGTAATTTGCTATGTCTTTATTAAAACCTACAGTAAATGACCTTAACTTCAAGGTCATTTTATTAATGACACTAATCATTTTCGGAAGCTTTAGAAAATCTCTGATTTCATGTATCTCCACCTTACAGCTGTGTCTAGTATCGCTATGACCTAAAGGGAACTGATCGGTCCACGGATTGGCAAATTATTCCAATACTTGATCTCGCTATTTTTTCTATATTGAGACAATATCCTATCCAAATATTGGATTGGTTCATCCCAAAGTCAGACTTCTTACATTCTTGCAGTTTGTCAGCGATGTGTGTCTGCTTCATGTTCCTCAGAAAGTGCAGTGCCATGTTGAGAGCCTCTTCTCTGGCATCACTCTCATCCTGCTCTTTACCCTCAAAGTTTTCTTGGTAATCTGGACTCAGAATCTTCTGGAATCTCTTCAGCTCATTCTTCACAAAGGAGATGATCTTCTCCTCGAGCACCTGGAATAACAATTGCATTGTAATACCCAAGTTTAGAGTAAAAGAGAATGTTAATGCTAGACCAGGGGCACCCATGTTTTTTTTTTTTTTTTTCTGATCAAGGGTCAAAAATTAATCTGGGCTGAGGGTCACAGGGGAATATAAATTGTTATTGGTATGTGAAATGAAATTAATTAATTAAATTGATTCATTTTAAAAAAAAAAACAGTACTTTTTTTTTACTCTTTTTCAGAGTAGTCTCATAATATTGTTCTGAAGAGAATATGCCTTATGGAAGCAATAATGATGTTGTGTCAATTTCTGCACAATAATTGTTTTATTGCTCCTCTGTTCATGTAAGACGACATTAATTTCACAATCATCAGTAGGCAAGTAATTACTTGATCAGTGGGATGTCTCAAGTCCACCAAGTTGTCAAACCAACTCAGGCTATAATTCAATTTTGTAAGGTCCTTGTTCTCTTCTTGCTGTGGTATTTTGAAAAACACACAACACCTTTAGTTTCCCAGCAGCCTAAACCAGATTGCGATGTTTGCCACTGCCTGGATCACTATCTTACCTACAAAGGCAGTGGATCCCTGATTGTAAGAACTCAATAGCACTCCCAATTTCACACTGTGTAAAACTATGGCCAGATATGGAACTGCAGTGTTAACAGTAATTGCAGCCAATAGGCAGAAATAAATCAATCAGTCTTGGTCTTATGTGAAGCAATTCTGGTACAACCTGGTGGGCCAACAAAATGAAGTGCAGACCAAACTTGGCCTGCGGGCCCCACATTGGGCACCCCTGTGTTAGACTGTACTTATATTTGTCTTTACCCTACGAATGTGTGCAGCAAAAATGTTCATCAGTGTTCTTCAGTTTAAGTTACAAAGTTACATCCAAGTCAACTCCCATTAGATAGTGGGAGTAGTGAAATGGCAGCAAACACTAACTGATGTGGGCAAGGAAACTCAACTCCTTCCTCCTACCTAGAGCACTCTGTGAGCTCCAACAACAGGGCAATGGGTTGATTTACCCCCAGATCTTTCATTTCAAGGAGAACTACAATAATGCCAACCCAGAGTTCTGCTGTTAGAGGGTCTTAGGTGATTACTGTGTGAAAACAAATAAAGTCCTCTAACCACAGACCTCTAAGTGTGCTGCGACTAAGAAGTAAGGTGTTTACACTGGATTTTTGTCAGACTAAGGCAATAATAATAATAATAATAATAATAACTGTGCATCTAAATGTATTGACTGATATCATCCTGTGAATGTCTTCCCTCTGGAAAAGTCAAGTAGCCTGACAAGCCAGACTGTAACATCAAAAAGTGTAGTCTGGCCATGACCAATAGACTGGGCTCAATCCAAGGGGTGGAATCAGCAGTTGTCTTCCAAACTGCCTCCGCACCTCATATGCACAGTCCACCCAGTGACTCGCTACAAGAATAGAGCAATGTGATTGGTCCAACCAAACTCGGGAGAACAGCTACCCCGTTGCCTGTTGTTTATTTCTAGATGTTCCTGCATAGCAAACTTATTTGCTACCACTAGGGTACGTCTGGATTTCTAGGCTCAAACCTATTTGCTACCACTAGGGTACGTCTGGATTTCTAGGCTCAAACCTATTTGCTACCACTAGGGTACGTCTGGATTTCTAGGCTGAAAGGCAAGTAAACTCAACTGAAAGACCACACTGCATGTTTAATGTTTAATGTTAAAATGTAATCAGTGTGTTTCAGTTCTGCAAGACAAGGCTGCTTCCAAACCTGGAATATGTGCTTGAGGTCCTGTGGGGAAAACTGGTCACTGGCACCATCTGGTTTGCCTCCTTCCGCTTGGACACTGAGTATTTAGAGCACAACAAACCACACATTGATTAGTTTCTGTGGCAAACTAAATCATTCAGAAATAATGGACAGTGAAGCCTGAAATCAAAACACTGAATCAAGCTCATTACATGGACTCAGTACTATGTTTTGAGAACAGTGTCTGTGCCCTTGAGCAAGGCCCCTAACGCCTCACCACTCCCTGGCCTCTGCTCCAGGTTAGTGTGTTTCACCTCACTGTCTATGTGTGTCACCAAATCATGGATGGGTTGATTGATTTTGTCAAAGTAGCTCTCAAGGGAAAAAAGGTTGGAGACCCTAAGGTCTAGGGTCTAAGGTGACCAATAATGTGAACAGCCCTGGTTGTGATGTCAAGTTGGTTGTAATATTTATACAAAACTGTCAGAGGAGATGTTTGCGCAGAGCTCACAGTTAGTGTCCTCAATAAGCTAGTGTATTGTTCACCACTACAGCAATGTGATCAGTGCAGAAATGCAATGAAACAAACAGGGAACAGAATGGATATTAACCAGTTACTGTAATTCCTTAAATAATAACCAGCCTGAATTAATCACTGGGCCTAAGATAATGACATGGGTCATGGTCGATGCAAGAAAATGTCCAACCAATTTCCTTGGTTGGAAATGTCAGATTCTGGACATATATAGCCTTCATCTCTACCACTTTAATGCAATGAATGAAATATTCTGTACATGCTACTTTCAGCACTTCTTGTGTGTATTATACATGCCTGATGCAGGCCAAAGTAGTATGTCCTGTGACAGTGGTGTTACGAGACTCACTTTTTGGTCTGTCTGTCTATATTAAATAGACACACACAGAGATGCATCAGAGTATTGTGGTCTGTCTATATTAAATAGATATTAAATGAATACACACACAGAGATGCATCAGAGTATTGTGGTCTGTCTATATTAAATGAATACACACACAGAGATGCATCAGAGTATTGTGGTCTGTCTATATTAAATGAATACACACACACAGAGATGCATCAGAGTATTGTGGTCTGTCTATATTAAATGAATACACACACACAGAGATACATCAGAGTATTGTGGTCTGTCTATATTAAATGAATACACACACAGAGATGCATCAGAGTATTGTGGTCTGTCTATATTAAATGAATACACAGAGATACAGAGTATTGTGGTCATATTAAATGAATACACACACAGAGATGCATCAGAGTATTGTGGTCTGTCTATATTAAATGAATACACACACAGAGATGCATCAGAGTATTGTGGTCTGTCTATATTAAATGAATACACACACAGAGATGCATCAGAGTATTGTGGTCTGTCTGTAATTTGTTAACTGGCACCTGGTTATGGTTTATTTCATGTAATTGTATTACCTTGTCATTTAGCTGATGCTCTCTAGCCCACAGCAACCGACAGTGGCTATGTATAGACTGTGTGGCTGTGTGTGTGTAACGGATACTAGCTAGCCTAGCTGCACACAGAGAATGGTAGTAAACCTCCTTCCTGAGAGCCAGAGTGTGTGTGTGTTCTCATATGAGTGTTGGTTGTGTGTGTATGCGTGTGTGTTCTTGTATGAGTGTGTGTGTGTGTGTTCTAATATGAGTGTTGGTTGTGTGTGTATGCTTGTGTGTTTTTGTATGAGTGTGTGTGTGTTCTCGTATGAGTGTTGGTATTTCCTGGGATCGTCCTACCCTTCAGCGATCTGCTTTCCCTGAAGGTGAGCCTCAGCTCAGGGGACACACATTCAGTATTTGTGTGTGTGTGTGTGAACATTTCTTTTTGTTAATAAAATTCATGTTACTGATTGAAACCCTGTCTCATGCCTCATGAGTAAAATGAACATGTGTGCCTTAGAGAATATTAGGGTGGAGGAAATCTGGGTCTAGGTAGAATCCCTAGCGGTGTAGACTCTTCAATACTGCCACACATGGTGAACTCTTGAGCCTCAAAACGATGAAATAATCTTTTCTTTTCTTAAAGTGTGAGCTAAAACCTATAATAGTATGACGGGAAATTCAGCCGACAATGTTACTGTACGAAGCCTGAGAAGCCTAAGCCAAAGTTGACAAGTCTGAAAAGCGCTGGAAACAAAATAATAATGGACTTCTCCAAACTGTGACTGCAGCCGTTTGTCCCTAAGCTCCTGTTATTCAGGCATAAAACTAAAAACAAGACTGTTGCTCTTCTTGCTGTTATCTTTATTTCACAGATTTTCAGTGATCTGGCAGAGTCAGGATTCTGTGGGGCGGCACTAATCAAATACAGGAAAGCATTGATTGGGTGATAAGACTGGGTTTAAGAATTTATCTTAAAGTAATAAATAAATCAGTCTAACTTACCTTGATCCATCTGTGACATCATCATGTTTGAAGTTTATATCGCGATCCTTTGACTGGTCACTCTTCATGGACACACAAGTGGGCACAGGTGATGGAGGCCTCTCATGATGGAATGAACTGTGGTATTTAAAAAGCGTCCATTACAGTAATATAGTTGATATGCCAGTATTCTAAATGTGACTCAATAGCCTAAGTTAATCCTCTAAATCTAACATTTCAAAAAACATTACAGAATGTTACACAGCAACTCAATTCACAATATACACAGTATTGGATTACATTCCTTGTTTGATGGCAAATAGCAGTTGGCATTGGCAGCTAGACTACAATAAATTCAGATCATGTGCTGCAGTAACCTACCTTTGCCCCTGGAGATTATAAACATGCACATTGCAACGATAAGCTTGTAATGTGTAGGGTTTCATAACAGTCAACATAACCAGATAACTGCTTTGTAATCACAATGTTACTTTTACAACCACAGGTTAAAACTCACAAAGCCTGTTGTATTCACCAAAGTTGACAAGTCTGAAAAGCGCTGGAAACAAAATAATAATGGACTTCTCCAAACTGTGACTGCAGCCGTTTGTCCCTAAGCTCCTGTTATTCAGGCATAAAACTAAAAACAAGACTGTTGCTCTTCTTCCTGTTATCTTTATTTCACAGATTTTCAGTGATCTGGCAGAGTCAGCATTCTGTGGGGCGGAACTAATCAAATACAGGAAAGCATTGATTGGGCAATAATTCAGTTCTGTTAGCCAATGACTTAAGATGGTCAAAACTATGTAAAACTGACCAACTTTTCTAACTGGCCTGATTTCTCTGTTCTTAGTGTTTCATTGGCTGTTGCACACAGCAAAAACAGTATCACATTTTCACCAGCACCACATAACACAAACTCATATAGACTCATCCTATTTCATAAACAGGTAAAAATGGATTCATGTGGCAGGGCACCTTTAAAGACTGGGCTGCACATGCATTGCACTACAGGTTTGACAGGCTGCCATGAATATTCATATAGACCTACACTCCTATGATCCAACAGCAGACATGACTATAATTACTCCATGGGCCTACAGGGGGCAGTAGACCTACAGTCAAAAAGACATGGTTTACTGATTTACAGACCATGGACAATGGCAAATACTGACCTATTGGTCTGTTGATCACTGATCAGTTCCTCTGTACTGTATGCTATGAACATTTCAACCATCCAATCTGAAAGTAGGTTATTCATTCTACGAGTGTTTTAAGAACTTATCTTAAAGTAATAAATAAATCAGTCTAACTTACCTTGATCCATCTGTGACATCATGTTTGAAGTTTATATCGCGATCCTCTGACTGGTCACTCTTCATGGACACACAAGTGGGCACAGGTGATGGAGGCCTCTCATGATGGAATGAACTGTGGTATTTAAAAAGCGTCCATTACAGTAATATAGTTGATATGCCTGTATTCCAAATGTGACTCAATAGTTAATCCTCTAAATCTAACATTTCAAACAACATTACAGAATGTTACACAACCACAATTTACCGTAATGAATTACATTCCTAGACTACAAGAAATTCAGATCATGTGTTGCAGTAACCTAGCCTACCTTTGCCCCTTTAGATTGTCTTCCTGTTTTATGTCGACTCGGTCCATGCTTCAGGCGCTCTTTCTAACTCCTAACAGCGAGCTTCAGTGAAAACAAACAGAATGTGTATCAGACACTACAGGCGACATGTATAATTAATCATATTTTGGCAGCTAAAGCTACAAACAGATTAACCGAAGTTTACCTGTCGTTTTGCCTAATTGGAAACACAAACACGGTCATTTTATAAAATATATATAGGCGTAGGTATATATAGGTATGTTTCGCTCAAAAAACAGTGCAAACAAACGCCATCGTACTAATGACTCTTTTCTGTACGATGTAGTCTATCAAAATTGTTAGTTTATCTCGGGACCGAATCCTCTTCCTTTTCCTTGTGATCACAGTCTTAGATTTACTTTCACTTTACAGTGCGCACGCGCAAAACCCGCAGTAATTCTGCCATCTGTAGACTACTATACGTAGGTGGAGCTATTCTCTTCGGGGCTTTGCACTGGAGATCTAAGGAGTTTTGGTGTAAAACTGGCTGTCTTGCCACCTGAAAGCTGTACAAAACTTTCTAAACACTTCCCAGGACACTGCTAGAAAATCCAAATTGGTGTCTGATGCCAATAGAGTTTGTATTGTATTTGTATAAGAGTTTGCTTTTTGGTATGGTTTTATATCAGCCTTTCTGTAGGAACAGAAGGCACCAGAGAAAGTAAGTCAAGCAGGATGGGACTATCCACCCTTCATATGATTATATGCCAAATTAATTTGAAGATTGTAGCAAAAAGACAAATAGTGTTGCTGTAACTGTAACCCAGTCACACTTAAATTAACCTTTTTTATTAATGCCTATGTAGGTGTATGATTACATGACTCTGTTTACTGTAATTTACAGTAAAAAAGTTTGGTCTTTGGTTTGGTTTTATATCAGCTGTTCTGTAGGAACAGAGGGTACCAGAGAAAGGAAGTCAAGCAGGAAGTAATTTCAGAGGATAATCTCAGAATTACTGAGATTAAAGTCACACATTCAAATACATTAAAACACTTTTGGGGTAATTTACACAATCACAGTCCTCTGGCTCCTCTGGGTTGTGTGGATAAGAGGTATAATAGAAATGAAATACTTTGCCATTGCTTTTTCTGCAACAAATGCACCTGTTGCCTCCAAGTCTTCATTGAACTCTTTCTCCCAGTGCTTGAGCTGTCCCTCTGACACACAGAATACAAAACCCCTGAGTGTGAGAGATGTTCCAGTAAGTCCTGTTATTTACTAAAGAGTCAGAAGTTTTGAAATTGCATGGATATGCATCTGCCTTTTCCTGTCCTGAGATGAGAAATGAGAAACCTTTTTTAGCCCACCAGAATATTCCCCCTGGCTGATATGAATGCATACAGTTAGGAGGTCATGTTAAACTACATGGGGGCATAGGCAGGCGATCTTCCCATTGTAGACTTTTCAATGAATAAGAATTCAGAGAATAAATCCCATTCAAATGGGGAACAAAGTGAAGTTGATTGACTGATATTGTTTCATTGACATCCCCTTTTTTCCCCTTTTTTGTTCTTGTTTTCTGGGATTGGCATTGTGTTTTTCTGACAGACACAACAAACATTTGTTTATTTTTGATATTGTGTGTTGTGCACCATAGTCTCCAGCATCGCCAGTATTTTCAGACATAACTCTACTTCTTATCATTACATTGCTATCATAAATGTGTGTGTGTGTGTGTGTGTGTGAGAGAGAGAGAGAGTGAGTGTGCACATACAGTCTACTCATATCATATCACATATTTGATACACATGTTTGTGATGATGGGCAGATCCAGTTGTCAGTGTCCAGTGGTATAGCACTTTATGGTGTTAATCTCATGTTAGTATCTCTGTAGTAGTGGTATAGCACATTATGGTCTTAATCTCTCTCTCTCTCTCTCTCTCTCTGTTACTGAGTAATGGTGTCAAGTCAAATCAAATGTTATTGTCAATGTTGTACATAGGCAAAAGTAAAAAGAAACTTTGACCCTGGGCAGTGGTGTTGTCTATGTCTGTCTACCTTGTATATCCGTTTGTAAACTTACTACAGGTTATAATACATGGAGATCATGCTTGACTGTATGCTGATGAAGAGTGCTACACTTATTGATCGACGGTCGTTTCTACACCCTGGGGGGATCTAGTGAATCTCCCATATTCCTTCAAATGATCTCTGAACCTTCTCTTCAGTCCCCTGGGATAATCCACCACAGGAGCATTGAGAAGAAAAAGAAAAGAGGATGAAGAGGTGGGATTGGGATTGGCATTGGGATTGGGATTGGGAACAGGATCAAACAGCAGGAAAACTGCTTCCCCTCCTGACAGTAACTCTCTCAAATGTGCGCTCACTCACTTCACAACAAAATGCCCAAACTTGCTGCACAGGGGCTTCAGCAGGGCCAACCTGATCTGTTTTGCCCAGACATGTGGCTGAATGAGGATGTTCACAACATCAGTTTGGATGGATATTCTCTAGTTCGCTATGAGCGGGACGCAACACAGACAGCAAAGCCAATTGGAGGTGGACTGTGTATGTTCATACACCTCATGCACTGATTCTGGTGTGTGTGCAGGGCCCAGACCTCAGACTCGCTTCAGAGAGAAAAGCTCCTAGTTATAACAAGGTACTGTGTCACTCTGTTGATGACCCCGTCTTCCTTTTGGAAGATTTAAACAGAGGTGATGTCTCTACACTCCTGCCAAATTTGGAACAATAGCCTATGTCACATGTCCGACAACACTGAACAGAACTCAGATTTATGTAATGGGAAGGTGGAAGGTGCACACGCTTTCTGGTCCCGCCCACCTCTGGGCCGCCTCCTGCCAAAGCCCCATCAATCATTAAAGAGGGCTGAACCCACTGTTTTGCACTGTCAGGCCTGGACAGACATCTCAGACATGCTAAGGGGCTGTTTTGAGGCAACGCAATGGGATCTGTTCATAAGAGACCAGGACTGTCAGCGCAGTATCTCTGCAATGCATGTACTTCAGTCACAAGATGTCAGTGCTGATATTTTTTAAAACTCTACCAATTTGTGTTGTTGATTTTGGATGTATGACACTTCAAAAAGACACAGAAAAGACACACAGCTCCTTTAATGCAGTAATAGGTATAAGGTATAAGTTTACAGGTTACATAGTGTTACAATGTGTGTGTATGTGTGTGTGTGTGTGTGTGTGTGTGTGTGTGTGTGTGTGTGTGTGTGTGTGTGTGTGCATGTGTGATAATAAGACTGGATCCTCCCCAGTTGAGAGCAGTGCTGGAGAAACTCCTCAGGGTCCTAAAGCTCCTATTCATGTTCATATTTAATCATAAGCAGCTAAACTATTTCTGTCACACACACATACACTCACACTCTCTCTCTCTCACACACACACACACACACACACACACACACACACACACACACACACACACACACACACACACACTACACATGCTACTACTACTATCACACACACAACATATGCTATTATATTTTTTAAAGCATTTCATTTGTTTTCTCAGAAAGAGTGTTGGAGAGTCCATGACTGACACAGTTCTCACAGACACAGTATGATAAACTTTTCTTATCTGGTTTATCAAATGTAGAAATGGGCTACTAATACAAATAACTTTGATCAGCATGAAGATTGACTGCATTCTCCTTTATACTCTATGTGTGTTGTCAGAGTCATACACACCTTAAGAAACACAGAACACAGTTACACTCAGACAACACAGTGAAGACACAGAGAACACAGTTACACTCAGACAACACAGTGAAGACACAGAGAACACAGTTACACTCAGACAACACAGTTACACTCAGACAACACAGTGAAGTCACAGAGAACACAGTTACACTCAGACAACACAGTGAAGACACAGAGAACACAGTTACACTCAGAGAACACAGTGAAGTTCACAGAGAACACAGTTACACTGAAGACACAGAGAACACAGTTACACTCAGACAACACAGTGAAGTCACAGAGAACACAGTTACACTCAGACAACACAGTGAAGACACAGAGAACACAGTTACACTCAGACAACACAGTGAAGTCACAGGAACACAGTTACACTCAGACAACACAGTGAAGACACAGAGAACACAGTTACACTCAGACAACACAGTTACACTCAGACAACACAGTGAAGTCACAGAGAACACAGTTACACTCAGACAACACAGTGAAGTCACAGAGAGCACAGTTACACTCAGACAACACAGTTACACTCAGAGAACACAGTTACACTCAGACAACACAGTGAAGTCACAGAGAGCACAGTTACACTCAGACAACACAGTTACACTCAGAGAACACAGTGAAGTCACAGACAACACAGTTACACTCAGAGAACACAGTGAAGTCACAGAGAACACAGTTACAGTCAGACAACACAGTGAAGACACAGAGAACACAGTTACACTCAGAGAACACAGGGAAATCACAAAGAACACAGTTACACTCAGACAACACAGTTACACTCAGACAACACAGTGAAGACACAGAGAACACAGTTACACTCAGACAACACAGTGAAATCACAGACACACAGATGGTGTTGAAGTTGTCTGTGACCCTGTGAATACAGAGGAAGAGTGTGTATTCAGGTACAGAACTCCATTTGGTCTAGAACTCCTGAGCACTTGAGCACAGAAAGTCACTAATAAAGAGAACCCATTTGCAGTAATTAGACACAGGAAACACAGATAAAGTTGAAGTTGTCTGTGGCACTCTGGCTACAGAGGAACGGTGTCTATTCAGGTACACTTGGTGCACAACTCCACAGAACTTGAACACAAAGTCACTAATAAACTTCCAAGTAAATCTGGTGTCACAGATATCTTTTCCCTGCCGTCAACTCAGCACAACATCTCTCATAACATATGACATTATTTGAAAATTAAATGAAAATGAGGCAGACAAGGTGCATATACTGAAATGCAAGACATTTTGAGAAATAATTCCTAAAATAAAATAATGAGTGGAAAGTACTAGACACATGGACTGGGGTTGCAGGGAGTGGATTGGGATTGGATTGGATGGGAATGAAAGACACAGGAGATGCCTGGTCGTGTAAGGGCTTAGGGATGTGCAAGGGCTTAGGGATGTGTAAGGGCTTAGGGACTAGGGACTTGTTTTATTAAAATGACCATTCAAATGAATTACCACTCATCATTAGGCTATACCTTCTTAGAAATATATAATTTTCTTCATGTTTTATGTTATTATTTAGGTAATTGTCTTATCTCACAATAAAAACATGTCAGATATATTTTTTAAAAAGCATGATGGTTGTGTAGGCTATTTTACAGCCTAAGCAAATTTTCAAAATCTATGCACTGTATTTTCTTCATTATGGCTTTGTTAACTTAAGTGTTGTCATTGAAAGAATGTGTTGACTCCTCATTTGATAAGAACAGCAAAACTGCATTGTTTTGGGGTCCAGAATCAGCCCATATTTGAAGAGCCAATGCAGTCATTTGCTGTGATTTAAAAACAGGATTAGTCAAGAATAGTTTACTGTGTGGATAAACACATTATTTCATTCAGATCTGTAAGTTCCACCATTTCTTTTGATGTCAGGTGGTGAATGACAAGTTTATGAACTATGCAATTGAATTGCAATGGCAGAGTAAGTTTATGATGCAGGTTAATGGATAATTGATACTGGTGGTATAATGGGATTGGGACTTGCATTTCAGTAGGTGAGATTTGGTCTTGGGGAGCAGGGATTCAAATCCAGCCTCATGCCCCCCTGAACTCAGATTTTTCTCTGTTGTTGAATTAGCCTACTTCAAAGAATTCAGGGCATGTGTGAGCTAGGTTGTGGTATGCAAATTGATATGAAGCTGTTGTAGTAGGCGAAGGTCAGAACAGGCCAGGATGTTAATTAAAAAGTGCTTAAAGACTAAATTAAATGTAACAAGTTGTAGATTATTAGCAGTAATATCCAACAAGGTTAGGAATTCCTGAGGCTGTAGTAGGCTACAATGGGAAGTGTGTTGTACTGATGAGAACTTAGGGAGGGGAGTTCGAACCCAGCAGTTGAATTGTGATGTGGGTTAAATTGCAAACTTTCATTTCATTCAGGTGCATTTATTTACATATTTTTGGTTGTATACGTTGTTTCAGAGTAGCCTGACATCTAGTTTGATACAACCCAGTTTTATTGACATGTCACATGGAAGTACAAGCATTTTGCTGATAAAAATCAGTTCAGATACTCATGAATACAGGCAGGCAGCCAGACTGCACTTACACCAGTTCAGACTGTAAAGCTGTGCTGATTCTACACTCACACTAGTTCAGACTGTAAAGCTGTGCTGATTCTACACTCACACTAGTTCAGACTGTAAAGCTGTGCTGATTCTACACTCACACTAGTTCAGATTGTAAAGCTGTGCTGATTCTACACTCACACTAGTTCAGACTGTGCTGATTCTCAGTTACCCATGACACCTGCATTACCACAGGGAGAAACTCTCTCTTATCCAAATGTGCTGGTTAATGAGGGGAAGACCAGGAGGGTACACTACAAACCCAGGTTACTGGCTAAACTGGGGAACTTCTGGAGTAACCACTGATCTAAAGACAACATGTCACTTAAGAAACAACTGATTCTCAATAGAGGGTTCTTTTGGAGATCAGTAGGAACTCCCAAAGCTACCCAGGTTAACCACTAACCTTGCTTAGTAGTACAGGCCCATGGACAGAAGCTCAGAGATACTGCAGAGAGAAACACAGAGCCCTATCATCTCAAGACATGTGGCCACTTTGAGTCGGCCTTCCTTTCTTTCTTTCTGTCTGTCTTTATTTATTTAGTTAGTTTTAACCATGATGACCAAGATGACTACTTCAGTGGGGAGCTATGAGCCCATATTTATTTGTATGGGCAGTGCTACGCCCTGAACACTAATTGTAGGCCTAGTGGGAGCATCTCCTAAAAGCGCTGTATTTCAGAATGGTGGGGTGAATGGTGGTTGGCTGTTCGACAAGTTTGTGCTCGTTATCATGATTCAATACACCCAAGTCCATTTCACACCTGACTTTTCCTTGAAGTTACAGGAACACAGTTAGTCACATTGACACAGGGAACGTCCGAGTGACACAGTTGAACTAGTGAATGAAAAATGGGCCCTAGCCTACATATATTGGCAAATCCACCAGCTGGATGTCGCCATTGCTAACGTAACCGGGAGTCTGTCAGAGTTCCCCACCAATATTACTACAGCAGTCAGACACAGCACAGGTTCTTCCCCAATATTACTACAGCAGTCAGACACAGCACAGGTTCTTCCCCAATATTACTAGAGCAGTCAGGCACAGCACAGGTTCTTCCCCAATATTACTAGAGCAGTCAGACACAGCACAGGTTCTTCCCCAATATTACTACAGCAGTCAGACACAGCACAGGTTCTTCCTTTCCCACCACAGCCACCTTGCTTGTGCAAAGGCCCACAGTGGAGCAGCTATTGCCCAGATTGTGGTCAGAGACCATACCACCTGAAGACCACAAATTCTTGACAAAGTCTTGTGGCAGCTTTGTTTAGAGTGGGGTTGTCTGTCAAACCTGAGCTGTAGGACAACCTGCGGCTGTAGTACCACCCACCAGCACCAGTCAGCACCCGCCAGCAGCACAAACCCAGAAACCCAGCAGAAACCCAACAGCCAAAGTTGGAAACAAAAATATCTTTTATTATGGGCTTACAAACACTCAACAGGATATATATAAATATAAATAAATATATAAATATCGGTTCTTAGGGAGAAATTAAAATAGTCCACTAAATTCAAGGCTCCTTGGTAGTTCTCTCTGACTTTCCTCTCTCCAAGTGGTCAAGAGGTCACAAGGTCACGTCAGGAGGGTCATGGCAGTCATCAGACCAAC
Organism: Tenualosa thibaudeaui; assembly: GCA_027481765.1. Lineage (NCBI taxonomy): Eukaryota > Metazoa > Chordata > Actinopteri > Clupeiformes > Clupeidae > Tenualosa > Tenualosa thibaudeaui. Next base: position 342,222 of record JAIFZK010000041.1, read on the forward strand.
AGGAGGTTGCCACAGCACTCTAGACAGCATAAAGCGTTAAGGGAGAGCCCGGTGTAAAACTATGCAAAATGCAAAACTATGCCAATAAAAATGACTTTGTTCAACATGGTGGCTGATTGTATTCTCAGTTTATTTCATGGTCAGAGACACATGCTGTGGGAAATGAGGACACAAACTAACCACATGGACACAGCTGAAATCAATGTGTGTGTGTGTGTGTGTGTGTGTGTGTGTGTTCAAAGAGAGACGTGAATGGCGTGTGTGTACTGATGCATTTGC
>JAIFZK010000041.1:347500-352500 GCA_027481765.1 Tenualosa thibaudeaui
AAATTAGACATGATGGCTGCTGAAATAAATTTTATCATGTTTTAATAAACATGCATTCAAAAAAGTCTGTTTTGTAGCACATTCAGTATTGACTGAATTTGCTTTAAATTTGCCATATGGTCACAAAACAGCATTAAGACGAGACACAACAGTACAGGTGAATATCGTAAAAATCATCATGAAACTTCACATGAATAAGAGAAAAATGTATGGCCACTTTTCTATATTTGTATGATTAAATATGCTAATTAGGCCATATCTAATTAAATATGCAGCAATTCTTTTTTTATTATTATTTTGTTAATATATTAAGTCAAAAAACATTTAAAGAGGGATTAATAAATGTCCATTTGTTTGTATAATAAATTATACATCAGCAAATCCCTCTGTAATAACCTTCAAAATATAGTTAAGACTTACACTGTAAAGTTCGGTGTATGTAGGTGCTACAGAAGTGTAGATTATTTGCTCAGAGTGTGAGTATTAAATATTTTTATAGCAAAATTCCATAGATTTCAATCAAAAGCTACAATTTACAGACAAAATGTGTCTTCAAGTCCTAGTGAGATTAAGGTATCTTAATCTCTTTCCACAACATCCAAGACACATGAAACTTGATAATTAAACAGCACATCAGCATGACTGTAACTGAAGACCATCACATGAATATCACAAACTGCCATTGAACTGTCAAAACACAACCGTTACACAGACGTTTTTGGCTGTACTAAAACTATTAAGCCTCTGTTTTGCATTGGCGGAGAGGACAACAGTAGCTTTTGATATCCTGAGCATGTCATCATAACATTTATATTACATTTACATTTAGGCATTTAGCAGACTTACAAAAGAGGATAACATTCAAGATAAAACACAATGAAAGAACAAACAAGGAGTGCATATTGCTAACATAGAAACTGCACTATTTTAAGTTGAAAGTGCAATAGTGCAGATAAATTAAATTAAGTGCATTCTCAAAGTTTACGCCAGGAGATATTCTTGGATGAGGTGGGTCTTCACAAGTTTCTTGAAGGTGGAGAGGGTATCAGTTGATCTGGTAGCACTTGGGAGGTCATTCCACCAGCGCGGAACCAGATATGAGAAGAGTCTGGATTGACCTGCATAAGGTGTTGGCCATGCTAGAAAACGTTCGTCGGGTGACATAGGGCTTCAGGAGAGAATTCAGGTAGATGGGAGCAGAGCCATCATTCACCCTGTAGGCCACCATAAGTGCCTTGAATTTAATGCGAGCAGCCAAGGGTAACCAGTGAAGTTCAATGAACAGAGGTGTGACGTTATTATTCCTCATACATTATTCCTCATTGCATTCAAAATCACTAGTGTGCTTTGAAGCCACAATTTCTCCATAACCACCAGCATGGCAGAGATATCCTCATTAAAAGGAGAGATCAGTTCTACTGTTGTACTGTTTTTGGACACGGGGCCCATATTCCAAAATGGAGCCATTCATTAGCAGTCGGAGTGCCTCCACGCTGCATGTTGTTGGAGCAGGCTGTCTCTGGAAATACAGGGATACATTTCTGTGACAAAAAATTCCCTGCATGAAGCTTATGTCTCTCTGGCCTTTCACCATTCTCCTGTGCTCTCCTGTACCAACACCAGGATGGAGTGCCCCTAGTGTGCAAGGGGTTGTTTGTTAGACATGCAGTGGAGGAGACCTGCTCATATTTCTGCCTTCATCTGATCTGTTTATATTTACTAGCAGTCAGCTTCCCATGTCCTTTGCTCCCTAATTAACTCTAAGCATTTAGTTTCCTAAGTGTTGTACCCATGCGCTTGTGAGCATGATTGATTGATGAAGAGCATTCAAGCTTCACTGTTTCATGACCAGGGTATGCATGCTTTTGTCCAACATGACCTACACCACAGAACAAAAATAGAACCTACACAGAACAAAAACACAGAACAAAAATAGAACCTACACAGAACAAAAAACACAGAACAAAAATAGAACCTACTTATTTGGGAAACTGAATTTGGGAAAAGGTGTTTATATGCAAATGCAAATGCAAAGCCGGGATACTCAATATCCCGATCATATTTGGGATCCTTAAGTGCATGTAAATGCATTAAGTAAGTACTTTATCTCTTTATTCTCGCTCCAGACAAACTGGTTCTGATCCGTGAGAATAAGACCTGGTATGAGGCGCTGCAGTACTGCCGAGACCACAAAATGGACCTGGTATCTGTGCGCTCTGAGCAGATCCAGCGCTGGGTGACAGAGCGAGCTAAAGGAGCCTCCACTGCTCATGTGTGGCTGCGCCTGCGCTACACCTGTGGTCTGGGCTGGTTCTGTGCAGAAAGAGTTGGGGCAGTGAAGTCTGGAGAGAATGGAGGGCTGTGGGTCAGCAACCTGACAGAGACTGAGAAACTCAACTTCATCTGCACCACTGAGGGTGAGTGTGTTTCTGCTCAATATGGACATCTGTGTGTTTGTGTGTCTCTCTCTCTCTCTCTGTGTGTGTGTGTGTGTGTGTGTGTGCCTGACAAACTCAATTTCATCTGGACCAGTGAGGGTGAGTCTGCTTCTGCTTGATAAATGAAGTGTGCATGTGTCTGCCTGTCTGAATATGAACACACATACTGTATCATGATATGTGAATGATAATGCAGTGGTAGTGATATATGGATGATAATGCAGTGGTAGTGATATATGGATGGATAATAATGCAGTGGTAGTGATATATGGATAGATAATAATGCAGTGGTAGTGATATATGGATGATAATGCAGTGGTAGTGATATATGGATGATAATGCAGTGGTAGTGATATATGGATGATAATGCAGTGGTAGTGATATATGGATGATAATGCAGTGGTAGTGATATATGGATGATAATGCAGTGGTAGTGATATATGGATGATAATGCAGTGGTAGTGATATATGGATGGATGATAATGCAGTGGTAGTGATATATGGATGATAATGCAGTGGTAGTGATATATGGATGATAATGCAGTGGTAGTGATATATGGATGGATGATAATGCAGTGGTAGTGATATATGGATAATAATGCAGTGGTAGTGATATATGGATGGATAATAATGCAGTGGTAGTGATATATGGATGATAATGCAGTGGTAGTGATATATGGATGATAATGCAGTGGTAGTGATATATGGATGATAATGCAGTGGTAGTGATGTATGGATGGATAATAATGCAGTACAGTGATATATGGATAATTATCCAGTCATAATGTTGGGTTGTAAGAGAGATAGTTTGCTGTTTCTTTTTCTTAATGTTAATGAGTGCTGAGGACCCAATAACACATTTATTTTGCGTACCCCCTTGATTGCACCAAGAACCCCCAGGTGTACCCCACTTCACAACCACTGTTTTTGTTGGTATTTTCCGTCTTTTTTTATTTATGGAAAAGCAAAAACATTTTAAAACTTTCTAGACAAAATATCTGTCAGTAATTATGCGTGAAAACATAACTAATACGAGACATGTGTGTTGACAGCAAAACTGTGTAAAAGGATACCGGGTTAGTAAGATATGTCGGCCTCATGATGTTGATGTTGGCATCAACTACGCAAGCGTAATTTAAAAACACTCAAAATGTTTTCAGTTTTATGAAAAGTTTTTAAAAATCCTTTCACTCGTAAACTGCCATTGTTTTTTGCACCTCATGCTTTCTGGGTAAAAACTGACATGACCTGGTTAAGCGTCTGTAAGTCTATATTGTTGCTGCAAAGACAAACAATATTGTTCCACTCTCGTTTGCTCACTTCTCTGATCATCTTTCTTTTCATATGAACTTCAAATACGGAAGAAGTTTTCATTTCGCTGCCGTCTCTGATTCAACCAGGTGATATCACTTTTTATCCAGAGAGCACTGAATTATAAACACAAAGGCAGCTTACAAACTCTACAAATGAATTTTACTAAAACCTTAACTTTACTTTAAATCACATCAAACATAGCATACGCCAACTTCAATATTTAAAGTTCAGCATGTCTTGTCAGGGATCCTTTTAACACAGCTGATAGAAACAACCCACTTTTTTCATTTTTTCCACTTTTTCACTCCAACAACTACAGTAGGCCCACCTTTTTTCTTTCCCTTTCATTGTGAAATGACCAGAAATACTCTGGTACTCTGGCACCTCATTTCAGCTCCTTTAGTATGGTACACTAAAGCATCTGTTGAAGAGACCAAGGAAACAGTGATGTCCTGAGGTTTTTCTCCTATGTGCTTATGTGCGTTACCCAGATGCCCCCAAAGAGGTGAAGAAGAGGCAGATTGTGAGAGTGGAGTTTCAGGTGGACCCTCAGGTGAACATCAGTGATCCTGCCGTGCAGCAGGCCCTCCTTCAGCAGGTGAGTCCAGACCCCTACATGTGAGTCTGTGCTGAGTAAGGTCATCTGATCAGTTTTAGAAACTTAATGATCCTGATTGTATTTTCATAAAATATACTGTAGTTACAAACTAATGAAAATGTATATTATATCAATTGAATCACGCAGGTTCCACATGAAAAGGTAGATGTTTTACTTGTAAGCTTTTTACATACTGTCTCTTTCTTGGCTGCTGTAACAATGCAGATTTCTCCACTGTGAGCTATTTCAATCTCCAGCCCAAATATGAGGTGATAGCTGGATGTTGCATTTGCATTTAAGCAAATTTTTGTGAAATTAAAGTAGGATACATTCTGTAGCTTCAGAGAACAAAGTCTAATATTTCATTCATCCATTCTATGATCTCTTTAACTTCAAACCTCATGTCAGTTAGGATTCAATCAAGACTGATGTGGGTCTGGTTTGCAGAAATCAACCCTCCCTCAATCTAGACTGATGTGGGTCTGGTTACAGAAATCAATCCTTCATCAGTCTAGACTGATGTGGGTCTGGTTTACAGAATTCAACCCTCCCTCAATCTAGACTGATGTGGGTCTGGTTTACAGAAATCAACCCTCCCTCAATCTAGACTGATGTGGGTTTGGTTTACAGAAATCAACCTTTCCTCAATC